>JARGCV010000089.1:555000-942500 GCA_034064705.1 Bothrops alternatus
AAGCCTTTCCTAACTAGACACCCTTCTGATGTTGATGATGAGACTGTAATTTGGAGGGTATTGAACTGGGAGTGACTGCATTACATCAAAGCTTACAAGAATATAGCAATTTGCGTGGATATAGTAAGAAGCATATTATATAAATTGCTGCTATGGTCATTCAGTGGCTAGATTCATGCATGCCTCTGCTTAAAATAATATAGTTTCTGTGTTCAAAAAACATGTGAGGCAGAAGGAAATAAACCATGTTAGATCTTAACATAATCAATTGTTTCACACAAGATATTGATGAATTGATTCCCACAAGATGATGAACTGTAATTGTTCAACCCCATTTTAGCCCAAACTTGCATGTTCTATGAACTAGCATGCAAACCAGAAAGCTGCTAATCAGAATTCCACTTTTATCATGAGGTCCTTCCAGCTGATTCAAATCACAAGCATAAGAAGATCAGCCTTAAAAAATTATAATTATTATTTTTTTAACCAAAGCTATTTCCTCTTCATTTGCTCTTCCTGTGTGACATTCTTTCCAAGGGTTTCTCAGTGCTATTCTCATTTTGGCTGTTGAGAACTTACCTAACCTACTGAGCTGTTAACATTTTAATTGTTACTCAGTTTTTCTATGATGGTTGGGGAAGTTGAAAGTTTACACAATCGTTAAAATGTTGGAAAGCACCACTTCAGTCTTTCCACTGATTCTTAAGCAATGATGCACTTTATCACAATTTTTGCTTGGAATACAATCCTTGTAGAACTCGTTTCAGGGATTACATTCATCTGAAGAAACTTGCATTTCTACCAAGGGAATCAATAATCTATTGGATTGATTTCCAGAAGGAATTTGAGACAGAAAGAAAATAGATTTTTCTCCCTTTCTTATTTTTTTCTCTCTGAGTGAATGACCAAAGGACACCAGTTGGCTAACCTAGAAATGTCAGTAACCATTTCTATCTATCTATCTATCTATCTATCTATCTATCTATCTATCTATCTATCTATCTATCTATCTATCTATCTAATCCTTCGTTCATGTGCGAATGATGAAGACACATGGTGACAACTAACAATGCTTTATTCTCCTACTCCAACTCCAAGCAAAAAACAAAAGGCACGCAGGCCTTTTTATAGGGCTTGAAACCCGGACAGAGTGAACCAATAAGAGTTCTTCTTTCTTCGCGCCTTGCGCATGCGCGCAAGGCTGGTGCCACTCTGTCTGGTCCCGGGCAGCTTTTAGAATGCCCGGGACCATTTGCAACAATTCTGGGCCTGCTGAGTTTCCTCATCAGGCCCAGGACACAACACTATCTATCTATCATCTATCATCAAAGATGATTAGGGGACTGGAGGCTAAAACATATAAGGAACAGTTGCTGGAATTGGGTATGTCTAGTTTAATGAAGAGAAGGACGAGGGGGGGGGACATGATAGCAGTGTTCCAATATCTCAGGGATTGCCACAAAAAAGAGGGAGTCAAGTTCTTCTCCAAAGCACCTGAAGACAGGACAAGAAGCAATGGATGGAAAGTAATCAAAGAGAGAAGCAATCTAGAATTAAGAAGAAATTTCCTGACAGTTAGTGGAATAGTCTGCCTCCAGAAGTTATGAATGCTCCAACACTGAAGGTTTTTAAGAAGAGATTGAACAGCCATTGGTCTGAAATGATATAGGGTTTCCTGCCTGAGCAGAGGGTTGGACTAGAAGACCTCTAAGGTCACTTCCAACTTTTATTATTATTATTATTATTATTATTATTATTGTTGTTGTTGTTGTTGTTGTTGTTGTTGTTATTACTGCTGTTGTTGTAATATCTCTCATCTCTCATTATTATCTATCTATCTATCTATCTATCTATCTATCTATCTACCTACCTACCTAATTTAAATGTTACCCATTTCCCTGTCCAGCAACTCTGGGCAGCTTACAACATCTTAAAAGCACAACCTAAAACAACGAGAGCATTAAAAACATTAAAAATATTTGTCATTAAAAGTAAAACATTGAAGACTAATAAGAGATTAGATAAAAGAGACCAATGCATGAATGGAGCCGAGGTGTGATCTTTTGCTAATCTACAAGTCAACTCCAAAATGGGACACTCCATTGGGACACCAGGCCAATTGGCAGAGTCAGGTCTTAAGATCATTTCGGTAAAGCTAAGCAGGTGGACGGAGGGGATCTCACTTTGAGGGGCACAATGTTCCAAAGGGTGGGAAGCACAACAGGAAATGCTCATTGTCTGGACCCCACCAATCAAAATTCCTCAGCTGACAGGGTCTGTAGCATACCTTTCTGCTGGAATAAGTAGGGGTAAGATGGTACCTTAGATAGCCTGGAGCCATGCTATAAAGGGCTTTAAAGGTGATAACCAACACCTTGAACTGGACTCAGAAGCAAACTGGCAAGCACTGCAATTCACACAGCAGTGGTGTTACATGAGCTTAGGGGCCCCTATTCTGTGCCAGCTGTAGTTTCTGAATACTTTTCAAGGGTAGCCCCATGTAAAGCACATTGTAATAGTCCAAATGCAAGATAACCAGGGCATGTGTGACTGAGTGTAGGGCCTCACAATCCAAGAAAAGGTGTCATGGGCGCAACACACGGAGTTGTATGAAAGTATTTTGCATATCTAGGTTGAACCATCTTCAGGCAAAAAGGAATAATTGAAATCCATGTCTATGCTACAAAGGTGATTTTTAAGTATACCCATTCCACAGTTTTTAAGAGCAATAGTTAAGAGTATCTGAGCAGAACTGAGGAAACTAGGTGTAAGTGCCTCCTCAGCTGTGAAAACTGAGTGATTTGGGGAAAGTGACTCTTTTTCAATCCATTTGTAGGAGAAGGACAGGCAGAGCTGTGGGTAGAGTCAAGCAAGTAATCCGCCTAGAATCATTATGTTCCCACAAATGTTCTAAATCCAATCCCTCTTGAATTCCATTGACTCTTATCTGATGCCAATTTAGTGCTGACCATTAGTTGACTAGATTCTTGTATATAGGCATAAGCAATAAAAGAGCTAAACTGGAACTTGATTCTTTGTGCCTGACACAATAATAACAACCTAATTGGGTTATTATTGGGATTTTAGGCAGCTCACTGGCCACTATCTTCAGTTCAGACCTGGTAGATAATAGATCTAAGGAATTAAATAAAAACATTTCATCTAAAATACATTCCTTACAGGCAGTATTCTCTTCAGCAGAGAAATTTTCCATTAAGGTCAACGGAGGATTTTCTCCTGTGGATATAAGCAGTTTCAGATTGGGAGGGAAGGAGGGGTTCACAAGGCACAAGGAACAATCCCTGAATTATGTGCTGAGGATCTCAAAAGCTGCTCATTGTTCCATACCTCTCCTCTACATTTTCATAAAATCACACACTAGGTAAAACTTTGGAGGGGATCCAATTCTGAAGGCAAGACCTGCAGTATAAGGGTGTAACTGACAGCTGACTATCTAGCTTCTATTTAAATATGGGCAGCAAAGGGAAATGGGTCACCTCCCATCAAACAGCTGTAACTGCTAGGAAGTATCTCAGAAGGTTCAGGCGACATCTGCTCTTCTGCTGTTTATGCCCTTTGCTTCTAGTCTTATGCTCTGGACCAGGGGTCTTCAATCTTGGCCCTTTTATGACTTGTGGACTTCAACTCTCAGAATTCCTCAGCCAGGCACTCTGGCTGAGGAATTCTGTGGGTTGAAGTCCACAAGTCATAAAAGGGCCAAGTTTGAAGACCCCTGCTCTGGACTATGCAGGGCAGGAGAGATTAGGTATATGTCAGGTCTGACCTGGTTCTGGGTTAGTTACACTGTCTTCTGTAACAGCTTCAACATTTCTGTTGACAATAAGTAGACTGCAGGAAGAGTAGATGGCAGCCACACAACCCCAGGATGCTGCAACCATCATAAATACCTGCTGCTTGACAAGCATTCGAAGTTGGATCACATGACTGTGGGGATACTACAAGGAGCATAAGGGAGGGGGTCAGTCATAAATTCCTTTTTTTAAGTGACATTGTAACTTCAAACGGTCATTAAATAAATGGTGGTAAGTTGAGAACCACTGATATGTTTTTTGTGAGGCCAACTGAGCAGTCATCATCCTGGATAAGAAGGGTCCCATTCTACCTGGCTGTTGATGCTATATTTCCGTAGCGCCTGGTCTACTGAAAGATCACCCCTCTGCCTGAATGAAATGCACAATATTATGGAAAGAAATGGGCTCAGCTGGGCCCTTTGTGGGTTTGTGAGTCTATTTAGGAATTCATTCTCACAAATGGAAGAGCATTCAGTGAAGAACTTTCCTTGCCCGCCCACCCCAAAGAGTCCAGACCAGGATCCTAATCATTCTGATGCATTTCATTTCAGTCTCTCCGTCGCCTCTCCCTCGTGATTGTACGCCAGCTGACCGGTAGCCAGGCGCTCTTTTCCACAGTCCAGCCCACGCTAGTTTCACTTCAGACATATCTTCTGCACACAGAAGGTCCTTGTTTAGCCATGAATAAAAGGATAGTACTATTGCTTTTCCACAGCCAGATTTTTCAAGCCACAATTAGATCTTGCCAGGCTGCCAACCCGTAGAGCCTCAGCAGGGAAGCCTGATTCCGCAAGTGAACTGAAGCTAAATATAGTTCACACATAGCTTTTGCTTGCTTTTTTTTTCTTTTTTAAAAAACTGTGCACATCAAAGTGAGGAGCTTCTGGACCCCATCCTTGCCTGTTGTGACTGAATCACACAAGAATGTGATTCTCATAACCTACATTTTTTTCATTACAAGCTTTACAAGCAGCAAGCTGGCTGCACTGCTATTCCTGGGTGCGGTTTGCTGAAAGAAATTTGTTCTAAACTAGGGGTACAATAATATGTGGTCCCCCAATCTGACTTTCTTGTTTTTCAGAGGATAACATCTTGGTGCAAGGCCATGAATTGCTTCTTGTGCAGCTCTCTTGCTGTAAAATCTGATTTTTTCCACTTAATTCTGGCCAGCATGAAACATCCTTGTTTCATCTGGGCATATTAGAGAAGGATTGCTCTGTTCTTCTAGCTCAGGGGTGGGGAACTTTGGCCCTTTTATAACTTGTGGACTTCAACTCCCAGAATTCCTGAGCCAGTCAGCTCAGGAATTCTGGGAGTTGAAGTCCACAAATCATAAAAGAGCCAAGGTTCACCACCCCTATTCTAGCTTGTATGAGATTGGCTCCCAAAGTGAATCTGGAAACCCAAATGGGCAGAGAATCATGTAAACCAGATTTAGGTGCAGCTCACTTTGAAGGGAACAGGCTGTAAGTTTCTGGAGTGGGGGAAGAAAAGGGTGAGGAGGATCTAAATGTTCATAACAGGGGTCTTCAAACTTGGCCCTTTTATGACTTATGGACTTCAACTCCCAGAATTCCTCAGCCAGGCCATGCTAGCTGAGGAATTCTGGGAGTTGGTTCACAGGTCATAAGAGGGCCAAGTTTGAAGACCCCTGGTTCATAAGGACTATGTCATGCTTAGCTTCAGGTCTCCCATGAAACTACAGTGGCCCCAGATGAGGGGGCCACCTAGATCAGCGTTTCTCAACCTTGAAGGCTATGTAGACTTTAACTCATGTTGGCATTGGGGGAATATGGGGGTTTGATTCAATGTGAAACATTGCTATGGATTCTTAAGACTGCAGCCAACTATTTTAAGGAAGTGTTGATAGAGTCTCAGTTGGGGTTTCTCAACGTGGGTCATTAGAAGATGTGTGGACTTCAAACCTCGGTATTCCCCCAACCAGCATACGTTGAAGTCTATACATCTTCAAGTGACTCAGGTTAAGAAATACTGATCTAGGTGGCTACCACATCTGGAGCCACTGTGCTTTCACAGGAGACAGGTATGGCTTTTCCTCACTGCTGGTAGTGTCCCTTTGCTGCACCCCAGGGGAGCACCTGGTGAGCAGAAGCAGCAGCATTAAAGATGGTTTCTATTGATTCCAGCCTTTTTGCTCTCCCACAATGCCCCTGGTATCCAGCACCACCAAGCATAATTCTGAAGAAATCAAGGATTCCTTGCCTCAGGAGTTCCAGAAGACCCTTTCTATCAGTCAGTTCTGTGCTACTCATGTCACCAATGACTATGTGGAGAGACCTGCCTGCAAACAGGCTATGTCCATCACTGCTCTGTCCCAAGCCACTTCCAGTCCATAAACTGCCAAGAACTTGACTCCAGCCAACCATACCAGATACTATCATCTCAACAGCCTCTGAGCCTTTCCAGCACAGCTAGCTCAATCTCTCACAGCACTGCTATCATCACTCCATCACATTCTGGACATTCACTCATCAGGATGCGGTCTTGGATAAGCAAACTGAAGACAGAAGAGCTTCTGAAGGGAGTCTCATGGAAATCACCCACTCTTCATCCAGACCTGGGGTAGGCAACCTTGGCTCTTTTATGACTTGTGGACTTCAACTCCCAGAATTCCTGAGTCAGCATGACTGGTTCAGGAATTCTGGGTATTGAAGTCCACGAGTCATAAAAGAGCTAAGGTTGCCTACCCCTGACCCAGACCATCTCTTTATCTGTAAACATAGTGTTATGGTTCCGGCTAATGAAACACTTCAAAGAACTTCCAGGCATTGATTTTCCTAAAAGTCATTTATTGTTACAAAATGTCAGCACAGGCATAACAAAGGTATGCCAAGATCTAAATTCTCTTCCCCTGAGCAATTAAATTATCAGCATGTTCCCTCCCTAAATTAGCTGTTATATATCATGTTATCCAATTAGTGTGAAGGTCAAAGGTTTCTTTCCTCTCTCTTTCCCGAGCTTTTCCTTCCACCCTCTTCTGCTCTGCATTAACTCTAAAAATACCAGACAGTTCTGCATATTGTCAAAGCAAGAATATACAGTATTTTCAGCGTTGACACATAGAATCATAGGGCTGGAAATGGACTTCGGAGATCTTTTAATCCAGTGGTTCTCAACCTGTGGCTGCAATCTTGTCACAGGCATCCACAAAACTTGAAGAAACATTATGGTTTAAATCTTGAGTTAAGCCATGATTCGTGGCCACAAAAGATATTTAAAGAGGGTCTGTGGTGAAGAAAAGGTTGAGAACCATTGTTCTAGTAGTCCAATCTCCTTGGAACCACATCAATTCTTTTCCAGTCCTCGGGTGGTACTTCTGTGTTACAGGAACTTTGAAAGATGACATTCAGTGGCTCCAAAATTACATCTGCCAGCTCCTTCAGAACCCTGGGATGCTACTTCTGGAAGTCCATTCTGGTCCTGGACAACAAAAAATTAGCTTCCAGTTCTGCTGAAGTGGTGCGAGCTGGTTGGATCCCACCACTGGATATAATCCATTTGGTCCAGATGATTTGCATTCACCCAGGATGGATAGGAATTCTCTTACTAATTCCTTGCCTATTTTGATTTGTATACCTGTTCTAGCTACTTCAGTGCTGCTTTTGACAGTTCTATGGAGATTCTCAGTCATCCAGGTCATGGTTGTCCCAAAGGTGTTTTTTTTCAAGAGGCAACTGGACTTTCTTGTTTTTTTTTCTTTAAAGACGTTTCGCTTCTCATCCAAGAAGCTTCTTCAGAGCTGAAGAAGCCTCTTGGATGAGAAGCGAAACATCTTCAAATAAAAACAAGAAAGTCCAGTTGCCTCTTGGGAAAAAAAAGCATCTTTGGGATGTTTTTGAAAGGGTTTCAATATTTTGTTAAGAGTAGCCACCGCAAATGTGCCCACTGTGCAACTACCCAAACTTTGTCCTCCTGTTGGTTCTTCAACCAGCATTGCGAACCTCATGGACTATAGGACTTGCCTCTGATGGTCTAGGTCAGTGGTGGAGAACCTATGGCACACGTGCCAGAGACGGCACTCAGAGCCCTCTCTGTGGGCACGCGTGCCATGCCCCGGAGATGGCAACCATCCCTCTTCAACCAGCTGCCTGCTAACTCACTGAAGTCCCACGTGGTTGGATGCATCCCATCACGGCTGGTTTCCCTCCCCACTGTCCCATCCCTCCTGGCCTTGCATGCTCTCCTTTTCCCAGGCACGACCCACTGCATCACCTCCTCAGCTGTCGGCCAGCCTTCCAGCTCAGAGGCGGCTTCTCTGGATTGCTGATGGCAGGCAGCAGAGTCCCAGAGTGTGCCGGTTGAGGGGCTGGCAGGCACTGTCGGCCCTATGTGCTCACTGGCCTCTGTGTACAGGGACTGATGGTGTCAGACATCCCGGCCCCTGCCTCACCTTGCCCTGTGACAATGGCACCCCTGCCCTGCCTCACCTGAGCCTCCTGCCCACCACCCCACCTGCCAGAGACCCCCTGGATCTCCCCCAACCCTGCCCAGCCCCCACAGGCATCCCTCCCCACAAGCAACATCAAGGTGATGTGGCCACACCCACCCAGTCTGCCATGACCACCACAGCCACGCCCACCCAGTGGGCCACACCCACCTGGCACCCGGCGATAAATAAGTGGGTTTTGGGTTGCAGTTTGGGCACTCGGTTCGCCATCACTGGTCTAGGTGAGTACCCAGATTCACTCCAAAATATTTTCCCCCTTAAATTTGAAACACTGCCGCACATTAATGTGAGGATGCCCTCTAACTAGTTCCCAGAAGAAAGCAAGGACAAAGCATTTCTGCACGGTTGCCAACAAAATGATGGGTACATACTATATGCTGGAGTCATCAAAAACTGAGTTCAGCTGAAGAGTAAACTTATCTTGATACTGGTAAGGCTCCAGAGCCATCTCCTCAGTATAATTTACACATCATCACTCAAGTTGATGAACCTGGGTTTAAAAAAAATCCAATTAAGCTTTGCAGGGGCTTATTATCCTGCCTTGATTTGTACAATACACTGGCCCATCTTCACACGTGCCAAACAAAGTGAAGTAAAAACCTAGGAGATACGTTTTAGGCAACCTGCTGCTTTGAGCTCCTGAATGAAAGGTGAGGAATAAATCTAATGTAAGATAAACATCCTAATGTGGTTTTTTATTTTTTTTATTTTTATTTTTTGCAAGCTAGCATGATGCACAAGCCTATTTGTTCAGTTTATGGTTTGATGTCTTATAAGAGTCCAGAAAATGGATTAATCCAATAAGAAGAGCATCTAAAGATCCGATCAGTAACCTTAGTAAAGGGCCGAAAGCCCCCTCCTGTCTGGATTCCCTGAACATTTGTAGTCAGAGATGTTCATAAGAGCCCAGAAAAGACAAGATCTGCATTAAATGGTGATCCAGAGAGATCCAGTTTTGACCTGGAGCAATTTATAGCTAAATTGGATCAGGAAGGACGGGCAAATTGACCATCTTGGAGCAGTGTATTTCACATACTCCTTGGCACATATTTAGCAACAGCTTGGAGTTACAACAGCACTGAAAAAAGTGTCTTAATGTATGACAGCGCTCACACATATGACCATCGAAGCATCCCCATGATCATGTGATCAAAATTTGGGGGCTTGGCGCCCAGCATATAACTATGATAGTTGCAGTGTTCTGGGGTCAAGAGGTCACCATTGGTGACCTTCCCAGCTGGCTTCCAGCAAACAAGTTCAATGGGGGGGAGACCAGATTTGCTTAACAACTGCATGTTTCACTTAACAACTGCTGCAAAAAAAAAAGGTTGAAAATATCAGGGGCAAGTCACTTAACAACCACTTTGCTTAGCAACAGAAATTCCCAGTTGTGGTTATAAATCAAAGACTACCTGCGTTAGAGTTTGAAAGAGACCATACAGGTACTCCTCAACTTATGACTGCAATTAAGCCCAAATTTCCATTGCTAAGTGAGACAGTTTTGGTCACCACGATGTAAAAATAAAAAAGATGTTGAGACTCAATGCAGAGAAGGGCTGATTAGGGGACTGGAGGCTAAAACATACAAGGAACTGTTGCTGGAATTGGATATGTGTAGTTTAATGAAGAGAAGGACGAGGGGTGACATGATAGCAGTGTTCCAATATCTCAGGGGCTGCCACAAAGAAGAGGGAGTCAAGCTATTTTCCAAAGCACCTGAAGGCAGGACAAGAAGCAACGAATGGAAACTAATCAAGGAGAGAAGCAACCTAGAACTAAGGAGAAAATGAACCTTGAACTAGCTGGTGTGATGTGGTATTACCAAAGTTATAGTGGCTGCTGATTAAGAGATGATAACATTCTTGATTTCTTTTTATCTGTCTCGCCCATCACTTTAAAAGATTCATTTTTGTAATCGTTCACACTGCCATGAATCCTGTACAAGCATCTCGCATGCGCTTTTAAAACTTTTCATGACTTATTCATCCTAAAGCACATCACCTTAGTCTGACATTACTTTGCCCGTCTCATTAACGGCCAAAGGAAAATAAAGAAAAATGTGACACGAATTTGATCCTGCATCCTAAAATGAATGGTTGGAAGAATGGATTGCCTCTTTCATTATCCTTCCTTCATACCAGCCCTTACACAATTTTGTACTATTCGCTATTTTTTTCCATGGAATTCTCCCTGTTGTAAGAAATCCAAGGCCTGTCCATCATCTTCAGTTACAAAATGGCTCAACTTAGCCAAAATTCCATATTAAAATAAGAGTTTCGTCAGATATTCCGACTGAAGTAATTCCCTGTCTTATTCTGAGAATTCCACATCTGCCAGATCCATTGGAGAATTGATATAAAAGATACTGGCGGCAATTTTTTCATGCAAGTAGAGATTTTCAGCTCTGCTTTGGCTAATAGAATTGGAGTAACCTAATCATTATGTGGGAAAACGACATTTGGCCACAATGTCATATCCTATCTGTGCTGTGTTTTATTCTTTAAGGAGTCCCTTCTTACTGTGACCCAGACATATTGCAAATATTTTTTTATGAAAATTAGTCCATCAATTACTATGCCTCAACCAGTTACTTGATAACATTGCAAACTTCTTTTATAAGAATTAGAGAGGTGAACTTTATTCTAGTTAAGCAATATATTATTCAGCTAAAGCTGGACTTAACTGATGGAGCCCAACTTGAAAACATTACACTAATGGGTATATTTTAATTGGTGTGGCTATAACATAAAACACCCTCCCCCATACACGATACAGTTTGGAACCTATTTAATATCAGTAACAAATTCTGCTTTTTTTCTGCAGGAGAGGCTGTTTCCAGTTGTCTTTTATGACCCACCCAGATAAATATTTCACAGAATCATAGAGTCATATAGTTAGGAGGGACCTTAGAGATCTTCCAGTGATGGCGAACCTTTTAGAGACTGTGTGCCCAAACTGCAACCCAAAACCTACTTATGCATTGTCGGGTGCCGAGTGGGTGTGGCCCATTGGCTGCGTGTGGCCCATTGGAAGGGTGTGGCCCATTGGGTGAGCGTGGTGGCGGTGGTAACGGCAGACTGGGTGGGACTAAAAAGTTCAATCAGTCAATTCTAACTTTGCAAGACCTTTTTTTCCCGCTAGAAGTTGAAATTGACTGATTGAAACTTTTTTTTTTTTGCACATGGCAGCAGAGGCCTAAAGCAAAAAGGTTTTATAAAACCCAGCTGAAGGCCTAGGACTGGGGCAACGGCGCACATGCCCACAGAGAGGGCTCTGAGTGCCGCCTCTGGCACCCGTGCCATAGGTTCGCCACCACTATTCTAATCAAACCCCTATCCAAGGCAGGAGTCCTTATATAATCCCAGATAATTGGATGTCAAATATTTTCTTGATAACTTGAAACGTCTTTCAAGTGCTGGCCCAAATGCATCCCTTCAGATTATAGGCAAGGAGAGCAAAAGAGTTAAGGGGGTAAAAAAATTTTAAAAAGTTAGAAAGACAGAAATATTTCCCTGTTCTAATTTTTGCCCAGTTGGTTTAGAAGTATCAGATTTTGAAAAATAAAAACAAAGCATTCCAATGTTCCAACACTTTGACATTAGAAAAGGATGTCTTTAATTAAAGACAGCCTTATTAACATATAATTCCTCCAAGAAAATAAGAATAACAGAATAACTGAATTTCCTGCTCAGGCAGGAAACCCTATGCCATTTCAGACAAATGGCTGAACCAATTTCTTCTTAACAACTTCCAGTGTCGGGGCATTCACAACTTCTGGAGACAAGTTGTTCCACTGATTAATTGTTCTCGCTGTCAGGAAATTTTTCCTTAGTTCTAGGTTGCTTCTCTCTTTGGTTACTTTCCATCCGTTGCTTCTTGTCCTGCCTTCAGGTGCTTTGGAGAACAGCTTGACTCCCTCTTCTTTGTGGCAGTCCCTGAGATATTGGAACACTGCTATCATGTCCCCCCTCGTCCTTCTCTTCATTAAACTAGACATATCCAAATGATAGGGAAGAAAATAACATCTGGTTCTGGCTTAGAGGATAACAAAAACACACTTTTTTTTTCCTTCCTGACTTTCTGCCCATTATGGGAATTCTTCTTTATGCCGTTTGTATAGCAGCCAATGGGTGTTGAAAACAGCCAGATTCTTCCAGAGATTGGCTCTGTGAATGATGTCTCTTAGGCACAAAGATGTTACTAGGTCAAAAGTTAGGCCAACTGAGGTTTACAAATATTATGGGGCCTCCAGACAATTCAAATATTGAAATTTGCTCGGCACTTTTTGTAGATTCCTGTTTTATGACTTAGCTACCCATAGATTAGAGAAGGTTTCCAAATTTAATGTTAAAATAAAAAGTGATAATATGCATACCCCATATCATTCTCCTTCCTCCCTTCCTTCCTTCCTTCCTTCCTTCCCTCCCTCCTTCCTTCCTTCCTTCTTTCCTTCCTTCCTTCCTTCCTTCTTTCCTTCTTTCCTTCCTTCCTTCCTTTCTTGTTACATAGGCAACAGTATCTCAGGTAATTGTTGTTAAGAAAGAAAAATTATGCAATTAGCCACAAAATCAAAAAAACAAAATATAAATAAGAGGGTGAGATCAAGACTACTTTTCCTTAAAGAAGATCCAAAGAAATTCGTTATTTATGCTGGATGTAATTCCAACCTTTTAATATTCTGAGATAACTAAATCTAGACATTATTCATAATTAGTAAAGAGAAGATTGATCATAAAATGTGTACCTTGCCTTCAAAGATTGGAGAACATTAAAGAAAGTATTTGTCTCAGTATTGTAGGTGACACTTTCTCAATTTGGCTAACACCAATAAAAAGGAGAAACTTTTTCCGGTTTCAGGTAGCTAGATGGAGAATATGTAAACATAGACAAAAAAATTCTGCCTTCCCCCCCCTCCAGGTTTACCTTTCTGTCGATTTCAGTTTTTCTCAGTATCTCATTTTTGCAAATATGAAAGGTAGGTAGGTAGGTAGGTAGGTAGGTAGGTAGGTAGATAGATAGATAGATAGATAGATAGATAGATAGATAGATAGATAGATAGATAGATAGATAGATAGATAGATAGACAATATGATAAATAATAGATATATAGATGAACAGATAATATGATAGATAATAGACAGATTATTACAGATTATCTATCTATCATCAAGATAGATAACCTGATAAATGATAGATAGATAGATAGATAGATAGATAGATAGATAGATAGATAGATAGATAGATAGATAGATAGATAGATAGATAGATAGATTTTTTCCCTAATCACTTGGCAAATGGTCATATAAATTTTGAAAAACTGCAATTTGGGACGGTTCCCTAAGTTGCAGTTCCTGGATTGGTCCCATCCCTTGGCCATATTTTAAAACTCTCAGGTTTGCACTAGAGTTTTTCGTAGAAGACAAGCAATCTGTCGCAATTAGTACCCCAACGTATTACCCACTTAGTACGTCATTAGTACCCCACTAGCCTTAAAAGAAGAATGACAATTCTATGCTGTGTATTGAATGTATTGAATAGCTTTGTCATGTGGCAAATATAGTTTGAGGAAGAAATTGGCCGGCAGAGAACAAAGATTAAGCAATCACCCCATGAATGGGAGATGTCCCAGTTACTTAAGAGTTGGCATGTGCTGTACTGTTGTAATGTTGAAAGATCTTGCATTGAGCATTCTCTATATGATCCCATCTCTTTTGCACTTATTTCTACACCAGTTCAATTGCCAAGCTTCTTTTGTCTCTCTGAGAGACTATCCTGACCTGGGCTAATAGTTTCCTTCTTCATCCAATTCAAGTTGGCTTCCCTCATTTCATATCCTGAAACAACTCTTTTGACTCAGCAAAGCTAACGTTCTCCCACTGCCTTTTAGTCCAGTGCCCTAACTGGACTTTAGGAGATGACCAGACTGAGCCTGAAGATGAGATCAAATGTATCATCAGTCTGGAGGCCCTACACACCCAAGAGAGACCTAAGTTCAACCCCAGATCTGCAAACAACTAGAAGCAAATAAAGTTATAATTGGTAGCCAGCATGGGTTTGTTAAAAACAGATCATGCCAAACCAATCTTATTTCATTCTTTGAAAAAGTGACCAAATTAGTAGACCAGCGAAATGCTGTGGACATGGTATAGTTAGATTTCAGTAAGGCATTCGACAAAGTAGACTACAAGTAGACTTGGTAAGCTAGAAAAAGATGGAATAGACAACATCACCACCAGATGGATTTGTAGCTAGCTGACAAACCATACTCAATGAGTAGTCCTCAATGGTACTACATCCACATAGAGGGAAGTAAGCAGTGGGGTACCACAAGGGTCCGTCTTAGGCCCGTACTCTTCAATATCTTCATCAATGACTTACATTAGGGAATAGAAGGGGAACTCATCACATTTGCAGATGACACAAAACTGACGAGAGTAGCCAACACCCCAGAAGACAAGATCAGAATTCAAAAAGATCTTGACAAAAAATCAAAGATATAAGTACAGATTAGGTGAGATCTGGCTCAAAACCAGTAACTGTGAGAGGGACCTTGGAGTCCAAGTGGAAGATCATTTGACTATGAGCCACAATATGCAGCAGCAGCCAAAAAAGCTAATACAATCCTAGGTTGCATAAACAGAGGGATAGAATCAAGATCACGTGAAGTATTAGCACCGCTTTATAAAACCCTAGTGAGACCACAACTGGAATACTGCAACCAATTTTGGTCACCATACTACAAAAAAATGTTGAGACCTTATAAAAAATTCAGAGAAGAACAACTAAGATGATCCAAGGCCTGGAGACTAAAACATATGAAGAACCGCTGCAGGACTTGGGTTTGGCTAATCTAAAGAAAAGAAGAAATAGGGGTGACATGATAGCAGTATTCCAGTATTTGAGAGGCTGCCACAAAGAAGAGGGGGTCAAATTATTCTCCATAGCACCAGAGGGCAGGACAAGAAACAATGGTTGGAAACTGCTCAAAGAGAGAAGCAACCTGGAATTAAGGAGAAAGTTCCTAACAGTGAGGACAATTAACCAATGGAATAGCTTGCCCTCAAAAATCATGGGCACTCCATCACTGGAGTTTTTAAGAAGAGGCTGGACAGTCATTTGCCTGAGATGGTATAGGTTCTCCTGCTTGAGCAGGAGGGGCAGACTAGAAGACCTCCAAGGTCCCTTCCAGCTCTATTCTATTCTCATTGACTCCCACTTGAAGTCCATTGACTCTTATCTGGCGCCAATTTGCCTTGACCGTAGTAGATCAGATTCTTGCATAGGCTGTATGGAATAACTCTACCCTGGCCGCTGGTTTCTTATGCCTGACAACTTCTCCCCAGCCACTTCCTACTTCAACCCCTGGTTTTTTCCAAGAAGCATCTTCTGATTAGGAAAAATTATATGAGGAATATCACTTGTGTAAACAGAAAAGGGTCCTTGTTTGTTCCCCTTGATACAGGAAGAAAGCTTCAAGTCAGACTACTGGGGTCGGTTTCTATTGCCATTCTTTATGGAACCATGTAGAGAGAGCTCCGAAAAGAACAGCGATTTTTCTAAAAAAGAAAGAGAGAAGGGACCGCCTTCTGCCACATACTTCTCTACGACCGGTGAGAGCGCACAGGGTCGGCCTCCTCCGGGTCCCGTCAGCGAAACAATGTCGTCTGGCGGGCCCTAGGAGGAGGGCTTTCTCTGTTGTGGCGCCCGCCCTCTGGAACCAACTGCCTCCTGAAGTCCGCGTTTCTCCGACTCTCCCGGCCTTCCGGAAAAATCTAAAAACTCATCTTTGCCAGCAGGCCTGGGGATGATTGTGGTTGATTGTTGAATTGAATGTGTGTTTTATTGTTTTTTTTTTAGATATCATTGTTTGGGTTTTTTATTGTAATTTATTGTTATATATATGTTGTTAGCCGCTCCGAGTCCCCGGAGAGGAGTGGCATACAAACCCAAATAAATAAAATAAATAAATAAATAAATAAGGCATGTTCAAAGGGGAAGAATAACGGGACTGTCCCAGTCATTAGGCAAAATGGGGCAGGTAGACCCTAAGACAAAAAGAGCAATGATGGTATTGGAACGTACATGAAGTGTATATTGATTGATGATCCATGTCTGAAACCACACAATCTGTTCTGAACTGAAGTAAGTTGATGGCCAATCCAATCCACTATAATACAAGCAATAGAGGTGCCTATATGGCAAATGCCTTTTATTGGAGAACAATTAAGAAAAGTAAAGGAAGAATTAGATGATCTCTACTATGTAGTAAGCACAAACATAACGAGCATTCAGTAGAACGAAAGGAATCGAGGCTCGGGTAACATCAACAGCGGAATATTGGCTTTGCAGGTGTTATTTAAATGGATTTGTTTCCTTTCCAGAGAACCACGGGACCGTCTTCTGCCACATACTTCCCTACGACCGGTGAGAGCACACAGGGTCGGCCTCCTCCGGGTCCCGTCAGCGAAACAATGTCGTCTGGCGGGCCCTAGGGGGAGGGCCTTCTCTGTTGTGGCGCCTGCCCTCTGGAACCAACTACCTCCTGAAGTCCGCGTTTCTCCCACTCTCCTGGCCTTCCGAAAGAACCTTAAAACCTATCTTTGCCGGCAGGCCTGGGGATGATTGTGGACTGTGGTGTGAATGTTGAATGTGTGTGGGGTTTCTCATTTTTTAAATATTTGTGGTTGGATTCAGATTATGATCTGTTGTTTTCTATAGATGTTGTAAGCCGCTCCGAGTCTTTGGAGAGGAGCGGCATATAAATCCAACAAATAAATAAATAAATAAATAAATAAATAAATAAATAAATAAATAAATAAATAAATAAATAAATAAATAAATAAATAAATAAATAAATAAATAAATAATCTGCTGGTTGGCCAGATCTAAACCAGTGGACAGCAACTTCATGGTTAATGGCAGCGTATGCTGCAAATTGCAATTTGGGAACATCTGGAGGCGGACAAATTGCTGCTCTTTGCTGTAAAGTATTACACGTATGGCTACTACAGTACAGTAGTCCTTGACTTACAACCATTCATTTAGTGACCGTTTGAAATTACAGCGGCACTGAAAAAAGTGACTTACAAATGTTTTACACAGTCACAACCTTGGCAGCATCCCTGTAGTCAGATGGTCAAAATTCAAACATGTGGGAACTAGCAGGTATTTATGACCGCTGTATACGTCCTGGGATCACATGATCCCCTTTTGCAATCTTCTGACAAGTAAAGTCAAATGGGGTAGCCAGATTCACCCTATTCCTAACTTAACAACTGCAATGATTCGCTTAACAACTGCGGCAAGCAAAGTTGTAAAGTGGGACAAAGCTTACTTAACGACTGTCGCACTTAGCAAGAGAAATGTTGGGTTCCGTGGGGGATGTAAGTGGAGGACTGCCTATAGTTGCTGTCGGTGGGAGGATGAGGAATCAGAAGAAAGCGATCGGCAGGAGAAAAGTTGAGCTGCTCAGTCCTCCATCTCTTCTGCAGAAACATCCCCTCCACTGGGGCTTGGAGGAACATCTGTTAAAAGCTGCTGCAGTGTTGATGCCAGTCGAAGCAAATATCTGGGTGGGCTGCATCCAGTGCCCCCTTCATGCCCGCATGATCATTCACACAGTTTGCATTCCAGCAAGAAGAACTTGGCTTCGGCACCCAGCAAAAACTCAGGAGGGGAGCCCAGTTTTAAAAATAGCTGCAGCCACAGAGCTGCAAAATTGTCGGCAGGGCGGTAGTCAAGCCTGACGCTGGCCATGAATTATTCCCCTCTACTAAGCCCAAACAGAGAGCAATTAGGAGGCTCGCCAAAAGCCACCACAGGCTTTCTCTCTGTTGGAAAAGTTAGTGTTTATGCACACAAGGCTGCTAGTGGTGGGAGAAGACTCTTTTTTTTGTCTCTCTCTCTCTCTCTCTCTCTGTGTGTGTGTGTGTGTGTGTGTGTGTGTGTGTCTGTCTTTCTAGATCTTGGCATGGGGGATAGAATTTGCTGCTGCCTTGAATCTCCATGGCAACTGTTACTTCTGCACCGCAGATTAAAAGGGATGATGGCTGGAGCGAAATCACAAGGACGAAGGATGTGCCTCTGGCTGTTATTTACTGGTGTCTTTGTTTATGCAAAATAGGCTCCTTCTGCTTTTCAGGAAAAAAGGTCAAAGCAACCAAAACAAACAGGATAGGAAATCAGCCGTGCTATGGAAGAGCCGAACAGTAATTTGGATGGCCCAAACAGTAAGCAAGATTACCGTAGTTGCTGTTATTTTAAACGGTGCAGTGGTAGAAACTGACAAACTAGGTTCACCCCGTTCCTGGGGAGAAGTGAACCAGGAAGGGCAGGGTGACCTGCAGTCACTTCCTCCAAACCAAACACTTTTCTAAAACAGGGAGAGTACCTATATCCAACTTGTCAATAGGTGGAATTCAGTGTGGGTGGGAAGAATAGCACGGTGGGAGACGATCGTTCAGAGATGCTGTCAAAGACTTGTGTTAAATTTTGAAAGAGGATTTCTGATGCTACATGTAATCCGAAAAGCATCTGGAAGGTCCAGTTGGTGCAAAAGGCAGAGGGCTGCGTGGTTTTGTGCAGACCTCGGTGTGCATATGTGTCACCTCTCCTGCGGGAGCTGCACTGGCTGCCCATTTGCTTCCAGGTGCAATTCGAGGTGCTGGTTGTCACCTTTAAAGCCCTTCATGGCTTGGGACCAGGTTATCTGAGGGACTGTCACTTGCCGGTCACATCCACCCAACCCATTAGAGTGAGGAGGCAAGGAATGTTGCAGGTTGCAAGCCCTAAGGTGTTACATCTGGCAGGACCCAGAAGAAGGGCCTTCTCTGTGGTGGCTCCCTTCCTCTGGAACATCATCTCTCTGGAAATTAGACTGGCCCCCACTCTGACGCTATTTCGGAAGGCCCTGAAGACATGGTTCTGCCAGCAGGCCTGAGAACTCCAGAGTGGGATGGAGCCCATTAAATGCCTGGTATGAGTGTATGTGGTTACTGGGATGGGGGTGGGATGGGGGGTTATTATTTTAGTATTTTTATTTCTTTATATTGTGTTTTTATGTCCTGTGAGCCACCTTGAGTCACCATGTACAAGTAGGCAGCAATATGCATTTTCTAAATAAATATAAATAAATAAATTTGGTCATATATGAGCAAAACATAGCAAGTACAGATAGTCCTTGACTTATAACTCTAACCCTCACCCTCACCCTATCCCTAAGGCTCACCCTAACCCTAACCCTCACCCTAACCCTAACCCTAACTTTCACCCTCACCCTCACCCTAATCCTAATCCTAACCCTCCCCCTAACCCTCATCCTAACCCTCCCCTCGAGAGGGTTGGACTTAGAATGCTTGTGAAATGTAATGACTCTAGGCTAATTTCTCTTTTGACTCCACCTCTTCTTCTTCTTGCACATTAGAACTGACGTGGCACCAGGTTTTGTTATTTGTAACGTTTCAATCGGTCACGTTTTATAGTTTTAATATAATTTTATATATGACTTTTAATTTTGGATTGGGAGACGCCCAGAGTTGGTTGAAGAAGGGTGGCGATATAATTGTCTTCAATAAATAAATCTCCACCCCTCTCTCCTATTTTGTACCATGGGGATAACTTGTTGACCAACCACCTATAATCCAATGACAGGTGAAGCTGAAGGAAGATGCTGTGGAGAGGACTGGGGTTCAACCTGTTATATGACCCGCTCTTCTCACTGAAAACTTCTAAGAAGATTTGCTGACATTCTGACCATCTATGTAGCTACCTCAATTCTTTGGTTGATGAGCCCAGTGTCTCTGCACAATTTATTTACAATCTACTGATTGCAATAATAAGAAAAGCCACTAAAAAAAAGGAGCTATAGTTCCTCACGAAACCCAGCGACCAGTTAGGGCCCACAGAGTCGGCCTTCTCCAGGTCCCGTCAGCCAGACAGTGTCGCCTGGCGGGGCCTAGGGGAAGGGCCTTCTCTGTTGCGGCCCCGGCCCTCAGGAATCAACTCCCCCCCCCGGAGATCCGTATCGCCCCCACCCTCTCCGCCTTTCGTAAACTACTAAAGACCCATCTCTGCCGACAGGCCTGGGGCGGTTGACATCTTGCCCCTAGCCAGTGTATGTTTGTGTGTACGTTTGCTGAATGAATGGTTTCTTAATTTAGGGGTTCTCTTTTTTATATATGTATTTTTTATATATGTATTATGTAGTTTTTTATATTGGATTTCTATTTATGCTGTGAGCCACCCTGAGTTCCCGGAATAGGGCGGCATAGAAATTTAATAAATAAATAAATAAATAAATAAATAAATAAATAAATAAATAAATAAATAAATAAATAAATAAATAAATAAATGAATGAATGAATGAATGAATGAATGAATGAATGAATGAATAAATAAATAAATAAATAAATAAATAAATAAATAAATAAATAAATAAATAAATAAATAAATTTTAGAGAGAGAAAATTTTGATTTTTGCCAGATGCGATTGAATGGATAACCTCCTCCTCCTCTTCCTCCTCCTCCTCCTCCTCCTCTTCCTCTTCCTCTTCCTCTTCCTCTTCCTCTTCCTCCTCCTCTTCCTCCTCCTCTTCTCCTTCTCCTTCTCCTCTTCCTTCCATGAGACATTTTGACTCTCATCCAAGAAGCTATTTCAGTTCTGAAGAACTGGATCTGAAGAAGCTTTTTGGATGAGAAGTGAAAAATCTTCAAGGAAAAATAAAGGAAGTCCAGTTGCCTCT
Source organism: Bothrops alternatus (assembly GCA_034064705.1). Lineage (NCBI taxonomy): Eukaryota > Metazoa > Chordata > Lepidosauria > Squamata > Viperidae > Bothrops > Bothrops alternatus. The sequence goes on from JARGCV010000089.1 coordinate 576,021, forward strand.
TGAAAAAGCACCTTTGGGTCATTTTCTGGGACAACTACCATATGCATGAGAATGTTGGCTTGGATGTCCCATCCTTGAATCAGATCATTCCAACAGAAACGAAGCAGTGCATGTTTTTTTTGGTCTGCTGGCACTAAGAATGTCCTTGCAGGAGCATACGTTCTGCAGAAAAAGCTTCCCAATCATTGAGTGAAGGTGATGTAGATGCTACAGTGGATATTCAACATTTGAAAAATGTTGACCAACCCCGTTCAATCCACTTTCATGAATTAAAGAACATTTAGAAATACATTTATGACAGATAACACCCTGCAGGATCATGTCAGCATCCTAAGCACTGAAGCTGCTCATCTTTTTCATGCCAAGATCTTTCAGTGGAGATTTCAAACTGAAGAGTCAAGGACAGACACCAACAGCCAAATATCAATTCAGTGTCCCAGCTGTTTAAGAAGACCATTTTCCTGATTGAATATCCTCCTGCTTCCATCTACCCCAAAACTCTCCAAATCAGGAAAAAATGTATTTCAGTTAAACCGTTTTTTAAAAACAGGTTGTTTCCTACTCAAATGATTAAAATGGAGGATTTAGAAAGCTTGGCTAGTTAACTCTCCAAGTGAGGGATATTAATGGCTGAGAAACATTGATCTCCAATTCCCAAGATTAAAGGATCCAAGAACGTCAGAGATTTATTGAAATTTGACAACAGAACTAGAAACAGAAACCCAGACACAGCCAAGTGGTCGGAAGGCAACTAGAATAAAGATGAAAGTGAACAGATTCATAGATCTTCCTGGCATCTTTTTTCTATTGTTACCTCTTAGGCATCGCTTGAGTCTTATTCTTCTTTTCAGTGCCTTGATTTAATAGATACTATTGGAGGAGATGACCTTGAAAGGCCTAGAGAATATTCATTTTAAAAATGTCTTCAACTGTTGAAAAGCACCGAGAAGCATTCAGATGCTTTCCTCCTGCTGCGTGGAATGCTGAGTTAAATTTCTAAAACATCCTGGACATACTGTATGCTCAGGTGTGCACTGAACATTTAATAGGTGCACAGTGGTGGGAGCTTATGGCTTTGGGGATCAGAACTGGGTAACAGAGTGTCAGGTAACCATCCCTCCTTTGACAGATCACTATCCATGATGGCTACATCATAATTTCTGCATTGGAGGAAGTGTCATTTTCAAGACATTTGCTGAAGATCCTGAATGGAAAACTTATTCTGTTTTTATGTCATTCTAAAGGATTCTCTGAGGAAACATGCTCATATGGGAACATAATATATAGGTTTGGTCTAATGGTTAAGGCACCAGGCTAGAAACCAGGAGACTGTGAATTCTGCTCCCACTGTCAACGCTGTTAACATTGGATGTTTTTGCTTTGACAACATATGGAAATGCAACCATTTTCATTCTTATGTTTTACTCTTAGAATTAGAGTTAGAATTAGATGATACTGGGCGGGGGAGGAGGAGGAATGTGCATGGGAATTTAGTTAGACATAACAATACTGTAACTAGTGTGAGAACCAAGGTTTTTTGAAATAAGAGATGATAAGAATTGGTGGTTGGAGAAGTGGAGGGAAACTCTGCATTTCAAACTAATTGGAGCATGTGATTTATGACTGTAAATTAGAGGAGGGAAATGTGCTTTGATACTATGTGCTCAGGGGAGGGGAATTCAGATTTTGGCTTTGGCTATGTTAAGTGCCGATGCTATACTTCTCGAATAAAGATTCTTTAAGGTAAACAATGTCCTGAAGTTCTTTGAAGAGTGTCATCTGTCGAAACCATGACATCCACCTTAGCCATGAAAGCCAGATGGATAACTGGTGGGCCAGTCACCAGGAAATGGTGAGTTCTAGTCCTGCCTTAGGCATGACAGCTGGTTGGGTGATTTTGGGCCAACCATTCTCTCTCAGCCCAACTCACCCCACACAATTGTGTGGGAAAATAGGAGGAAGAAGGAGTGGGTTATTTGTAAAAATAATAAAGGTAGAATACAAATAATAATTAATAAGCAAATGAATGGAATGGATGAATGAGTAAACAAACGAATGAATGAATGAATGAATGAATGAATAAATAAATGAATGAATGAATGAATGAATGAATGAATGAATGAATGAATGAATGAATGAATGAATGAATGAATGAATAGGTAAGCTCTTAGTCTTCACCATAGGGCCCTTCTTCCATTTTTACATTAAAATATACTGGTACTATATATACAGCCCATATATAATATCCTACAAAATGAATGTGAGCTATACAACAATATTTGGTGGATGGCTTCCTCTTAGTCTTCATCTATATTTTGAGCTGGCAAAGGCTCAAAATATTCTTCCAGATCTCAGCAATTTTTCCAAGAAGCTAATAGTCTGCCTCATTCTTAGCTATTCCATATCTTCTTACTGAGAAACAGTCTTTGCATAAAGACAGGTAATTAAAAGATTCAGAGATTAATGCTCTTTCAGAGCATATCCACCCTTTTTTTAAAAAAGGCAAATATTCTTATTTTTGTAAAAAAAAAAAAAACTAGGCAAAGCTTTAAAATTAAAGAACGGCTGGAGGGAAATGAGGAGTTTTAACCATAATGGTGGGTATTTGTTTTGTTGCTACTGTTAAATAGCTTTTAGTTATTGTTATTGCCTTGTCATCTGCAGTTTCCCCCAAGCAAATCTGATATTTCCTCTAAGGAAAATCTCCATGTGTGAGCAGCGATCTTGGCTATCGAGAATAAAGCAGTAGAGTTTTGATATAATCCTATAGAAATCTATTAAGAAATAAATTCCGAAACGCGGCCTGGGGTAGTTATCCAACCAGGTCGGAGGCGATAGCCGCACGGTTTTTCTGCGCAAAGATGGGTCGTAGGAAGTCAAAGCGGAAGCCTCCACCCAAAAAAAAGATGACAGGAACACTTGAGACCCAATTTACATGTCCTTTTTGTAACCACGAGAAATCCTGTGATGTTAAAATGGAAAGAGCTCGGAATACTGGAGTGATATCCTGTACTGTATGTCTGGAAGAATTTCAGACCCCTATCACTTATCTTTCGGAACCAGTGGATGTTTACAGTGATTGGATAGATGCTTGTGAGGCAGCCAATCAAAAACAACTTAAAGGAACTTGTTGGAAGTTAATTAATGTTTCTTTATTCAAGGGTGGGGATATTTGTTTCACAATGCATTGGAGATACAGCTGGAGTGACTATGAAATGCTGGTTTGTGCTCTTTTCTTCTACCGGTATTCTGTAATCTACCTTTTTATATGAATATTGTGGAGTTTAGAAACTAATGACTATCAAAAAAGACCTGCAAGTGTGGGAAAGGTCAGTTTTTATTCAGGTTGATGCTTGGGAATTTTTTCTCTCAAGATTGAAATCGGAGGTTAAGTGAATCAAATGCTGCTGTTCCATTTTTGTTAATTTATTTTGGGCTTATAGAGAAGGGCTTCCATATAAACTTCTCTTCCATTCTGTGATGGTTCTTGGAATATTATATTCTATGTTAAATTGCAAAGTGTAGTCAGCAAGAATATATGAGATATAAGAAAAAATAGCCCTATCTTGGTCCCATGATACAAGCTTCATATTTATCTGTTGGAACAATAATCATGAAATCAACCTTTTTATTAATAACATGTCTCCAGTTAGAATGGCAGTGTGTTGCCTCTGTTTCAGAAAACATTGTGCGCAGGACTCTTCTGTGACACTGGGCATGGAATTTTGAGAACTGTGTTATGTAATAAAGTATAATTATTATCAAAGAAAAAAAAAGAAATAAATTCCAAGATTCAATGAGCATGAAATCATAATTGTTCAATGGGACATCCCCTCCCCCCGTCCCCCAGGTAGATTTCCACTTGCTTCTATCTCCCCTTCAACTTTCAAAAGCAGTTTCTAGAAATTATAAAAATGTCATTCAGTCAGTGCCCCACCACACATCATTACGTGCAAAAGGGAAAGAAAAGAGAGGTAGAATCCTTGGTGCTTTCTGAGTTTCGTTGATCGATTTTAGACGTTTCATTACCAGACTAAGTTCAGGCAGTCCTCGACTTATGATCACAATTGAGCCCAAAATTTCTGTTGCTAAGCAAGACAGTTGTTCAGTAAGTTTGCCACATTTTATGACCTTTCTTGCCACAGTGGTAAGTGAATCACTGTAGTTGTAAATGTCATGGTTCCGAAAGATGAAACTCTTCAAAGAACTTTGAGCCATTGTTTACCTTATATTCGAGCAGCATAGCATTGGCAGATACATAGGAGAAGCCAAAATCTGGATTCCCCTCCCCTTAACACATAGTATCAAACACAATTCCCTCCTCTAATTAACTGTCATAAATCACATTCTCCAATTAGTTTGAAATGCTGGCTTTCCCTCCTTTACTCCAACCCGCCATTTCCTATCATCTCTTATTTCAAAAGCCCTGAGCTCACACACTATTACAATATTGTTATGTCTAACGAACTCCCACCACATTCCTCCTCCCCCCCCCAGTATCATCTAATTCTAAGAGCAAAGCATAAGAAAGAAAAAGGCTGCATCTCCATATGTTGTCAAAGCAAGAACTTCCAATGTTAGCAGCGTTGACAGTAAAATTAGTCAAATGGTTGTTAAGGGAATCTGGCTTCCCCATTGACTTTGCTTGTCAGATGGTCACAAAAGGGGATTGTGTTTCCATGTGACACTGCAACTGTTATAAATATGAGTCAATTGCCAAGCATCTACATTTTGATCACATGATCATGGGGATACTATAATGGTTGTAAGTTTAAAAAAAGTGGTCATATCACTTTTTTCAGTGCCGTTGTAACTTTGAGCGGTCACTAAAGCAACTGTTCTAAGTTGAGGACTACTTGTAACATCTTTAGTGTTAGAAGGAAGTGGGGTGTTTGTTCTCTATTTATATACCTGCTTGTATGTAGTACTGCTAGCTAATATTGGTGGAAGCGTTACGTTCTTCTTGCTAATTGCTTGATATGGGCATTGTTGACTGTTTGTTTGTGTTAATCCTGGTGTTCATCCCTGCTTATGTGGGCCTTGATTGCTGGTGAGGAGGTGTTTTGGTCTTGTTGATTCCTTTTTAGCTTTTTCATTGTCTCTTTTGAATCGTGTGTAAATGTTGTTTACCTCTATGTGCTTGTTGATTGCTGATTTGTCTGAGGACCAACTTCCAATTCCGTATGTTTTTAGTTTGGCCTAGGATACTCATAGTCCCCTAGTTGAAGGAGAAAGAGAAAAAAAAGTTCAACATCCTTTTCCATCTACAGGAGAATTGCTTTATTTCTACCTCAGGATTTTTGGTTAGGGATCATAAAAGATTGTACTAATACTGAGATGAATAATATGTGATAGACTAGGAACTGTGGATAGACTATAGAAAAGAGAAACACCAAGCAAATAAATTGTAACAGGCGTTTAGTTGAGGCTTGATGTGCGGAGTGAAAAATGTTTACCAAACCAGACGTTTATAAAGATTAATACTTAGTGATGTACGGTATATCAGGTGCTATGATGATTGATGCATACTATGATTTTATGTTCAATGCTGATTGTTTTAATAAAAGAATTTTTTCATTTAAAAAAAACTCCCACTCAAATAGTCTGAGTTTTACAGTATATCTGGGTTCCTGCTTCTTCACACACACAAAAAGAAAGATAAAAAAGTAAAGAGGACAGACAGAAATCTTGCCAATTTACTGCTGTTCAGTATAAGATGCATATATCTGTTTGCAAAAAAAAAAAGCTGAGTGGCTGAATGGTTGATAAGTAAGTCTAAAACTACAATCTCTATACTGTATATAATATTCTGAGAGAGTTGAGATGCTGAAATGATAGCAAGCTGGCAGTTTTCCCAGCTTCAGGGACTGGAATAGGGGAGATATCTGTTAATTCAGAGGCACTGAGCACTGGATACTGACACTCCAGGTGTGAAAGAAAATGAATGGCTTAAGCACAGAAACTTCAGAGGGGAACAAGGTAAAAATGCCTACCGACTGGAAAACAGAATGCACTATTTTAGCACTGTAAAAAATCCCACCAGTTTCAGAGAAGCCAGCATATAAACAAGTGCCTCTATCAAATTCTGGTCCCTGATGTGAATGTGAAGCACCACTAGGTGTTGCATGTATGGCTAGTCTAGTGAAAGGAAGGACCTGGGGAGACATGATAGCAGTGTTTCAAAATTTGAGTGGCAGCCACAAGGAAGGGGGTGGTGGTTGTGTGTCAGTCAATTTTTCAAAGTATCAGAAGGCAAGACGAGAAAAAATGGATGGAAACTAATCAAGGAGAGAAGCAACCTGGAATTAAGGAGAAACTTCCTAACGGTAAGAACAATCAACCAGTGGAACGGCCTGCCTTCAAAAGTTGTGGGTGCTCCAACACTGGAGGTTTTTAAGAAGAGACTGGACAGCCACTTGTCTGAAATTGTATAGGGTTTCCTGCTTTAGCAGGGGGTTGGACTAGAAGACCTCCAAGGTCCCTTCCAACTCTGTTATTCAATGTTCTATGTTCTTAATCCAACTTAAAATGGAGACCTAGTTTAGACCATTGTTTCTCAACCTTGGCAACCTTAAGACTGTGGATTTTACCTCCCAAAATTCTCCAGTCAGTCTATGCTACAGAATGTAAATGCACATGAAGTGCATCCTGCCCATTTGCAAACACATCTAAGTCACCAAAGAAGCATTTTCATCTTCAAAAGAAGGTGAAGTGGCTTACTCAAAGAGATAATAGGAAAGGGCATCAAAATGCGCTCTGGTATCGAAGGAGATAAATATTGTGTTTTCTACAATGTTGGAGCTCAGGAGATTATTTCCACAATATGCAAGTAACCAAGCTGTGGCTTTTTGTCAGAGTCAGCAAGTGAGAAGTTCATTCCACCTTTCAGTCTAAAATAGTTTCAGTATCTAGATAGACATTACCCTCTCTCTGGTATTACAGAATTCAGCCATAAACTCTAATGTTTAAAAATCTCTTGCTGTAAAAGTCTTGCTTTGTACTGATTACTGGTTCACCCACAACTACGATGAATAGATCATAACTCCAAAGGTGCTTTTTCAAGAAGCAACTGGACTTTCTTTGTTTTTTCCTTGAAGACGTTTCGCTTCTCATCCAAGAAGCTTCTTCAGTTCTAACTGAATGGTGGAAATGGAAGGATTAATATTCCTTGCAAGTCATCTGGTCATTAGCATTCTCTCTGAGAGTCATTGAGGCCAATTGGAGGTTTATCTGTGCACTCAGGGTCACCCAAATAATGCAGTTGGCTGTGGAATCTTCTTGGAACGGCTGAAAGGACTGTGTTGTAAGCAGGAGATAGGTGGTGTCGTATCCCTCCCCCTCTGTTGAGAGAGAGGACTGTTCTATTTTGACATAGATGGCTTCATTGAACCCTACTTCAAATCAGCGGTCCTCTCTGTCCAGACTGTGGACTTTGTTGTCTTCAAAAGAATGACCCCTGTCTTTCAAATGCAGATGGACCACTGAATCTTGTCCTGATGGGTTTGTTCTCCTATGTTGCGCTGTGAGAAGTGAAACAACTTCAAGGAAAAAACAAAGTCCAGTTGCCTTTTGAAAAAGCCCCATGGGACAACCATGACCTGGATGACTGAGAATCTCCATAGGCTTTTGAGTTAAGTGCATATATGTGTGTGTGTGTGTGTGTGTGTGTGTTTCCTTTCTCCCTTCCTACTCTGTGTGTTTGCATATAATTCTAGAAGATGTTTACATAGAGGATAAATGGACACATGTCAAAAGATACATGGGGGTGGAGACCTTAAGGCTGACGCAACTCATTCTTTTAATAGGCATCTTTCCTCCTTAAAGTGATGTTAATGAACTGTGTATGCTCAAGCGTGGGGCAAAGATTAAAGCAGACATTAATTGTATACATTTGCATACTTCCCATCTATTGTAATAGCTGATGGAGCAATGTCAATGATCAAATGAAATTAGACCTTGGGGTTATTAGTCTATTTTTTCCCTCTAGGCATACAATAGCAGTGTTCCGATAATATAGCTGACTCAGCTAGTGGGTTGGCAGACTAAACACCCCTGTGTGCCAGCCGCATCCTATCACAGATATTCTGCTTGAAAGAACATCCTTTAGGATCATCTTAGCTGTTTGAAAGGCGGACCGAGCAGCTGTTCCTTCCTTTTTTTAAAAAAACACAACTTTTTAAAAAAAGAATATGTGGTGGTGTCAGTCTCACTTGGTAAACTAGTCCAGAAAACCAACTCCACAGCAGCTCTCTTTCTTGCAATCACTCCAATTGTGTTTTCTTTTTGGGGGGAGACACATAAACCTTTAAGAAACCAAAGTGTAGATAGAGAGCAGTATATCATTCTTTCCTGCTCAAATATGCATAGTTGCTATGGTAATTAACTGTTTACTGGAGGTCAAGAAGATAATAGTAGCCTAGGAATTCAAATCAAAACAGGTCTCTGATAGATGCTTGCCTGAATGGTTTATATTTAACAGGACAGTATAGAAGAGTAGTCCAAATCCAGTCCAGAGTACCGAGATCCAGGTCAGATTTTATTTCTTTAAAGAATGAAGCCATTTAAAAGAATTTAAAAGAATTATAAATAAATAAATAAAAACAGATACAATTCACAACTTTAAAAAAACTATGCATTGGGCAGAATAGTGTAGAAAAAGAAATGAATCAAGACAATTTGACTGAAAACACACTCAGAATGTTCATAGACAAGTCTAAGACTGCTACAGAAATGAAGCAGACCAAACATAAGCTTAGTCTAATGAGAAGTATCAAGGAACTGAAATGGAGTGATTTATTCATCTTTATTTTGAAATACTGACTCAGTTTACGAGCAGAAAAATTAAACTCTGGGGGGAAAGCTTCAAACATGTTAGACCAGCATGAGTTTTCTTCCAGCAATTTCCTCATCTCATGAAGTTCTGATCTGTTAAATGTCTACAGAGATGCTCAATCATCCAGGTCATGGTTATCCTGAAGAACTGGAGAAGTTTCTTGGATGAGAAACAAAATGTCTACAAGGGGAAACCCCTTCCCCAAGAAAGTCCAGTTGCCTTTTGGAAAAGCACCTTAGGGATTCTGATCTGCTAAGGACTATCTTCCTCCATTTCCTTGGTCTCCAATTATGCCCCAAAGCACAAGGACACAAAGAATGATTTCCCTCAGTTTCTACCAAGCAAATTCCTTAACATTCACTGGTCAAAGACTGTTAAAGAAGCCATGTCTTAAATGGAAGCTATTTAGAAAGGCTGAACAGATCAAAAGACTCTTTGTGTGTGCCCATGCGTGTATGTGTATGTATGTATAGGTAGTCCTTGCTTAACAACCATTTAGCAACCATTTGAAGTTAAGACAGACCCCCCCCCCCAAAAAAGATACTTACCACCCTGTTCTGGACTTCTGAAGAGGGCACCTCCCCTACGGCCACATGACTGATTTTTGAGCACTTGGCAATTGGTTCATCTTACAGCTGATTGCAGCTTGCCTTATAAACCCAGTTCATTTCTCTTTGAGTTACTTGTTTTTTTATATCCCACCCCCTACCCTCCAGATTTTGTATGGCTTAATGACCCACTATTGAGGATCATGAACCCAGCTAAATATAGAGTTAAATCTTTCTTCGCACAGTCCTGTGAATTTGTAATAGATTAACCCTGTGGGAATTTAATCCGCATGAACAAGTAAGCACCCTCATGTGTCTCTACAACAACTTCACCAAACACACACCCTCGGGATGTCAGCAGCACAAATGGCAATAGTGTAAATAGTGTAAACCTTTTGATTCTGCAACCTTAGCAATAGAATTTTGAGGCATGTACTCCTCAAATAGGTATGCTATTTATAAATTATAACTGTTATGCCAATCCTTTTAGTATTGGTGGGTTTTAGACTTGAAAGAGAAAATTTTAATAGAACAACAGAGTTGGACGGGACCTTGGAGGTCTTCTAGTTCAATCCCCTGCTCAAGCAGGAGACCCTATACCAGGGGTTCTCAACCTTGGCAACTTTAAGACTTGTGGACTTCAACTCCCAGAATTCCTCAGCCAGCTTTGCTGGCTGAGGAATTCTGGGAGTTGAAGTCCACAAGTCTTAAAGTTGCCAAGGTTGAGAACCCCTGCTTATACTATTCTGGACAAAAGATTGTCCTGTTCCTTCTTAAAAGCCTCCAGTGTCGGAGCACCCACAACTTCTGAAGGCAAGTCGTTCCACTGGTTGATTGTTCTTAATGTCAGGAAATTTCTCCTTAGTCCTAGGTTGCTTCTCTCTTTATTCAGTTTCTATCCATTGCTTCTTGTCTTGCCTTCTGATGCCTTGACCCCTTTTCTTTAAGGCAGCCCTTCAAATATTGGAACATGGCTATCATGTCACCCCCTAGTCCAAGGGTTCTCAACCTTGGTAACTTTAAGACTTGTGGACTTCAACTCCCAGAATTCCTCAGCCAGCTTTGCTGAGAGTTGAAGTCCACAAGTCTTAAAGTTGCCAGGTTGAGAACCCCTGCCCTAGTCCTGACATACCAAATTCCTGCAACCGTTCTCTGTATGTTTTAGCTTCCAGTCCCCAAATCATCTTTGTGGCTATTCTCTGCACTCTTTCTAGAATCTCAACACCTTTTTTATATTGTGGTGACCAAAATTGGATGCAGTATTTTAAGTGTGATCTTTACCAAGCAGTAGTATCACTTTTTGTGATCTTGATTCTATCCCTCTGTTAATACATCCTAGGACTGTATTGGCTTTTTTGGTAGGACTCCAAGATCCCTCTCACAGTTACTGTACATTTGGTCTTGCCTAAGTGCAAAACCTTTTTAATGTGAATGTAGTTTGGGGATAAGGATCAGTATTCTTTACCCGTGATTGGATCCCAAGACATTTGGACATTAGGATGTGAACATCATTGCAAAGAATGAAGGGGATGTTCATTTTACTTTATTGTTTTTTGGACTTAGGCATCTCTAGCAGAATTTCCATCACAACGCACATCCATTCTTCTCCAAATCAATCTAATTGGTGTAAACATTAGGTAGGATAAGACAGTATTTCCCAACCTCTGCAACTGTGGACTTCAAATCCCTGAATTCCCCAGTCAGCTTTTCTTGCTGGCTACTTCTGGGAGTTGAAGTCCACAGGTTTTAAATTGAGAAACACTGGGATAAGATATGCTGAAAGGGCCATTATATTCAGCACCTTTAAAAAGAAAAAAAGACTGACAGGCAAAGCAAACAAAGAGGCAGATAAGATCCGAGCTAATTAGCAAGTACATTTAGGAGGCCCTCCTGCTAAAAGCTAAATCAAAAACGAAGTCCTTATTTACTGCAAGTAAAGTGTGAAATGCAGAAAAACAGACCGAGATGCAAAGGAAAAAGACAGGGTGGATTCCAAGAGGAAATCTATCGGGATTGAAAGCTAATGTGCACCCAAGGCTAATTAATAGCTTCTTCGGACTGGCAGTTTTTAAACATGGCCTTTTAAAACTGGTTACTTTATAGACCATTATTAAATGGCAGCTCTTCCTTTTTCTAGTGCACAAATGATTAGGATTTTGGAAAGATGTCTTGATGAGTTCCGGTTCAAACTGATGGATCTCTCTGGCATAGAATATCACTGATGTTCAGATTTAATAAATCCCTACCAGGGTTAGCATTCGCTGCCTAACCAGATGGTTTTTAAATGTGCTGGGCTTAATAATAATAATAATAATAATAATAATAATAATAATAATAATAATAATAATAATAATAATAAAGTTGGAAGGGACCTTAGAGGTCATCTAGTCCAACCCCCTGCTCAGGCAGGAAACCCTATACCATTTCAGACAAATGGCTGTCCAGTCTCTTTTTAAAAACTTCCAGTGTTGGAGCATTTACCGCTTCTGGAGGCAGGTTGTTCCACTGGTTAATTGTTCTCACTGTCAAGAAGCTTCTCCTTAGTTCTAGGTTGCTTCTCTCCTTGATTAGTTTCCATCCGTTGCTTCTTGTCCTGCCTTTAGGTGCTTTGGAGAATAGCTTGACTCCCTCTTCTTTGGGGCAGCCCCTGAGGTATTGGGACACTGCTATCATATCCCCCCTCGTCCTTCTCTTCATTAAACTAGACATACCCAATTCCAGCAACCGTTCCTTAGATGTTTTAGCCTCCAGACACCTACCATTTCCTACCAGCTGATTGAAAGTAGTAGAAGATGAAATTCAGTACAGGAAGTCCTTGATTTACAATCATTTGTTTAGTGACCATTTGAAGTTTCCTCTGAATCGGTCAAGACGCTTGGTTTTTGAGCCTAGTAGTTTTTAAATTGTTATGACACAGGAATTAGACATTGAATGTGAAGAAGCTGTTCCAGTAGGAATGTCAGCCTCAGGAGACACAGCCAATAATTACCTGAGGCTGATCAAAGCCAGAACACCTCCTGGACAGCTGGAGAGGTCCGATGAGGATTATTATGCAATGCATCCCAGCCACCACATCTGATGAGTAGACAGGAGAGCAGAGCAATTCTATAAGGCTCCTCACAAAGCACAGGAATAAATCTCTTGCTTAGTGACAACTGGTTATAGCTGTGATTTAAGAGGCAGACCTGACCTATGATCCTTTGTCAGAATCCACTATCTGATCTCTGACTCTTGTACAAATGTCCATGTAGGGTTTCTGCTTGTGAAATTTGGATCCTTGGCACTGGCTGAGAACCCTGATCTGGATCTTGGCACTCTGGACTGAACTTGGACTATTCTTATGCACTGCCTGTTAAAAGCAAAACATTCAGGCAACCTACTGTCCAAGACTCTATTTTGTTTTACATTTCTCAACTATTTCAGCTTTGAGTAAATTGCTAATCCCCATGACAACCATTTTTGAGTGTATAATTGAAACCCGAAGCAAGACAGTTAACTGCCTGAATGCAATTCGGTGTATAAACTACTTACAATCATGGGTATAGGGGGGCAGGAAGGAGGAAGAGATCAAGTGGGCAAGCAATATATTTGTAATGACACCATACTGTGTGTAATATCACTGGGCATCTACGGTGGTGATATCATTGTAATGAAGGACGTTCTCATGGCAGATTGTCAATATAGAACAGGGGTCTCCAAATTTAGCAACTTTAAGACTTGCGGTCTTCAACTCCCAGAATTCCTCAGCCAGCCCTGGCTGCATACAGGTAGTCCTCAACTTATGACTACAACTGAGCCCAAAATTTATGTTGCTAGGTGAGAAATTTGTTAAGCGAGTTTTGCCCCATTTTATGACTTTTCTTGCTATGTATGTTAAGTGGATCACTGCAGTTGTTAAGTTAGTAACATGGTTGTTAAGTGAATCTGGCATCCCCATTGATGTGGCTTGTCAGAAGGTCACAAAAGGGGATCACATGACCCTGGGACACTGCAACAGTCATAAATATGAACGGGTTGTCCATCCAAGTGTAAATCATGTGATGCTACAACCGTCATAAGTTTGAAAAATGGTCATAAGTTCCTTTTTTCAGTGCCTCTTATGTCCTGAGCTTGATTGATGGAGCAGGTGCAGGGAGCTGCACTGAGACCTTGGCAGACCACGTGGCCTGCTGAGCCAGACAGCCTGTCTCCGAGTTACTGAGCATGCATTTGAGCGGGAAAATACGTTGCATACATTGGCTGACAACGCCCCAGGGTGAATGTACAAAAAGGGGCGGAGCCATTTTGTAGGGAGTTCTGTTTAAGCCTGAATAAAGAAGTACCTGTTTGTTACTCTGCCTCGTTCAATGCCTACCAACGTGTGCAACAGAACAGTGCCGGTCATTAAATGAACTGTTGTAATTAGAGGACTAGCTGTATTCAGATTTGCAGAGGACTATGTAACTGTCACAGTGGATAACATTCCAGCCTTAATTCTTAAAAGCCTGTGTTAGGAAAAAAAAACTGCCTACAGTAAGCCACTCTCCCAGGAAATAGGAGATTGCAAAACCATATCAAAAGATTTAATGGGTGAGGTTTCTGTGTTAGGACTTCTCCAAAGTCCCAGCTAGTCGCAGTGTTTATGTTAGCAACCAAGTATGATAACCAAATACCTAGCTAATTCATAGGAGATGTTATGCACAAAGTTAAACATTTTCTTTTCTGACCGTGGATCTGATGAATAGATTCACTCCAAATGTCAACCACCTTCATTAATGCATTTAATTGCATTATGCAGTCTGTAAAGAAATATTGTCCTATTATTCAACCATATTGATGTCATATCCAAGAAAAACTTCTGGAGGAAATGATACAGCTCGAAGTAGGCTCTGTGTCTGATCTATGGTTTTCTTTAACTCTGCTTTCCAGAGATATAAAGGCTACATTGTCAGCCCACCCAATTTTTTTTTCAATGGGTTACATTCCAGAATTAGGCAAATCAGCACTTCCTTGAAGGAATGTCTTCATCAAAATAGGGGTAACATTATCAAGGAAGAGAGAAGCTCCATAGACATTTTGACAGGCAGATTAAATTAAGCCACATATCCCAAACCACAGAATGCAAAGAGAGTCATGCAAGAGTTATGATGCCCTGAGCCATTCTTAGCATAATGACATTTAAGTTGAAGAGAAAGAGAACTAGATATTATTCTAGCCCAGTGAATATAAACTACAAGTTCATCCAATCACTGCAGAATTTCCTTCATTTTTAAATCTTTCAGGATTCAAATTTCAGAGTTCAATATCATTTCAAAATGTTAAAACATTCCTGCAGTTATCTCATGCTTCAGTAATAGGGTACAATTTCCTTCGGACAAGAAGCCAGAGGAAATTTATAGCATCTCCGGAGCATGGACTTTATTTACAAATATTTGTATACAACCACTTGACATATGCATGCAAAACATTCCTCAGCTACTGTTATCTCTTCAGCTTTGAGTAAATTGCTAATCTCCGTGGCAACCATGTTTGAGCATGTACAGCTTCCTTTCCCAATCGGATGCCCTCCAGATATATTCAAACTACAACTCTTACAAATTATGGTCAGATGTCTCCTTTCATCTGGAAGTATCAGTTTGGTTGCATCTAGAGTTGGTTAGCTTCTAGGACAGGGATAGGCCATAGAGTAACAGTTTAATATGCTATGCCTTTCTCCATTTTAAGCCAGTCTCCTCCTTCCTGATCATGTGACCCAGAATGGATCATATATAGCTTTCCTTGTGCTTTCCACACGTGCAGTTGCAATCCAAGAGAAGAGCAGAAATACAGACCAAGAGACACAATTGGTTGCCTCAGGAAAGAGAGAAAAATATAGATAGATTTGGTGGCCAGAACTACTAAAACAGTGGAAAGGACTCTCAAAGCCGCACTGGGTATCCTTCCATGCCTTCTTTGCGGTTTACCTTACAGCAGTATTTCTCAACCTTAGCAACTTTAAGATATGTGGACCTCAATTCCCAGAATTCCTTAGCCAGCTGGCTGGGGAATTTTGGGAGTTGAGGTCCATCCATCTTAAAGTTGCTAAGGTTGACAAACCCTGGTTAGACTCCTCATGTATGTTTTGTATGAAAAAAAAAAAGACAGCAAATTATGCAAGCTCTATTTAATCCTTATAGTTGGAAGATTTCTGGGAGACAGTTAAAGTCTGAGAGGACTGAAAATAGCTCAAGGTCACAGACGGCTGATCCTTTCTTTGTCCTAAATCAGACTTTGGTGCATTTCCTCAGTGTGACCCAGTGCCCAAGGGGGAAGATGGGAGATCTCTGTTTTGCTATTGTCTATTCAATTGAAGACAAATGATAAATATATTACCAGCTACTGGGTAAACTGACTATGTACTAGATAGTGTTTCCCAACCTTAGCCATTTTAAAATGTGAGGACTTCAGTTCCCAGAATACCCCAGACAGCAATGTTGGCTGGAGTATTCTGGGACTTGAGTCCACACATCATAAAATGGCTAGAGGGACAAAATTTGTTTAAATGTTTGCATTTCTTTTCCTAACACATGACTTCAAGATGTAATGATTTCAAATTATGGACTCTGTGGGTGCTTTGCTGCCAACAGAAAAAAAGCAGCATAAAAATAGGTCTTATTTCTTAACAATACCCAAATATATGATTTGTTACAGATATTGTTTGTAAAAGCAGGGCAAAACTGTAGATGTTCGGAAAACATTGCACCAAAAGCATACCGCATCCAACATTTTGGTTCTCTTGATTGCATCACACTCACATCGGAAGCAGCGAGGCATTTCCAGGTTGAAAGGATTAGCTGGTGACATCACCATTGCTTGGGGGACACCCAGTTGAGGGTACCTTTCATGTCTCTGGCAAGAACTGCAAGAAGAATGGAATGGAATGGAATAAGAGAGGAGAGGAGAGGAGAGGAGAGGAGAGGAGAGGAGAGGAGAGGAGAGGAGAGGAGAGGAGGAGGAGAGGAGAGGAGAGGAGAGGAGAGGAGAGGAGAGGAGAGGAGAGGAGAGGAGAGGAGAGGAGAGGAGAGGAGAGGAGAGGAGAGGAGAGTTGGAAAGGACCTTGAAGGTCTTCTAGTGACTCTAGTCCAACCCCCTGCTCAGGCAGGAAACTGTATACCATTTCAGACAAATTGTTGACCAATCTCTTCTTAAAAACTTCCAGTGTTGGAGCATTCACAGCTTCTGGAGGCAAGTTGTTCCACTGGTTAATTGTTCTAACAGTCAGAAAATTTCTCCTTAGTTCTAGCTTGCTTCTCTCCTTGCTTAGTTTCCATCCGTTGCTTCTTGTCCTGCCTTCAGGTGCTTTGGAGAACAGCTTGACTCCCTCTTCTTTGAGGCAGCCCCTGAGATATTGGAACACTGCTATCATGTCACCCCTCATCCTTCTCTTCATTAAACTAGACATACCCAATTCCAACCCAACCTTTCTTTATATGTTTTAGCCTCCAGTCCCCTAATCATCTTTGTTGCTCTTCTCTGTTCTCTTTCTAGAGTCTCAACATCTTTTTTTTTTTACATCGTGGTGTCCAAAACTGGATGCAGTATTCCAAGTGTGGAGCAAAGGATGGGAGCTCCCCCCACCCTGTGGCATCATTTGGGTTTCGAATGTGAGCTGGCTGCTAGTCAATCCAGCATCCTAACCACATGAGCCACTGTGCTCCTTGGTTCTCTTGCTATTTCTTAAAGTTTCCAATCTCTTAATGATATGGGAGTGTGTGTGTGTATATGTGTCTTTGGGGATGTGGGGGTTTTGAGGGGTGCTTAGAATGGAGAAGTTGGCAATGTCCTGAGCCACTGCCCACCCACTGAAATGTTTGGAGGGGGGAAATGCACGAAAAGTTATATGTATTTAGTACGCCCAACATTTTGGTTCTCTTGATATCTTTTAAAGTTTCAGATTTCAACTCCTCTGAGTTGCAGAGGGCCTGGTCAATGAAGGAGCAAAGGACTGTAAGTCTCCTCCAAAATAATTGGAGCACATCAGATTAACTACCTCTGGCCTAGCCCATTTCCCAGGATTGTTTGGGGAATAAAATTCTGAGAAAATCTATCCGCTGCCTTAGACTCCATGCAAGAAAGACACCATACAAGTGTTAACCTCAACTGCTGAGTAGGCAGAAACCCATGAATGGTGCTTCCCCTGAAGCAACTGCATGGAGGCATCAAAAATACAAGATGGCGCTTTCAGAGGTATGATCAAGCTCCACTCTTTTTCATGTGTGCTGCATCTGAAATGCATGAAAAGAGAGAGAGGACTTCAGATCATGACCATTATCTTGATCCATTTGTCCAGCATCAAGAAAACATCATTGCTTCTACCTCCTCAACTCTGTCCCCACAGTTCTTTCTGCCACCATATATGAGGGCTCACTGAACAGCTTAAGCATGCCCTGAAATCAATCCAAGCTAGCCTCGGATTAGGCAACAGTTGAAACGATTTCTAAACTTCAAGGCTTATCATTTGTCCATCCTTTTCTTTGAAACGAGGTGGCTGATGCTGCCTTATACCTGCCAGTGAACTTTCCATTTCTAGGACATAAAAACCTGAGCAGAGTTTGGTTCAATGGGGTCAGGTTTGAGCAATCATGCAGTATCTTTCTTTCTCCCTCTCTCTTTTGCACCTGACCAATTGAACGCTTAAGATTCCAGGCTGTAAATTTCACAACATCAGGACTTGTGAAAGATATAAACTGACTTTGTTGTACAACATACGACAGGAAATGCTTGGGTGGGAATGGACAGGACTGATCAGGAATAGTACTGGTGGAGTGGCGGTGGCTGTTGATTAAAAAAAAAAGTTTCTTCCATCTGTCAAGCCTTGGCATATTTGACAAAGGTGGTTCCTTGTTTATGGTCCTGGATGGATGTCTCTCCTCACTTGAACCTGAAACAAACCCAAGGACACGTGAGATGGTTTCTCAATAAACCAAAGCAAGGTCAAAAATCACAGTGATGTGGCTTAGGTAAACTAGCGGCACTCTTATAAACCATTATTATTTCCATGGAAGGCTTTAGATTGTATTAAATGGTTCGTGTTGTACAATTAGAAAGAAATCTTCCCCTTGCCCATGAATTATTTGGAGCAGGATATGGGTATGAAACAGTTGTTGTTAGTTGCAAAGTCGTGTCCGACCCATCGCGACCCCATGGACAACGTTCCTCCAGGCCTTCCTGTCCTCTACCATCTTCTGGAGTCCATTTAAGCTCATGCCTCCTGCTTCAGTGACTCCATCCAGCCACCTCATTCTCTGTCGTTCCCTTCTTCTATTGCCCTCAATCTTTCCCAGCATTAGGCCCTTCTCCAGTGAGTCCTTCCTTCTCATTAGGTGGCCAAAGTACTTGAGTTTCAATTTCAGGATCTGGCCTTCTAAAGAGCAGTCAGGGTTGATCTCCTCTAGGACTGACTGGTTTGATCGCCTTGCAGTCCAGGGGACTCGCAGGAGTCTTCTCCAGCACCATAGTTCAAAGGCCTCAATTCTTTGGCGCTCAGCCTTTCATATTGTCCAGCTATAAAACAGTGGTGGGATTCAAATACCGGTATGTGAACAACCAATTCTCTGTGTGGATGCCACTTTTGGAATTCCATTCTGGGCCTGGGCAACAAAAAATTAGCTACCGGTTCTGCTGAACTGGTGCGAACTGGCTGAATCTCACCACTAGTATGAAAGGATTTCTTTGCAGAATTTAAATGTAGAAAAAAGCACAAGCTTTGGGGGGGGGGAATCAGCATTGAAACTGGAATTGTATAGAATGGTGGGGTCCTTGCTAGCACTGATGATGTTACCTAGTTGGGTAATGAGAGGTCTGCAAGAAAACAACTAAACTCAAAGAGCATAAAGGACCTCTGTGGAGAAGCTATAAATATTCTTTTCCATTAGTACACTACAAAATGTTAGCTTTTTAAATTTTTATATAAGATTGATCTTGTTTGATACCATTGCCTATGTTCGCATACCATACCTAACCAACACTACCAGAGAACTAAGGGCTGCATTTTCATATCTTGGTCAGTCTTAACTTTAGCTACTTATTTTGTGGTTTAGCGTGTCATCTTTGGTGAGATTTTGGTTCAGTCTATTGTAGAAATCTAAAAAAGCTTTTATTTATTACAAATATGTACCTTATTCAGCAACCAAATGAAGTGGTTTAAGTGCAAGTAGGTGTGAACATTTCAAACTTTTGACAGAATAAAAGAATTGGAAGGGACCTTGGAGGTCCTCTAGTCCAACCCCCTGCTCAAGCAGGAGATCCTATACCATTCCAGACAAATGGCTGCCCAATCTCTTCTTAAACACTCCAATGATGGAGCACCCACAACTTCTGGAGGCAAGCCATTCCACTGGTTCTCGCTGACAGGAAATTTCTTCTTAGTTCTAGGCTGGATCTCTCCTTGATCAATTTCCATCCTTTACTTCTTGTCCTGCCTTCAGGTGCTTTGGAGAATAGGTTGACCTCCTCTTCTCTGTGGCAGCCCCTCAAATATTGGAAGTCTGTTATCATTTCATCCTTCGTCCTTCTTTTCATTAGACTCGATATACTTATACAATTTCTGCAACAGTTCATCGTATGCTTTAGCCTCCAGTCCCCTGATCATCCATGTTGTTCTTCTCTGCATTCTTTCTAGAGTCTCAACATCTTTTTTTGTATTGTCATGACCAGAAGTTGACAACTTGAAGATTCTGGGAGTTGAAGTCCCCACATCTTCAAGTTGCCAAGGTTGAGAAATGCTGCTTTAGATCATTTCAGATGATCATGATGATGATGATTAAATCACTGTTTGTTCTAAATCATCATCATCATCATCATCATCTTACATTTTAAGGAGGTACCTGGTTGATACCTAGGATGCTGGCAGCAACCCGTGTCAACCATCAGCGCCAGTCAGTTTGAATGTTCAGTTGACTAAGGTTCATGTCTAATGAATAAAAGATAATAATAATGATGATGATGATGATGATGTTGGAAGGGACCTTGGCGGTCATCTAGTCCGACTAGTCCATCTAGTCAAATCATCATGATGATGATTAAATCATCATCTGATTTAGAACAGTCCCAGGTGCCCTTCATGGTGAGGGAAAGCAAGTGATGACTCGGAAAGGGCCTGATTTTTTTTTCTACAGAATATTTTTAATTATTTTTTTCTACTGAATATTTATGAATATTTATTCCTACCAAAGCATGCCTAGCAGCTACTTCATGATCATGCCAGCATGAAGTCAAGCCAACTTTGTTCCCAGAGACCTTTTGATATGTTAATACACCAATATTATAACATCTGTAAGCTGCAGTGGAGCTTTTAAAATTAATTATCCCGGTGCTGTGTTACGGTGTCCCTAGTTTGTTTCTTTGCTGATGTCTTAGCCCTCGTTTCAGTTTGCATTTTGAAATCCATGGTTTTAAGACATTTACTTAGCTATTTGTTTCATCTATTTTCTTATAAACACTGCAAGCCACCCTAGGAAATTTCTCTGGAAGATGCAGAATGCGTGTTTTAAGTAGATAAATCATAAATCAGTTGTGTTTTCTCATTAAGGAACGAAGGAGAAGGTGAACTTAAATCATAGGGATGATGATGTGAATTGGGAATTTGGTGTCTGTCTTTGTCTCTGTCCTACAAGTTGCAGACCAAGAGAAAGTATTTGATGGGGAAAGTTGTAGCAAACAATATCAGCCAATGATCAAGGACAAAAGCAACTTTCCCTTCTTCCCTTACTAAAGTGTGGCCTATCATATGTTTGGATTATAATCCCACTTGTCTCTTCTTTTTGGCCATCTGATGGAAGCTAAAGTCTAAAAATGGAGCCCAGTGTAGGAAAGTATATGACGAACTGGGAGAGTCAGGTTGAAGTCAGTTCTCAGTCATTGAAGCTTCCTGGAATTATTTCAACCAATCATCCTCTCCGTCTTAATCCACTACCTCACTGGGTTGTTGCTGTGGGGGAAAATATGAGAGTCAGTTTGGTCTAGTGGAGAAGGCATCAGACTAGAAACCAGGAGACTGTAAGTTCTAGTCCCACTTTAATTAGGCATGAAAACTAGCTAGGTGACTTTGGGCCAGTTACCAGCAGACTGTGAGTTCTAGTTCTGTTGCCTTAGGCATGAATGCTGCATGACTTTGGTCCAATCACCAGGAGACTTTGAGTTCTAGTCCCGCCTTAGGCATGAAAGCCAGCTGCGTGAGTTGGGGCCAATTACCGGGAGACTGTAACTTCTAGTCCCGCCTTAGACCAGAAACCCAGCTGGCTTCTGAAAACCAAGGAAGATGGGGATGTTGGTCAGAGGTCAAAAGTCACAGTCACAGGGTGTCTCACTTAATGGCCCTGGGTGATTCATTTAAAGACTGTGACAAAATAGTTCATAAAACTGGGTGAAGTCATATAATGCCTTGCTTAATGGCTGCACCAATTGTATAGACTGTAAATGGAGGATTATCTACATATTGGAACATCCAACAGCTTTTTATCAGCTCTGCTTAACACATTGTTTTAGTAAATAAACACTGAAGTGTGGCTGTAATTTCTCAGTCTCTCTACCGAACCCCTAATACCAGCTTAAGTGTTCCTGTTCTTCAGTGTGTGGATGGAAGCTTTTAATCATCCATCTTTCAGTGCTTACACGCTGCAGACCTTCGTCATCCCTCCTCAGGAAATCAAAATTCACGTCACTCCATGCCATCTAGAAAAGAAGTATGTGCATATTTCAGCTGATTAATTAACACATCCACTCCCCTGTTCAGTGGCAGCCTCTTGAGGCTCAGTGTTAATAGCCCACCAAGGATTGCCGTCGCAAAGTGGCACACATGGTTGGAGAAGTGGAAAGCGTGTCAAATTACTGGAGAAAAATAATGTTCCCTTTTGGTTTTGCCTGAAGAAGTCAGGGAGGTGGGGGTGGGGGGGCTTGTCTTGGCCACGCCCCTTTTCTTTCCAAAACATATTCTAAAAGCTCAAGGCACAGAATTCAGCTTGATGATAGCACACTGTTGCCCAAAGTCCTGTAAGAAATGGAATTTCTAACACTTTCTCTTTGGAAGGCAATTGTGTTTCCAGGGCCCTAATAGATTGTCATTCTCACATTGGCAGCACCTGGGCAATCTTATTTGGTACCAATAGAAGAGAGTATTTATAGCTCAGGGTTGAACAATGGGGTGCTTAGTGCTCTCTGGACTTAATTGTTTTCAAAATAGGAGAGTAACAGAGTTGGAACGGACTTTGGAGGTCTTATAGTCTAACCCCCTGCTGAAGCAGGAGACCCTATACCATTTTAAACAAGTCTAGTCTCTTTTTAAAAACCTCCAGTGTTGGAGCAGATTTCTTGCAGACGTTTCATTGACAAACAAGGTAACATCATCAGTGCTACTAGCTGGTATTAGTTGCTATACTTAACAGGATGACAGAATTGGAAGGCACCTTGGTAATCTTCTAGTCCAACCTCTTGTTCAAGTAAGAGCCCCTATAGCAGTGATGGCCCACCTTTTAGAGACCGAGTGCCCAAACCGCAACCCAAAACCCACTTATTTATCGCAAAGTGCCAGGGGCACATCAGCATTGTGGTGCCCTTACCGGGGGGGCAGGGAGGCGCCTCTGAGTGCCGCCTCTGGCACGCAAAAACCGGGGGCGCAAAAATGGGCCACCGTGCTGCAAGGTGCAAAAACGGCCACCACCGCATCACGGGGTGCAGATACAAGGTGCTGCACAATGCAAGAACGGGGCAGGGCTAGTGAGTATCACATAGGCATTAGCCCCGCCCCATTTGCTCCCAGAATTCCTGAGCCAGCCACGCTGAGAGGACAGGGAAAGGTTTCCAAGCTGAGCCATGCTGGCTCAGGAATTCTGGGAGTTGAAGTCCATGAGTCATAAAAGAGCCAAGCTTGGAGAATGAACCTTCCCCCTCATCCTACATTAAACCTACAGATATTCGCCACTTTTACAAAGTTCTTTGTTATTCTTATTATCCTGAAAATTCTCTCACCCAAATACTCTTTGGACACGCAAAGATGTAGCAAACACTTAAACACACATCAGTGATTGGTTTTTGACAGCGATCATGTAGTGAATGTCAGCATGTGACTATATTCACCATAAAGTATCAACAGTAACATCTATGGAGAGTCTCAGTCAACCAAGTCATGGTTGTTTTAAAGCTGCTTTTTCAAAAGGCAACTGGACTATGTTTTTTTTCTTTTTGCTTGAGGAAGAAGATATGTCACTTCTCATCTAAGAAGCTCATCAAATGAAGCCTCTTGAATGAAAAGTGAAATGTCTTTTTTTTCCTCAAGGGAAGAGAAAAAAGAACCAAAAAAAACCCCACATTAGTCCAGTTGCCTTTTGAAAAAGCACCTTTAAGACTATCAGCAGCAACACGCAATCAAAGTTACATGAACATTACATCAACTTTGCTTTCTTGTTCATGTGAATAACTGAATAAGCCATAGGGATTTGGGAATTTCAATCCCCAAACTCAACAATTCAGTTCTGGGAGCCATTTTCAACAAGGATATTCAAACTTCACCAGACCTAACCATTTTATTCAAATGCCAATTGGGAAATACCCATTTAAATTGACCATTTCTGCTTTCTGAGATCATACTGTCACAAGGATCCACAACTGCTGGAATTTCCGTGGCAAGACAGAAAAACTTATTTCAGGATCTTCCAGAGTTAAGATCTTTTTCAGAGTTAAGACCTTCCAGAGTTAAGATCTTTTTCAGGATCTTCCAGAGTTAAGATCTTTTTATTCAACTCCGCACTGGGTGGGGTCAATTTGGATTACACAAATTGGACTACACAAGGAACATATTCTCATTAATGTTGGCAATGTTTCTGAAGAAAGAAAATCCAACCAACAGGCTGACTTAGATCCTGGATTCTGCTTTATGAATATCCAAGCTTCCATTTATTAGTAGGGTGGCTGGCAGTCCAACATTGACGGTTAGAAGAATTGTTTTTACAGCTTTTGCTTTCACATTGATTCATTGGGCAGGTGACAATTTCAAAAAAAAGTGTTGCTTTGCTTTTATTTCCTGTAAAATAAACTTTAACTCCTAGTTAGTCTGGTTTCGTTGACTGTAGTTCCAGTAGCCTTTCAAGTTTGCATCACTTTCACTTTGGTGAAAGTGCTGAACCATGAGCCACAAACAAGCCGCTTCCTTTCATCCTTACCTGGAAGTCATATTAAAATGCAAACATGATCAATAGCATTCCTGATAAGAGTGGCAGCTGCCTCTGGGATTTCTAGGCTGGAAGGGCTGACATCGACACTCTGATGAGTTGCAAGATAAATGAATGAGAAGAATGTTGCAGAAAACTTTTTCCCATAATTCTTCAAAATCTGGCATTGTGTCTTAAGAGGAATGGAGTGGCCTTCAGAAGATCCGGTGCATCTAGGAGGCCTTGTTCAGCTGGGCTGAAATTTAACTGAAGCAATCTCTGAGGGAATGTTGCAAACTGTGAAGGTGGTTTATTTTTTGTTTTATTTTTATTTATTTTCATCCCACCTTTATTGTCTTTATAAATAGTTCAAAGCAACAAGCTTACCATACACTCCTTCCTCCTCCTATTTCCCCCACAACAACAATCCTGTGAGGTGAATTGGGATGATAGAGAATGACTGGCCCAAAGTCACCAAGTTGGCTTTCATGCCTGAGGTGGGACTAGAACTCATAGTCTCCTGATGATTGTCCCAAAGTCATCCAGCCAGCTTTCACACCTAAAACAGGACTAGAACTCCCAGTCTCCTGGTTTCTAGTCTGGGGCCTTAACTACTAGACCAGGGATAGGCAACCTTGGCTCTTTTATGACTCGTGGACTTCAACTCCCAGAATTCCTGAGCCAGCATGGCTCAGCTTGGAAACCTCTCCCTTTCCCCTCAGCATGGCTGGCTCAGGAATTCTGGGAGTTGAAGTCCATGAGTCATAAAAGAGCCAAGGTTGCCTACACCTGGCCTAGGCCTAGGCCTCTTTATTACTCATGGACTTCTACTCCCAGAATTCCTGAGCCAGCATGGCTCAGCTTGGAAACCTCTCCCTTTCCCCTCAGCATGGCTGGCTCAGGAATTCTGGGAGTTGAAGTCCACGAGTCATAAAAGAGCCAAGGTTGCCTACTCCTGCACTAGACCAAACTCTCCTTAAAGAAGTTATTTAGTCTCCTACATCACGTTGTAATCCTACATGACTCACAATAACCAATAAAAATAACCAACCAATAAAAAATAGAATAAAAGAAGAATTATCTTTCCCTCCAGGCACCAGACCAACCAACGATAAACCTCTTGGCTCAACCCCCATCCCACCCCAATACTTGGGAGAAGAGCCAGGTCATGCCAGCCTGGTGAAGGTTGTATTCAGGGTTCGATCTTTCCCTTCCTTTTTCAGGGTTCCCCCCCCCCCCCAATAGTCAGTCTGCACATTCAGTTTTCATTGAGCTTTATCAGTATTTTTCCACTTCACTATTTTTCAGCTTGTACTTCTGCACTCTTTGGGGTTTCCTTGAAAATTTTTGCTCACATCCATGGGCCTTTTCATTTTCGCTGCTTAAGAACTGACAGCTAAGCAAAGGAGCTCAGATTCAGAGATGAAGAATCCATGACCTTCTAGATGTTGCTGGACGATCATCAAAGCCAAGCAGATGTTGAGTGGTATACCGCACAGATTGGTAGCACAGAAAACATCTGGAGGGCTGGCAGTTCTCACCTTTGGTGTAAATTAAATGTCTCTCTGTATCCCTGGTAGGTTAAATGCTTATCCTGATGCTTGTATAAACTATTTTATAAATTAATTAATATTTATATGATACTAATATGTAAGGGTGTAGGTCTATACACATGTTGTATATAATATGTTTATATGCATGTTATGTATGTGTACACTTTGAGAGCAAGCAACTAAATTTCATTTTTTATGTGTTCCATTGTGCCCACAATAAAAAATGACAATAAAGGTTATCTATCTATCTATCTATCTATCTATCTATCTATCTATCTATCTATCTATCTATCTATCTATCTATCTATCTACCGTATCTATCTATCTAGTTGGTTGGTTAGGATTTCAAAATTAAAACAATAAATGATTCATTCTGAGAGCACACAAGATTTTCTTTTAAACTTTCTTAAGCCTTCTTAAGGTAGTTCTCAACTTATGACCACAATTCAGCCAAAAAGTTCTGTTGCTAAGGGAGACCGTGGTGGTGCAGTGGTTAGAATGAAGTATTGCAGGTTGACTCTGCTCATTGCCAGCAGTTCAATTCTAACCAGCTCAAGATCAACTTGGCCTTCCATCCTTCCAAGGTCGGTAAATGAGGACCCAGATTATTGGGGGCAATACGCTGACTCTGTAAACTATTTAGAGAGTGCACTTTGAAATGGTATATAAGTCTAAGTGCTATTGCTATTAAGTGAGTTTTGCTCCATTTTGTGCCACAGTTGTTAAGTGAATCATTGCAGTTATTAAGTTAGTAACACGGTTGTTAAGTAAATCAGGCTTCTCCCACTGATCTTGCTTGGCTGAAGATAATCCCATGACCCCGGGATACTGCAACCATCATAAATATGAACTAATTGCCAATCATCCAAATTTTGATCACATGACCCTAGGGCTGTTGCAACGTTGGTATGAAAAACAGTTATACGTCACTTTTTTCGATGCTATTGTAACTTTGAATGGTTGCAAATCAAGGACTACCTATACGAAACTAAAAATCCTCAGCTGATGTGAATTCTTACACCACCTGCAGTACTAGTTGATCACTGCTAATTAGGACTACAAGGTCCCTATTCCCCCCAAATTCTAAGTAGCTCCTAACCCAGGGGTAGGCAACCTTGGCTCTTTTATGACTCATGGACTTCAACTCCCAGAATTCCTGAGCCAGCCATGCTGAGGGGAAAGGGAGAGGTTTCCAAGCTGAGCCATGCTGGCTCAGGAATTCTGGGAGTTGAAGTCCACGAGTCATAAAAGAGCCAAGGTTGCCTACCCCTGTCCTAACCTAACCATTTTGAAAAGTCTCATCTTTGCGAAAATTGTCTTGATGATGGAAATTTCCCTCTCTAGTCCTCTTCACTTCCTGGATAGGCTTCAATCCGAAACTTTATAAAAATACATCGTACAAAAAGCATATTTTATGGGAGAATTAATGGAGGTCTCCATGCTTAAAATCAGTTTTAAAGGCTCGTTTTTATATATTTCTTTCTTTTTTTAAAAAAACAACTTTTTATTCATTTTCCAATGTTACAATTATATCTTTGAAAAGCAATGTGGTGTCTGAGTTACAATAATTCCATCATTTTTATATATTTCTGCCTTCAGTGTGGGGAAAAGAGAGTTTATGAATGAATGCAAGCAAAAGTGATACCCCTTTTTAGAAAGTTGATTTTGTCTGTGCCTGAATGGGACAGAAATGAAGCTTCATCTGCTGAAGACAACTTGAGAGTATTTCCCCAGTTTTTGAAAAGCTCCCTTTCCCCCAGTTTTTGAAAAGCAATTAAAAAAAAAAAGCACTACCTGTGATCTTGAAGTAATGACCGGAAGGAGTAAACGTTTCTGCTCTCCTATACCCAAGATCTTAATAAATCCTTTAGCAACAAAAAAAATCTAATCACTTCCGTTCTGCACTCTGGAAAAATGGGGGCATGAGGAGCTGGAAGATGGTGTTTTCCTACAGGTCTGAGTCCCTGCTGAAGAACAGCCAGAAATAGCAGCTGCTGGTCAGTATCATCCTTGCTTCTTCACAATGGCTGCTATGGGAGGGCTACAAAGCTATGAAGCCAGTATGTTCAAGTGGCTAAAACTTATGTTTTATGTTATGTTGAAGTGGCCAAAACTCATGAGCCAGGAAAAGAGATGAAGCAAGAACTCTGCCTCACATTCCAGAAGATTCCAGAGTTTCCAGTTGAAAAGTAGCTTAAGAGAGGTCCCATAGCTGGATTAGAAGGATATTGAGTCAGCTACTGGAGAACCCAGTATCATGGACTCATGAGGCTGCAGAATCCATCCAGGTTTTGGACAAACATCCGGTCTGGAAATGTTCTAGTTCTTCTGCAGATTAAGGGAGATGTTGATTTTTTTGTTGTTGTTGTTTTAAAGACGTCCTTCTTTCTTTTCAGTTACCCCAAACCACAAGGTTCCTGTTCCAGCTTTATCACCGATCTGGCCAACAGAAAATGAAAGGAAAACTATGCTGATAGGTGTTATCTCAGACCGCAATCCCAGTCCTGCAAGATTGCCAAGAACTGTTCAAAGGAGAGAAGGGCTAATGTTTGTTTCGTTTTTCTCAAGATTAGCCGTGTGTCTTAGGTAGATAAGGTCAAGGCAAATGCAATGAAGATAAAATATCTGTGTTTCTTTACTTCCCAGTTTCTTCCCTCACTATCTCTTCAAAGGTGCCGAGCATAAATATCTTATCTGGCTAACCCAAGGATGGGGACCATTAATTAATTTACCATTTCCTGCTGCCTGCATTGTTCATTGGAAGAACTGTATAACTGGGAGCAACCTCAAACATTTTCTAGGAAAGCTTTTCCAGCCTGGACTCTCATTGATTAGCTTCCATCTGTTGCTTCTTGTCCTGCCTTCAGCTGCTTTGGAGAATAGCTTGACTCCCTCTTCTTTGTGGCAGCCCCTGAGATATTGGAACACTGCTATCATGTCCCCCCTTGTCCTTCTCTTCGTTAAACTAGACATACCCAATTCCAGCAGCCGTTCCTTATATGTTTTAGCCTCCAGTCCCCTAATCATCTTTGTTGCTCTTCTCTGTACTCTTTCTAGAGTCTCAACATCTTTTTTACATCATGGTGACCAAAACTGGATGCAGTATTCCAAGGCATTGTAAAGTGGTATTAATACTTCATGTGATCTTGATTCTATCCCTCTGTTAATGCAGCCCAGCACTGTGTTGGCTTTTTTGGCAGCTGCAGCACACTGCTGGCTCATATCTTACTGATTGTCCAGTGGGACTCCAAGATCCCTGTCACAGTTGCTACTATTGAGGAAGATACCACCTATACTATACCTGTACATTTGGTTTTTCTTGCCTAAATGTAGAACTTTACTTTTTTCACTGCTGAATTTCATTTTGTTAGATAGCGCCCAGTGTTCCAGTTTGTTCAGATCCTCCTGTATCCTAAGCCTATCTTCTGGAGTGTTGCCAGCTTGGTGTCGTCTGCAAATCTGATGAGTTCCCCATCTATCCCTTTGTCCAAATTGTTGATGAAGATGTTGAAGAGCACTGGGCCTAGAACAGAACCCTAGGGCTCTGTTACTTTGTCCGGTAATGAAACATTTGCACTAGTTCTGCAGGTGGCCATCTGTGCTTTGGACCTATTGTAGCTTCCAAGTCATCTTTAAGGGCCGCCCATGTAAAGTGAATGGCAGTAATCTAACTGGGAGATGACAAAGGCCTCTCTAATTGTAGTTAGTGCCTTCTGGTACAAGAAGCTCACATCTGTCAAATCAGCCGAAGTTCCATCAAAGACAACAAGCAAATTACCAGTACCACTTTTAATGTGATGGATACGATTGTACAGATAGTCCTCACTTATGATCACAATTGAGCACAACATTTCTGTTGCAGAGTGAGACAGTTGTTAAGTTATTTTTTTTTCTCCATTTTACGACCTTTCTTGCCACAGTTGTTAAGTGAATCATTGCAGTCGTTAAGTTAGTGGTATAGTTGTTCCCGTGAATCTGGTTTCCCCATTGACTTTTCTTATCAGAAGATCATAAAAGGTGATCACATGATCCCAGGACATGGCAACCCTCATAAATATGAGCCATTAGCCAAGCACCCAAATTCGGATCACATGACCCTGGGGATGTGCAACACTTGTAAGTGTGAAAAACGGTCGTAAGTCACTCTTTTTCGGGGCTGTTGTCACTTCAAACAGTCCCTATATGAAGGGTTGAAAGTTGAAAACTATCCGCACGGAAGGATTCTGATCTCATTCAAATTGGCAGCTGGATTCAGACTGCGGATTTCATTTGATTTGATCATTCAACTTCATCTGGAAAATCCAGTTGATTCAGTCTGACGTTTTTATCTGAGGAGCTGGGCTGAACTGATGTAATTTTCTAAATTGATTTTGTAAAAAGGGCTTTTGTCCATTAGGGTGCACCAAACAGCTGATTCATGTCAACTGCAATGAATTGTTTCAAGATCTATTTCACAAGTATCATTACCAAGCCAAAATACCCAGTCTTAAAGCGGCGCATCTGATTTTGATTTATTTTTTTTAAAACATATTCAAAGAAGCTCTTTTTAAAGGTTCTTAGCATCTACCGGTCATTAAGTCATCATAGTTGTAGAGCAGGACACTTAGTGTCTGATCCAATAGTGTCACCTTTTTTGCAGCAGTTGTTAAGTGAATGTCATGGTCGTAAACCAAATGCCGCGTTGTAAAGCAAACCCATTGTTTGCTGTGAGCTGTATTTGCCAAAAAAACAGAAGTCAGTGCTGGGGTTTAGCACCAAAAAAATGGTAAAATGTGGTCAGATGACTGCAGGAGGGTGCTAACTATGGTAAATGTGAGTCGGTTCCCTACATTTAGTCACATGACCACAGATGCGGGCAGCTGTTAGAACTTTAGGACTTGGTCATACAGTGGTGGCCAAAACTGTGGAAACCTTTTGGGAAAAGTGTACAGTAGAAATGCCATCCTTTGGTTAAGTTTCCACCAATTTTCCTTCTAATTTCTTTATAACTGTAGCTTTGTTCACTTTTACATCGCTTTCTGGGCAACCAGTCAACTCTTTGCACCATTTCTTTACTTTTATTATGTTTTGCAAGCTCACTAAATGAAAGAACATAAAAAAACCCCAACCAACTTGATAGTGATCACATAGCACCCTGACAAATGTCCTCCTCTCAGCTTCAATACATAAGATCAATAACTGGATCCTACTGTGATCTGATTGGCTCATTGCCAAAACAAGATGACACCTGATTGGCTGTCATGCTCATTGGCTGCAATCAGATGAAGGAAAGCTACCTGATAATCAACCTAAGCAAGTTGTGCTTCCTTTTTCTGGTTATTTGGCTATAGCTTTTCATAGAATACAGTACAGATAATTGAACAAACTTTGTTCATTGCATTCTTGATTAAATTATCTTTCCATTGATATATAATGTTATGGTACTACTCCAAAAAAAGTGGTGTTATTAGCTATCAAACCTCAAAAATACACTTTTCCCAAAAGGTTTCCACAATTTTGGCCACTACTGTAAGTACCTTGGTTGGGATCCATCATAAATTTGAAGCATGACATACTTAGATCTTCATTAAGCTTTCTGTATAACACATTGTCTTCTGCTGTCCTTAATGGAATTGTATGTTATTGTACTTCTAGCAACTCCTTTTTCTAGAAACATCCATCAGTCTTAATCTTTTTTTTTCTTATTAGCTTCTCCTGCCCTGAAATTTTAATCATTGTTCTGAGCTCACTGAAATTATTTCTTTTTTTACATCTAAAACATGCATGTCGTGACATTCGGGCTTTAATTCCTTTTAAAATAGAGCACGCCAGCATTACTCAGTCAGTTTCTTCAATCTTCTTATTGTTTGTGCTTGGCTCAGAGCTCTTCCTCACAGTCCTTTTAAAACGCTATTCACCCATTATAGATCTGGCAGAAAAGTACAATGGCATAAATAGTGCCAAATAGAATAGAATAACGGAGTTGGAAGGGACCTTGGAGGTCTTCTAGTCCAACCCCCTGCTTAGGCAGGAAACCCTATACCACTTCAGACAAATGGCTGCCCAGTCTCTTCTTAAAAACATCCAGTGCTGGAGCATTCACAGCTTCTGGAGGCAGGTTGTTCCACTGATTAATTGTTCCATCAGGAAATTCCTCCTTAGTTCTAGGTTGCTTCTCTCCTTGATTAGTTTCCATCCTTTGCTTCTTATCCTGCCCTCAAGGGCTTTGGAGAATAGCTTGACTCCCTCTTCTTTGTGGCAACCTCTGAGATATTGGAACACTGCTATCATGTCCTCCCTCATCCTTCTCTTCATTAAACTAGACATACCCAATTCCAGCAACTGTTTTTTATTTGTTTTAGCCTCTGATCGTCTTTGTTGCTGCCATGTTGCTTTTCTTCCCTCCCAACCAAATTTTGGCAGGAAAATATCCTCAATCATTTTGCTTAACGTGCATTGCTAGGTTTTTAAAAATAATTTTATTATTTAAAAAAAAACAACTAATAAAACTAACACTCAAGAAAGAGATTAGAAAAGAATAACAAGAGAAATAGCAGATAGAAGTGCAACAGAACAAGAATAAAAAAGAAACCAAAATATTTTTTTAAATGAATTCTGACTTTTTGTTTGCTTATATCCAACTCTTTATTTTTACTCTATGGTTACAAAATAACATTTCCTATTTTTAAAAATGATCTATAAAATATAGGAGGAAGGTTTGGTTTATAGTAGACTTGTTTTTCAGAGTGAGGCAGGTGGCATATAAACTTATTAAATAAAAAAAAATATTGCTAGTCACCAAATCCATACGTCATCTTTTCCTTTTTTTTTTCCTGCTTCTTGTAAAAAGGCCCAAATAGGTTTCCAATTAATATTAAAAGTTATCAATGTCTTCTCTCTAATCAGAGCTGTCATTTTTCATCAACACTGCTAATTCCATCCATTTTACCAGCATTCTTCCATTGCAATTGTCATCAATCCTGTTCACTGTTGAGCATATATACATAACAGGGGTCTGTAAACTTAGCAACTTTAAGATCTGTGGACTTCAATTCCCAGAATTGAATTCTGAGAGTCAAAGTCCACAAGTCATAAAGTTGCCAAGTTTAGAGACCCCTGATATATAAGAACAAGATACCATGCAATTTTTTTCAAACTTTTGTCCATCAACCCTAACAGAAATGTTTCAGGTCTGGATTCTATATTCAAAAGTCTTTGAATTACAGATAGTCCTTGACCCACAACCATTCATTTAGCAACTGTAAAGTTACAATGACAAAACATGTTTAAAGAAGTGACTTATGACTGATCCTCACAATTATGACTGTCACAGCATCCCCACAGTCACATGATCAAAACTGAAGCACTTGGCAGCCGGAAGGGAGGGAGGGAGGAAGGAAGGAAGGAAGGAAGGAAGGAAGGAAGGAAGGAAGGAAGGAAGGAAGGAAGGAAGGAAGGAAGGAAGGAAGGAAAGTCAGCCAAAAATCTGAAATTTTCTAGAAGAAGATTTACAACTGCTATTAATAATTTAATTGATTAATTGAATGAAATTCTTCCCCTCACAGTGACCCTATGCCTTTTGCAGACATCTTTCTGCCTTTTAGGGGACCTCAGATGCATCTTCTCTTGAGTTGAGCAAAGGGTCATAGATGGTAGAATGGACTTCTTACAGCCGTGGAACCTGTTAACAGAGGCAGATGTGTGGATTCTTGGTGTTATAGTGGGAGTATAGCCAAAAGGATCGTTATCTAATACTACAAGACAGAATTATCCCTGACTCTATGGTTACCAAATAACATCCATATTTTTAAAGATAATCTATAACAGGGGTGTCAAACTGCCGGCCCACGGGCCAATTGCATCATATGGAAGCCTCACCCACCCAGCTCCGGCAATGCGAAAAAAGTTGCGATATGTCACGACACATCACGTGACGTGGCAAGTTTGACACCCGTGATCTATAACATCCACATTTTAAAAAATCAGTTTGCTGACTGATTATCTTTTGACAGCCACGTAAAAGAGGAGTTTCCGAAAATTTCAAGAATGGCCTCCTTATGAAAAGTGAATTGTTCCATTATTGGTAGGAAATAAAATGGATGAAATGAAAGCTGAGGAAAGAAGCTGAGGAAAATAGTTAATTTCTCTTCATATTCTCTTTATTGTTGTGGGAAATAATAGCCAACATTGGAACAAGTATTATTTGTGTTCCTAGTCAGATTTGGAAAAAAATCTCTCCATTCTTTGATTCGATCCAAAGGTGATTTTCTACATTCTCAATTCAACGTTCAACATCCAATAGCATTTGATAAGCAAATTATAAAGTTACTTAAAACTTTGAAAACAGCTAAAAACATTCTGAATAACAAAATGATAAAGAGCAGTTAACCAATAGTATGTCAAGTACATCAAACGGGATCCTTATATACAAGTTTTTTTACACCAGACGAGAAGGCTACTTTAAACCTCCTGGCCAAATAAAAGTGAAATTTTATGAATATTTGTGCACGTTGGAGTGTATCTCTAGGCTTAATTTCATTATTCTTTTTTGGGGGGGGCAATACTTTAGCACAAAGTTTCAATCCCAAACTGAAGCAGGAGACTACTGCTGTAGTTCACTCAGCAAAAAAAGGAGTTTTTTTTTTAACCCTATATTTTATTAGAAGAAGAGGGGGTCACGTTATTCACCAAAGCACCAGAGGGAAAGACAAGAAACAATGGATGGAAGCTGATCAAAGAGAGAACCAACCTGGAATTAAGGAGAAACTTCCTGACAGTGAGGACAATTAACCAGTGGAACAGCTTACCCCCAGAAATCGTGGGTCCTCCATCACTGGAGGTTTTTAAGAAGAGACTAGACATTCACCTGTCTGTGATGGTATAGGTTCTCTTGCTTAAGCAGGGGGCTGGACTAGAAGACCTCCAAGGTCCGTTCCAGCTCTACTCTACTCTACTCTACTCTACTCTACTCTACTCTACTCTACTCTACTCTACTCTACTCTACTCTACTCTACTCTACTCTACTCTACTCCATTCCATTCCATTCCATTCAGCAGCCATGTATTATTTTAAGGATGCCCAGAGAATGTCAGAAATTAATAAATTAATCTGTGGGGGCCCTTGCAGAATGGAGCTTGTGATGATTTTTTAAATTCATGGTGTCCTTATACTAATTCTATATTTTTCTTCTATGAGTGTAAGAAAAGAGCATAAGATGGATATGACTGAAACCCACTGTTGGAGAGTGATGGGTGGCATGCCCTCTTATCCAATTTTTGCTAGTATAAATGAATTGTATTCATGACTTTCTTTTAATTTTTGTAAATTAAATATTTGGAAATTTCCTTCCTTATTTATTTATTTAATTAATTAAACTTTTATGCTGCCCTTCTCCTAGGACCCAGAGCGGCTTCCTCCTTCCCTCCCTTTCTTTCTTCATCTCTTCCATTCTTCCTTTTCTTTCTCTGTCCCTCCTTCCTTTCCTTCCTCTGTCTCTCCTTCCTTTCCTTCCTTCCTTGTTTCTTTCTTTCTTTTCTTTCTTTTTCTTTCTTTCTTTCTTTCCTTTCTTTTTTTTCTTTCCTTCTTTCTTTTCTTTCCTCCTTCCCTCACTCCCTCCCTCTTCCTTCCTTCCTCCCTCTTTCTCTTTCTTCATCCCTTCCTTTCTTCCTTCCCTCTTTTCCTCCCCCCCCTCTAATTTTTGCAAGTTGGAGTGCATCTCTAAGCTTAATTTCAATTTGGGGCAGGGCAACAGTCGCACAAAATTTAAATCTCAAACTGAAGCAAGGTGACCACTGCTGTGGTTCCTCAGTGCACATGCCAGCAAAAAAAAAGTGTTTTTCCCACCCTATCTTTTATTAAACACCCTCGTTCCTTTCCTTCTTTCTTTTTGTCTTTCCTTCTTCCCTCCCTCCCTCCTTCCCTCCCTTTCTTCCTTGACTGAGACACAAAATCAAATACTGGCAAATATTACATCATGCAGTCATTTTGTCCTTCAAAACGTTTTGGATCAGGCAGGGCAGACTATCTGAAGTGGGAAAAAAAGCACACTTCCTCTTTAGCTTTCTAAGAAGCTATTCCCTGAACAAAATACAGAAGATAGGGGGGGGGGGAAGACTGGCCAGTTTGACCAAAATTAAGCCATAATTGTCCTATTATAGCATGATGAATGAAACCGCATCCTAACTTGAATTACAACTAAAGAAAAATGTACCAACAAATGGGAATTGATTCCTAGGCAGCGAAAAGCTGCCTTCTTGGCCTTTCTCTTCCTGAGATAATAAATTAGATATAAAGCCATTTAGCTGATAGATAATGAGGTTTATACAGCTAATCAGTCAATCTTGCATGGAATATTGCTGACAATGTTGTCCGTGTTAAGCCAATCTTGACTTGTTATGGCTTCTGTCCTCTTCTCCTTCTGCCGACTCTCTTATTCTTTGACAGCCTGAGCAGCCTGGACTCTCAATCAGAATAGAGCTGGAAGGGATCTTGGAGGAATAATAATAATAATAATAATAATAATAATAATAATAATAATAATAATAATAATAATAATAGTAATAGTAATAGTAATAGTAATAGTAATAGTAATAGTAATAATAATAGTTGGAAGGGACCTTGGAGGTCATCTAGTCCAACCCCCTGCTCAGGCAGGAAACCCTATACCATTTCGAACAAATGGCTGTCCAGTCTCTTCTTAAAAACTTCCAGTGTTGGAGCATTCACTGCTTCTAGAGGCAGGTTGTTCCACTGGTTAATTGTTCTCACTGTCAGAAAGTTTCTCCTTAGTTCTAGGTTGCTTCTCTCCTTGATTAGTTTCCATCCGTTGCTTCTTGTCCTGCCTTCAGGCGCTTTGGAGAATAGCTTGACTCCCTCTTCTTTGGGGCAGCCCCTGAGATATTGGAACACTGCTATCATGCCCCCCCTCGTCCTTCTTTTCATTAAATTAGACATACCCAATTCCAGCAACCGTTCCTTATATGTTTTAGCCTCCAGTCCCCTAATCATCTTTCTTGCTCTTCTCTGTACTCTTTCTAGAGTCTCAACATCTTTTTTACATCGTGGTGACCAAAACTGGATGCAGTATTCCAAGTAATCTTGATTCTATCCCTCTGTTAATGCAGCCTAGTACTCTGTTGGCCTTTTTGTCCAATCCCCTGCTCAAGCAGGAGACCCTATATCATTTCAGACAAACAGCTGTCTTAACATCTTCTTAAAAAGTTCCAGTCTCTTCTTAAAAACCTCCAGTGGCAACCTCTGGTGGCAACCCGTTCCA
Organism: Bothrops alternatus; assembly: GCA_034064705.1. Lineage (NCBI taxonomy): Eukaryota > Metazoa > Chordata > Lepidosauria > Squamata > Viperidae > Bothrops > Bothrops alternatus. The sequence continues at coordinate 613,370 of JARGCV010000089.1, forward strand.
CTGGTTAATTATTCTCATTGTTAGGAAGTTTCTCCTTCATTCAAAGTTGCTTCTCTCCTGGATTAGTTCGCACCCATTGTTTCTTGTCTTGCCTTCTGGTGCTTTCCAAAATAAATTGACCCCCTCTTCTTTGTGGCAGCCCCTGAAATACAGGAATACTCCTATCATGTCACCCCTAGTCCTTCTTTTCTCTAGGCTAGTCATACCCAATTCCTGCAACCGTTTGTCATATGTTGTAGTCTCCAGGCCTTTCATCATCCTAGTTGCTCCTCTGCACTTTTTTCAACGACTCTCAAACAGTTTGGGCCCCATTGCTCTGGAAATGTACATTGTAAGTCTTGTATTTATCTGCCTAAACTAGGGGTAGGCAACCTTGGCTCTTTTATGACTCATGGACTTCAACTCCCAGAATTCCTGAGCCAGCCATGCTGAGGGAAAAGGGAGACGTTTTCATGCTGAGCCATGCTGGCTCAGGAATTCTGGGAGTTGAAGTCTACCAGTCATAAAAGAGCCAAGGTTGCCTACCCCTGGCCCAAACAGACAAGACAGAAAGAGAGGGATCACTTGCCAAAAGCCTATAGATGTCAATATCCTATAGAAGGTCAAGAACAAATGACAATGAGTAGGATAGGTTAGGTTGGTGGTAACAGGAAAGGCCCCTCCTCAATGTATGTATGGAGTTCTTTAATATATAAAAACAAAGCCAGGAAGATGCAGAACGAATCTTTGAAATGATCTAACAGGCCGAATAAGAGCCAGTCTGGTGTTATGGCTAAGGCATCAGGCTGGAAACCAGGTGAATGGGAATTCTAGTCCCACTTTAACCATAAAACCAACCGGGTGACCTTGGCCGGTCAGTTTCAAAAGGAGGAAACAAGAACCAACTACTTCTGAAATCTTGCCAAGAAAATTTAACGGACAGATCAAGGATGACCCAAAGGAACCAAAATATTTTTTTTTGAAAAGTTAAATAACTCTCTTATAAGGAAATGATAAGCAGAAAGCAAAAATATTTTCTTCTGACTGGGCAAAAATATTCCTCCTTCCCTTTCAAAGGGCTAAGCCTGCATGCAAAATTCCAGTTTGCTTTGTTCCCACTGCTTTAAAAAAATGGATTTATTTTCCTCCTTTCTCAGAGATTTGCAGTTAGATTCTTTTCTTTGACAGGGATTCAGCCAGCTATAGGCTTGTTGCTGTTTTCTGTAAATTCCTATTTTCAGACGAAAGAGCTCTTTGGCACCGACATTTCCTGTTAAGTGGGATCTACTGATACTTCATGCAATCAGCTGCACTGGTTGCCGGTGGTCTTCCGGGTGCGCTTCAAGGTGTTGGTCACCACCTTTAAAGCGCTCCATGGCATAGGACCCAGTTATTTACAAGACCGCCTTCTGCCAGTAAATACCTCCCACCGACCAGTTCGCTCCCACAGGGAGGGCCTCCTCAGGGTGCCATCGGCTAAGCAATGTCGGCTGGTGGCACTCAGGGGGAGAGCCTTTTCTGTGGGGGCACCGACGATGTGGAACGAGCTCCCCCCGGAACTCCGGACGTGTCATGATCTCCGCACCTTCAGAAGAGAATTGAAGACTCATCTCTTCAATTAAGCCGGCCTGGCCTAGATCTCCTCGGGTTTTTTATGTAAATTTTAAATAAAGTAGTTAGGGTTTTAGTATGGGATTTTAATTGGTTTTTAGTAACAGCCTAGGTAATTTAATTCAGTTTTAAATATTTATTATTGTTATGTTTTAATTTGGCTGTAAACCGCCCCGAGTCCTACGGGAGAGGGGCGGTATAAAAGTTTACAAAATAAATAAATAAATAAATAAATAAATAAACAAACAAACAAACAAACAAACAAACAAATAAATAAATAAATAAATAAATTGAACATCATTTTGTGCCAGAATTAGCCCTGCATTGGAAGACTAACGTTAGGCAATACAGGATGAGATATAATAATATTCTGCCACCATTACAGGTAGTCCCTGACTTACAACCATTAGTTTAGTGACCGTATGAAGTTAAAATGGCACTAAAATCAGTGACTTATGATCAGTCCTTGCCTTAACAACGATTGCAGCATCCCCACGGTCACATGATCTCAAGATTTGGGTGCTTGGCAACCAACATGAATTTAAATGATTGCATGGTGGGACCTTGTAATGACCATTAGTAATCTGGCTTCTGATAAGCGAACTCAATTAAGATTTCCTTAACAACTGCGTAATTCTCTTAATAGCTGCAGTGATTCATTTAACAACTGTGACAAAAAAAGATCATAAAATCAGGCGCAACTCACTTAACCCTGTGCCTTGACTATCTGTATCTGTAATGCTAGTTGGTCTTTGGAAATAATGTTTGGGACAATGGGATGGATGAATGGGAAAGAAAGAAAGAAAGAAAGAAAGAAAGAAAGAAAGAAAGAAAGAAAGAAAGAAAGAAAGAAAAAAAGAAAGAAAGAAAGAAAGAAAGAAAGAAAGAAAGAAAGAAAGAAAGAAAGAAAGAAAGAAAGAAAGAAGAAAGAAAGAAAGAAAGAAAGAAAGAAAAAGAGAAAGAAAGAAAAAGAGAAAGAAAGAAAAAGAGAAAGAAAGAAAGAAAGAAAGAAGGGAGGGGGAGGGAGGGAGGGAGGGAGGGGGAGAGAGGGGGAGGGAGGGAGGGAAGGAAGGAAGGAAGGAAGGAAGGAAGGAAGGAAGGAAGGACGATGAACTTTGCCTATGTTCTTAACAAGCATTCCATTGTGGAATCTTCTATTGACTTCAAATTCACCCAAATTTTGATCCCAGGACTGTGAGGATGTTACAATGATTGCAAATGCAAGAATTGGTTGTAAGACATTTTTTTTCAATGCTGTTGTAAGTTCAGTTACTAAACAAATGGTTGTAAATCGAGGACTACTGTGGATATCCTGAGAAAAGTTGCTTGTAATTCTCTGCTGAGGGAGAACTGAATTCAGATGTTCCTCTATTATACAAACACACTTGAGAATAAGCTTTTGTGGAAATCAGCCACGCCCTGACACAATGGGGCATCCAGGAGCAGATTAAGACAGATTTGCTCAGCTGATTAAAAGAACGCCATAGCAATTCCTTCTATTTTACTCCAGTTTAGGTAAATACTGACTTGATTTTAATTGCATTACCCATTCATTGTACTGTGGATGGTTTATATTTTGTATACCACCAAGGGCTGCTTAATTGCAGTGGTAGCTTAATAACTATTGACACTTGTATTATTTACATTGAATTCTAAGCTGGAAGGTTCATGTTTCGGTATTCTGCTAAGAGTTATATGATTGCAATGGTGGAAAAAAATCTAATAAATAAATGGCAATACATATGAAGAGAACTGGTGTTCCTGATTTAGTTAACAGGGCTGCTATAAACATGCATACATGAGAAATGGTTACAATGCAGTGTATAGATGCTGGTCTTTATTGGGGTTGCATGCATTACATGGAAAAATAATCAGGTCCGTGTGTATGCATATCATGCACTTAATCTGATTTCTGAAGTAAGCCATGTTTTTGGCTTTGCATAATATGTGGCACCATAAAGGTCATAAATGTGAGTCAGTTGCCAAGTGTCTGAATTTTGATCACATGACCATGGGGATGATGTAATGGTCATAAATTTTGGATGGGTGTTAACAGATTAAGGCTCAACCCCGATAAGACAGAGTGGCTGTGGGTGATGCCTCCCAAGGACACTTCTATCCGTCCTTCCATTACCCTGGGGGGTGAATCTATAAACCCCTCAGAGAAGGTTCGCAACTTGGGTGTCCTCCTCGATCCACAGCTGACATTGGATCATCATTTGTCGGCAGTGGCGAGGGGGGCATTTGCCCAGGTTCACCTGGTGCACCAGTTGCGTCCTTACTTGGATCGGGAGTCGCTCCTCACAGTCACACATGCCCTTGTCACCTCGAGGATCAACTACTGCAACGCTCTCTACATGGGGCTACCCTTGAAGAGTGTTCGCAGACTATAATTAGTGCAAAATGCAGCTGCGCGAGCAGTTGTGGGCCTTCCTCGTTGTGCCCACATTTCATCAACTCTCTGCATGCTGCATTGGTTGCCTATTGGTCTCCGAGCCCAATTCAAGGTGCTGGTTATTACCTATAAAGCCCTTCATGGCTTGGGACCAGGATACTTACGGGACCGCCTTCTGCCACATACTTCCCTACGACCGGTGAGAGCGCACAGGGTCGGCCTCCTTCGGGTCCTGTCAGTGAAACAATGTCGTCTGGCGGGCCCTAGGGGGAGGGCCTTCTCTGTTGTGGCTCCCGCCCTGTGGAACCAACTGCCTCCTGAAGTCCGCATTTCTCCGACTCTCCCGGCCTTCCGAAAGAACTTAAAAACCTACCTCTGCCGGCAGGCCTGGGGATGATTGTTGATTGTGGTGTGACTGAGGAGTATGTGTGGGGTTTTATTTTTTAATCATTTTTGTTCGGATTTAGATTGAAATTGTTTTATATATATGTTGTGAGCCGCTCCGAGTCTTCGGAGAGGAGCGGCATACAAAGCCGAATAAAATAAATAAATAAGTGTAAAAATATGGTCATAAATTGCTTTTTTCAGTGCCGTTGTAACTCTGAATAGCAATGGTGATGGCACTTAGACTTGTATACTGCCCCACAGTGTTTTACAGCCCTCTATAAGCGCTTACAGAGTCAGCCTATTGCCCTCAACAATCCGTATCCTCATTTTACAACCTCAGAATGATGGAAGGCTGGGTCAACCTTGAGCTGGTCAGGATCGAACTGCTAGCAGAGGGCAGAGTTAGCCTGTAATACTGCATTTTAATTACTATGCCAGCCTGCCTCTTCGAATGGCCATCGAATGAATGTAAGTCGAGGACTAACTGTAGTTTGAGGCTCACCACTCAGTGGAAACCCAGAGTAGGAAGATTAGGAAGCATCATAGGAGAGGATGCAGGGTTAAAGGAAAAGAACGGAGAAAAGTCATACCATCAAAATAATCTGTTGGATGCCAAATTTCTGCTCTATGATCCGTTGCAGTTTATGGACTTTACCGTCAGTGATCCAGAATAATATTTCTCAATCTTAATAACTTTAAGATGTGTGGACTTCAGCTCCCAGAATTCCCCTGCCAGCTTGTTCTTTATAGTATACATTTCTTTTCTCTTTCTTCATTATATCCTCACTTTTCTCTTTCTTTTCCCTTTTTTCCTTTTTCCTTGCACTTTTTTTGTTTCTTTGTGTTTCCTTTTCCTTCTTTAAGTTTAGTTTCTGCTAGGTTTTATTATTGTAATCCAAATGCTTAATAGAAAATTATGCACTAATTAGTCAGACATTCTAATTTTTGACCAAGGCTTTTTGCCCAAATCTGGGCTTTCTCCCCCACCAAAAAGTCTCTACCTCTTTTATGACTCATGGACTTCAACTCCCAGAATTCCTGAGCCAGCATGGCTCAGCTTGGAAACCTCTCCTGGCTCAGGAATTCTGGGAGTTGAAGTCCACGAGTCATAAAAGAGCCAAGGTTGCCTACCCCTGCTCTGAAGCATGGTTCCCAAGACTTTTTTTCAACGCCATTGTAACTTTGAACGATCACTAAATGAACTGTTGAGGACTAGCTATATTGTGCTTGCAATTTTGGGTTTTATGAGGAGGATGTCCTGTATTTTCCATGTAGTCCAATGCCAACTTGCAACACGTTTGTGAAGAGAAGGAGGTGACTGAAATCTCCCTCCGGTGAAACTGTCAAGGCCACACTAGTCGTAAGCAATCACAGATGAAGAGAGAGAAATAGTCCACAATGCTCTGGACAGCCACGCCCCTCTTTTCTCTTTATTTAATAATGTATGGAATGAAATCCATTGACCTTTCAGAGCTTTGCTTACGTTTGGGTGTAGCAAGAGTGTTAATTACACCATTTCTGTTTTATTGAGCAGCATTAGCATAGAAATAGGCCATCAATAACCAATTACTATCTGTGGCTCAGCAGGCAGAGAACTGTAGTAGCGGGATGTGGGGCTCAAAGGGAAAGAAAAAGGAAAGAAAGAGAGAGGGAGAGAGAGAGAGAGAGAGACAGAGAGAGTCAGAGAGAAATAGAGAGAGACAGACAAAAAGACAGAGAGAGAGAGAGAGAGAGAGAGAGAGAGAGAGAGAGAGAGAGAGAGAGAGAGAGAGAGAGAGAGAGAGAGAGAGAGAGAGAGAGAGAGAGAGAGAGAGAGAGAGAGAGAATATTGCCATTCTTCATGGATGAAACATTTAATACTTAGACTAGGAATCTACAAAAATGAAGATAACAGAATCAGCCAGCATCCTATATTCAATATTTAGGACTGTCTTTCTCAACCTTGGCAGTTTCAACTCCCAAACTTCCATTCCCAGAATTCCCCAGCCAGCGTGGAGTTGAAGTGTATCCATCTTAATGCTGCCAAGGCTGAGAAATATTGATTTAGGCCAGGGGTCTTCAAACTTGGCAACTTTAAGACTTGTGGACAATTCTGGGAGTTGAAGTCCACAAGTCTTAAAGTTGCCAAGTTTGAAGACCCCTCATTTAGGTTATGTATGTATGTATGTATGTATGTATGTATGTATGTATGTATGTATGTATGTATGTATGAAATTGAATTGATTTGCTACCCAATTCATAATAAACGAGTCGGGGCAGATTCCAGCATTAAAACATTAAAAACCTAACCAATAAATGTCTTCAAAAGAGTAAAAATAGAAATCCCAATCAAGATATAGTTAAAAGATGGGGAGGGAGGGAGGGAACAGGATGTACAGTGGGGGAGGAGGTTGAAGGATTGATTACCTCTTAATTCATCAACCACCTCCAGCGTGATGCTTCCCTGCTAGGGTCCCCAGGCCAACTGGCAAAACCAGGTCTTCAAGCTCCTGCAGAAGGACACAAGGATGGAAGCCAATCTCACCTCAGAGGGTAAAATGTTCCACAGGGCAGGAGCCACAGCAGAGAAGGCCCTTCTCCTGGACCCCACCAGCTGGAATTCCTTGATGCCTTGACAGGGCCCACAGCATGCCTCTCTGCTGGCACAGTCTCAGTGTAGATAGGGCAAGATGGCTTCTCAGGTAGCCTGGACTCATGCTACACAGATCATTACAGGTAATAACCAACACCTTTTCATTGTACTCTTTGTGCCTTTCAATGACCTGCTGAACCATCTGGGTGTGAGCCATTGTGCTATAACCCTGCCCGCTCCTTTGGCTGTGCATCATTCTGCCTCATGAATCCCAGCGATCGGTTAGGGTGCATAGGTTTGGCCTCCTACGGGTCCCGTCTGTTAGACAATGTCGTCTGGCGGGGCCTAGGGCAAGGGCCTTCTCCGTTGCTGCCCCAGCCCTCTGGAACCAGCTTCCCACAGAGGTTCGTACTGCTCCCTCCCTCCTAGCTTTCCGGAAACAGCTGAAGACGCATCTATGCCGACAGGCTTGGGGCATATGAGCTGTGCTCTGCCCCTGGCCCTGGGAGTGTCCCTCCATCGGTGACTGTGGGCTGAATGTGTTTGCATGTTGTGTGAATGGAATTAATTTTTAAATTTTTAATTTAATTGTGTTTTTAATTGTGTTGTTGTGAGCCGCCCTGAGTCTTGGGAGAAGGGCGGCATATAAATTAAATTAAATAAATAAAATAAATTTAATGTTCTCAATATTCCTTTTGCTATTATCTTGGTGAAAACCTGGTCTAACCTATGCCGGCGAACCTCACAGTCAATACAAAAGCCACGCATGGCGCAAAGAGCCATGGAAGACCAAATGTAGAAAGACAAAATATAGACAGACCTGCACATGGATTAGAGGACAGACGAAAATATACGATGCCATCAAAAAAGTTGAAAGAATTGAAATGGAAATGGGCTGGTCACATAGTGAGAAGAACTGATGGCAGGCAGACCAAGGCAGGCATAGAATAGGACCCACTTGATCGGAAGGGTCCACGAAAGAGACCTAAAACAAGATGGACTGACGACATCAGCAAGTATTGCAGGCCCAATTGGCAAAGGAAAACTCAGGACCGTGTAGGTTGGAAACATGCAGAAGAGGCCTTCATCCTGCAGTGGATGGACGATGGCTAGAATGATGATGAACCAACACCTTGAATTTCACCCGGAAGCAAACCAGAAGCCAGTACAGCTCATAGAGCTGTGATGTAACATAGGTCATTCTAGGAAGAGGATCTTCATAGGAAGGAAGAGGGTCTTCATAGGAAGAGCCCTGGTGGTGCAGTGGTTAGAATGCAGTATTGCAGGCTACCTCTGCCCACTGCCAGCAGTTCGATCTTGACCAGTTCAGTCTTTCATCCTTCCAACATTGGTAAAATGGGGACCCAGATAGTTGGGGGCAATATGCTCTGTAAACCTCTTAGAGAAGACTGTAAAGCAGAGGTCTCCAACCTTTTGAGAACCAGGGACCAGTTACATGGAGAGAGGTGTTTCCGTGGAGTGGAAGGTGCGTGGTTTTGTGTGCTGCCTACATCCCATAGATGTGGCTTTGCTTGTTTCTGTGGACCAGTTGCTGGCATGCAGCAACCCGATACTGGTCCACGGACCAAGGTTTGGGGACCCCTGCTATAAAGCACTATGAAGTGGTATATAAGTCTAAGTCAGCGGTTCTCAACCTATGGGTCGCGACCCCATTTGGGGTCGAACGACCGTTTCGCGGGGATCGCCGGACACCGCGGTCCGCCATTTTGTTTTTGGTTTTTTTTTTGTTTTGTTTTTTCGTCGCGCGTGCGCCACGCATGCGCGGTTCCGGCCGTTGTGCGTGTGCCGCGCATGCGTGGATCGGCCCGTCACGGTCCGCCATTTTGTGTTTTTTGTTTTTGTTTTTTTTCATCGCACACACGCTGCACATGCACGGTTCGGGCCATCACGCGCGCGCCATGCATGCGCGGATCGGCCTGTCACGGTCCACCATTTTGTTTTTTGTTTTTTGTTTCATCGCGCGTGCCGCGCATGCGTGGATCGGCCCGGCGCGCATGGGCAGGGCAAGTGGGGTCTCAACCTGAAAAAGATTGAGAACCACTGGTCTAAGTGCTATTGCTATCCTAGGGACACCAAGGGTGTCAAAATCATGTCGCAGCATCAAGAGCAAGAAAGTACCCAGTCCAGCTGTCCCAACGGGCTTTTTCAAGGGGAAACTGGACTTTCTTGTTTTTCTTTGAAGACATTTCACTTCTCATCCAAGAATTGAACTAAACTGAAGAAGCTTCTGGGATGAGAAGTGAAACAACCATGACCTGGATGACTGTGAATCTCTGTAGACACCCGGTGCAGCTATTTCTGTAGCTGTGAATTTTGCTGGATTGGATTTGACAGACTGGGTTAAGATGAGCTGGATGCTACTTCTGGAAATCCTGCATTTTAAGACAGTAGCCAGCTCAGCAGTTTGCTAATCATCTTTTGCCGCCCATCAATCAGCAGGCTGTAAGGTTATGTTAGCAGGAAAGAGGATTGAGTGAAAGTGAGCTAAAAACCCCTGGTAGTTTGGCTCTCTGGAAGCATTAACCTGGTTTCTCTTGTCTCTCCCCCTCCCCACAAAGAAGGACTGGTTAATTGGGAAACTGGTATAGGTATACAGTACCTGCATGAAGGAAGGGAACTGATTTTAGAGATTTATGTCTGCACAATGTTACAAAAAAAATCCAAATACTTCTAGGTTTATACCTCAAGGTTTAACAGTTATGCAGTTTGGTCTAGATCAGTGGTTCTCAACCTTTTTAATGCCGCAACCCCCAACCGGTTGTAAGTCGAGGACTACCCAACCGGTCATAAGTCGAGGACTTCCCAACCGGTTGTAAGTCGACTATTTCCCTGCCCAGGAGCGCCGCACATGCGTGGTGCCGCCCCCTGCGCCGGCCAAGGCGTAGCTGGCAAGGGGCAGTGACGGTGCAGGGCGACCACCGGCTGGGCCACCAGCTGGCCCAGCCCAAGGGAGGTAAGGCACCCGCCGAGCCCCACGCGTGCCAGACACCCTCCCTGTGCTCGCCGGCCTCCCACCTCCCACCCCTGGCCCTCTTTTACTTACATTTTTAGTAGTTGCTCAGCAGGGAGGGGTGGAAACTTGCAGATAGCTCGCCTTCGCTGCAGACAACTTGCAGCACCATTTGTAGACTGGGACTTTTGGCGGGCTCAGCAGGGCAGAGACAGCCTGGACAATTCCTATTGGCTTTTGAAAGCCAATAGAATTAGACTCTATTCAAGAGAGTCTATTCTATTGGCTTTCAAAAGCAAATAGAATAAGAGGGAATAGCACAGCTAAGGAAAAGGGGGGGAAATGGCGGATTGCATTGTTTGGCGACCCCCGTGAAATGGTTGTTCGACCCCAAATGGGGTTGCGACCCACAGTTGAGAACCGTTGGTCTAGATAATCATGGATTTTTCCACTCCCAGTAGCCCTTTCTGCAATGAGGGACAATTATAGAGCTTCTGTGTGCATACACACAAACACACACACACATACAGAGAGAGAGAGAGAGAGAGAGACTCTTGCTACGATTTCAACTGTGGGGTAAAACATCCTAAGTCTATGGATACAGATGGTGTCTTTTCATCCTCAGAGATTAAGTGGGAAAGTTCTCATCCCAGAACAGAGATTGGGGAATAAGCAACCTGAACAATTCACATATGGAAGGTATTTTTAAAACATCCCCTATGGTTTCCCAAGAAACACAATAGAAATAGGCAAGCTAAGATCTGGAAAAAAAAACTAGCACAAATAAAAGAATAGCGCAAGAAAGATCTTCTGGCTTTTTTAAAAAAAAAAATGAGGAAATTGGGGCTGAAAATTGAATGTTGTCCCAGGTTTAACTCTGTCAAAATGGACTGCATTACATGGGGCTCAGGCCTAAAACCAAGAATGCGAATCCTTCCAAACTGAATTCATTATTGTTTCACAGCTATAGACAAAAGCTCGCCAGACTGTTTGCTTTAATATTGAAAAAGCGGATTGAATTTCTACCTCAGGTTATTGAATTTCTACCTCAGGATCTTTTGTTAGGGATTATAAAAGACTGCACTATTACTGAGACGAAGTTAATTCTGAAGCGCGAATGAACAATATGTGATAGACTAGATACAGTAGATAGACCATATATAAGAGAAACACCAATCAAATAAAATGTATCAGGTGTATAGTTGAGGCTTGACGTGAGGAGCGAAGAATGTTTACCAAACCAGACGTTTACAAAGACTAATACCTCATGCTGTATTTTCATGTTTTATGAGGACTGCTTCTTAATATGATCCTATGTTTAATGTTGATTGCTTTAATATTGGAAAAGCGTACTGAATTTCTACCTCAGGTTATTGAATTTCTACCTCAGGATCTTTTGCTAGGGATCATAAAAGATTGCACTACTACTGAGACGAATTTACCTCTGAAGCTCGAATGAACAATATGTGTTAGACTAGAAACAGTAGTTAGAACATATATAAGAGGAATGTTTACTAAACCAGACGTTCACAAAGACTAATCCTTAGTGTTGTATTGCAGGTTACATGATGATTGCTTTCTAATACGATCTTATGTTTGATTTTGATTGTTTCAATAAAAGAATTTTTTTACAAAAAAAAAAAGCTCGCCAGACTAAAGATCCTCCTGTTTGCACCTATAATATCCTCTGTGATATTTTAGGGAAGAGTCTGTCAGGCAAGAAAAATCCAGGCCCACACATGAAGACGCAATTAAACTGATTTATTGCTAAAAGCCTATCCTTAGGAATCCTCTCAGCTAAGAGACAGCACCTGATTAGAGTTAGATAAGGATCAATGGCACTCAAGGGGGGGTGGACTTTATTTGTGGCTATGTAGGGATTTTAGGCTGATCCCTCTTTTAACTCCGCCCCAGGTTCTACCATTTCTTCTTCTTCACCCTCTTTCTCTCACACATAATATCTGGGCTGAGTTACCAAGTCTTACTCCTCTACAGTAATATTTTATCTGTACACCACCCAGAGTTTCACTGTGTGGGAGATGGGCAGTTTTAAAAACTGATGAGTAAATACGTAAATAAAGAGTACTGCAATGGAATCTTCCCAGTCTTTCCTCCTGCATTGCAATAGGGTTACCTATGGAAAAGATTCAGCAGGAAGAGCCTCTTGATCCAGGGATTTTTAAAATCCTTTTCCATAAAAGGAACATCTGCAGAGCTGTAATCTCTGCAAAAGGGAGGGGGGAAGTCCAGTTCTAGAATTTGGGGGAGCTGGTCCCCTTCAAATAAATCTGAGAAAGAACCACTGTCATCCTGGCTCAAATTGCATCTTATTGAGGATTCCAAAAACATGAATGGCAGAAGCACTTCCAAGACTCCTGGAGAGACATTGGTAGTAATGTTTTTAACACCCTCAGCAGGAACTTCATTCACAATAAAATGCATCAACAAAGGCTGAGGCATCCAACTCCGAGAAACAATGAAAATGAAGACGGTATTAATAGTATCGTAGCTCAGCGGGGCTTTCTTTACCACCAGGGCTCCTGACAAAAATAGATGAATATCTTGGAGTCACGCTGACGCAAAATCCCCAAAAAAGATTTTACAGTCACTCTGGGAAAATTTAACCTATTGTTCTGTACAACAAGGTGCTTTTTCCAAAAGGCAATTGGACTTTCTTAGGTTTTTTTTTTTAAAATGTTTGAAAATATTTTGCTCCTCATCCAAGAAGCTTCTTCACTTCTATTGTTCTATATTATGCTTCCAGAAAGGAAATATTCTTGGACGGGATCAACCAACAGGAGTTAGGTGGTTATCTATACTCATTGTTAAGTACGATCCAGAAGGACCAGGCTGTATTCTTACGGTAGGAGACAGAGAGTAATTCAGATATTCCTCTCCTGGAAGGCTAAAACATATAAAGAATGGTTGCTGGAATTGGGTATGTCTAGTTTAATGAAAAGAAGGACTAGGGGTGATATAACAGTGTTCCAATATCTCAGGGGCTGCCACAGAGAAGAGGCAGTCAAGCTATTTTCCAAAGCGCCTGAAGGCAGGACAAGAAGCAACAGGTGGAAACTAACCAAAGAAAGAAGCAACCTAGAACTAAGGAGGAATTTCCTGACAGAACAATTAACCAGTGGAACAACCTGCCTCCAGAAGCAGTGAATGCTCCAACACTGGAGGTTTTTAAGAAGAGATTGGACAGCCATTTGTCTGAAATGGTATAGGGTTTCCTGCCTGAGCAGGGGGTTGGACTAGATGACCTCCAAGGTCCCTTTCAACTCTGTTCTTCTATTCTATTCTATTCTATTCTATTCTATTCTATTCTATTCTATTCTATTCTATTCTATTCTATTCTGAGACAAGTAACAGAATAACAGAATAACAGAGTTAGAAGAGACCTTGGAGGTTTCCAGTCCAACCCTATATCATTTCAGACAAATAGCTGCCCAATCTCTTCTTATAAACTTACAGTGATGGAGCACCCACAACTTCTGAAAGGCAAGCCATTCCACTGATTATCTGTTCTCACTGTTAGGAAGTTTTCACTTAGTTTTAGCAGCCATTCTTCATATGTTTTATCCTCCAGTCCCCTGATCATCTTTGTTGCTCTTCTCTGAGTCTTCTAGAGTCTCAACATCTTTTTTATGTCGTGGTGACCAAAACATGGATGCAATATTCCAAGTGTGGTCTTACCAAGACATTGTAAAATGGTACTACCTAGTGACACATCAGCATTTCTTCCAACTAAAATATGATAGTAAGGGAGTGTAAGAGAGAGAGAGAAAAAGAAAAGCATCAGAAGGACATCAGCAGCTGAAGAGAAAATGCACTTGGAGAGAGATTTTTTTAAAAAGAAAATGTTTGGAACTCTAGAATGAATTTGGGGTAAGTTTTGGTGATCCAAAGCTGCAGATAATGCTAGGAAAATGAAGTTCTCTAGATGCTTGTTTATTCAAGGCTGTCATCAGTCAAAGGAAAGGAACTCTTCTTTTTATAAATTTCTTAAAATGGAGAAGAGAAATGTGCTTGTTTTGTTTGCTGGATGCATTTTTCTACAGTGACTCTGGAAGGCTGACATAGGACTCAGATACAACTAAACTATAATAAGTATACATAATGGCAATTGAGGACAACATGAATCAGCAGTAAAGTAGACATCAATACCACAGTATAAATGAACCTTCTGACCCCCAAACCTGGGAAAACCACAGTGTTTTTAAGCTTTTATGGAACGGCACCAGGATTGGGGCCAACTAGTTAGTGAAGTTTTCAACCATCCTGTGTTTGAGTGATGAGGTGGTCAAGATTATGGTTGGGTGGATGGACAAGTTCCTGTTGTTCTTTGTGTAATCACCTATCTGGTAACTTGTGGCCTCTCTGTTTTCCCACACTTCTATTCAATCCCAAAGAGAATTCTTCCTAGGCACGTGGCCTAGGGGGACCGTCTCCTGCCTCATGAATCCCAGCGACCGGTCAGGGCGCATAGGGTTGGCCTCCTACAAGTCCCGTCTGTTAAACAATGCCATCTGGTGGGACCTAGGGCAAGGGCCTTCTCTGTTGCTGCCCCAGCCCTCTGGAACCAGCTTCCCTCAGAGGTTCGTACTGCTTCCTCCCTCCTAGCTTTCCGGAAAGGGCTGAAGACACATCTATGCCGACAGGCTTGGGGCATATGAGCTGTGCTCTGCCCCTCGGCCCTAAGAGTGTCCCGCCATCAGTGGCTACGAATTGATTGTGTTTGTGTGTGGTATGAATGTGGTTAATTTTAAAAATTGTTGATGTATTCTTGTTGTGAGCCGCCCCGGGTCTTCGGAGAGGGGCGGCATATAAGTGCAAATAAACTTGAAACTTGACACTTAAAACTTGGAATGATACAAAAAGTCAAAATGGAAGGCAATTCATATGTCATTGTCAAATTGCATGACACATTTTAAAAACATTGCCATGGCTACACTAAAAAAAATGTAACCATCCAAGAGATATCAAATCAGCCGAAACTTACATGTTTATTGGCTTTAAAGAAAGATTAAAAGTAGAACATCCAAATTATTTTGGAAGGAAGGAAGGAAGGAAGGAAGGAAGGAAGGAAGGAAGGAAGGAAGGAAGGAAGGAAGGAAGGAAGGAAGGAAGGATGGATTTGGGAGAAAAACTTTTCCTTCCTTCCTTCCTTTCTTCCTTCTTTCCTTCCTTCCTTCATTCATTCTCTTCTTTCTTTCTTTCTTTCTTTCTTTCTTTTCTCTCTCTCTCTCTCTTGTCTTTCTTTCTTTCCTCCAATCTAATTTCAAAGTATTTAACATTCAGGCTTGTGCAGCTGGTTTGCAAGCAATTATTCTTTAAATTCTCTTTAATCCATGCCAATCATTTCCCAGCGTTGATCATTACCCCAAGCTTTAATTGCCTTTGCTCACTTATACGTTGTTACTTTTAAAACATCACAGATTAACAGGAGGCCATCAGCTATATAACCCTTTGGAAAATTAAAAGGTGGGAGGAGAAGGGGAAGAATCCAAGCTCCCTGTGAATGGAGCTGGGTTTCAAGGCCACGTAAACTGTACTTCGCACCTATATTTACCAAGTAACAAGTATTCAAAGAGCCGCCTTTCAGATCACTCCGGTTTTACAGTATGATTAGCATGGAATTATGTGTGTAGGTGTACATCTCATGGTACAGATGTAGTAATAGATGTAAGTTCAAGATTAAATCCATGTTCTTCCTTTTCTATGTTTACTCAGTCAACTGCTTCAATCACTTTCCTTTCCTCTTCCTTCCCTTCCCTTCCCTCTCCTCCCCTTCTCCTCTCTCCTTTTCCCTTTCCTTCCCCTCCCCTCCCCTCTCGTCTCCTCTCCTCTCCTTTTCCCTTTCCTTTCCTTTCCTTTCCTTTCCTTCCCTTTCCTTTCCTTCCCTTTCCTTTCCATTCCCTGTTACAATATAATTCTGTTTGCCAACTTCCTCACCAGCTGCAGAGGCAGTTGTAAGTTTCATACTAAAGCAGAGAAGAACATTTTTCCATTAGGACTGTTTGACTAGCATTGTTTCTTCCTAATTATTATCTGCAGGGTACTGTGGCTTATTACTACCCTAGTATCAGGTATCCCTATCTATAAGAGGAACCAAGTTCCCCATCCAAAGGTACTTTGCAAAGGTCTGGCAGATAGCACTTTTAGTGAGACAACACATCAAAAGATTCACTTAAGGCCAAAATCAAAAGACACTTTTTTTTAGAAAATTGAAGTAAACAGAGACTAGTTTGATTGTTATGGTCCACACTCAAAAAGCTTTCTAATCACTAAGTCATGATGTACTTCATCAAATGTTTTGCTGGAGCAAGATATAGTATGTCTGCAGCTTTCCCACAATCTATTAAGGAACTTATTCAGTCAAAAATTTAATTAAGACCAGTCTGGCAAGATCTGATAACAAGCCCCTGCTGACATTGTTTTCAAGGTGTTTGGAAATCAGTTTGTCATCTGCTCTAGAATCTTCCCAATCAGCAATGTCAAACTGATTGTGTTAAGTACTCTGTTCGAGTGCGAATAATGAATACACATGGCGATGTTAAACAGCTCTTTATTCTTCTTCTAACAACAACCGAACAACAGGCAAAAGGCACCCAGGCCTCTTTATGTGGCCAGAGACGCGGACAAATGGCAAACAAAGTAACAGAGCATTTTCGCGCCTTGCGGATGTGCACAAGGCTGGTGCTGCTCTGTCTGGTCCTGGGCAGCTTTTGGAATACCCGGGAGCAATGCAACATCCCGAGCCTGCTTTTGCAGGCTCAGGACACAACAGATTGGACTATATTTTGCGAGATTTTCTTTTCTCCATTTTGAAGTCCAGGAAAACATCAGTTCTCCAGCAATTCTCAAACATAATCTATAAGGACTCCATCAAATCAGCTAGTTCCCTAGTTATCACTTTCCTTTGAGATACATTGGGGTGAGCAGTAGTGTCTGCCCCCATCACTCAATGAACTTCTATGATTGACAGCAGATTGAGCCAGAGTCCTGAGTACTTGAGTATAAATTCCATAATTGCTTCTCTTCTGAATAAATTAGACTGCAATTCCCAGAATCCCATCTGTCATGGGCAACTGGAAGAAACCCTAATGGCTAATCTCTAAAACATATAAGGAACAGTCACTGGAATTGGGTATGTCTAGTTTAATGAAGAGAAGGACGAGGGGAGACATGATAGCAGTGTTCCAAAAATCTCAGGGGCTGCCACAAAGAAGAGGGAGTCAAGGTATACTCCAAAGCATCTGAAGACAAGACAAGAAGCAACGGATGGAAACTAATCAAGGAGAGAAGCAACCTAGAACTAAAGAGAAACTTCCTGATAGTTAGAACAATTAACCAGTGGAACAACCTGCCTCCAGAAGCGGTGAATGCTCCAACACTGGAAGTTTTTAAGAAGAGACTGGACAGCCATTTGTCCAAAATGGTACAGGGTTATCTGCCTGAGCAGGTGGTTGGACTAGATGACCTCCAATGTCCCTTCAACATTATTATTGTTGTTGTTGTTGTTGTTGTTGTTGTTATTATTATTATTATTATTATTATTATTATTATTAACTATCTCCCATGATATGAAGTGTTATGTACAGGGAAAGGGAATAGTCAATTCCCCAAGAAATAATAGATATAAATTTCCCCAAGGAAGACAAATTCACTGGGCTTTGCATTGCTTGTTGTGATTCCAAAAAGGTCTCAAGATTGCTAGAATGGCTGGGCATTTTTGTTTTGTTTTGTTTTTGCAGAGGAATTTATTCAACCATGTAAATGGTTGAGTCACTCAATCAACCCTTTGCACTTCTTAGACAATTCCCTATTGTACATTAAAAATTATATATATAATTTTTGATATATTTGCTCCTAGAAGCACGAAGCCGAAAACACCAGCCTGAAGATGACGAATGGGACTTCATCGAAAACGTCGCCAAGACACTTCCAATTTTATGCAGGAGAAAACCCGAATAACCAAAGACCGACATTCAAACACCCGCGAAATATATATATATATATATATATATATATATATATATATATATATATATATATATATATATATATATATATATATATATATATATATATATATATATATATATATATATATATATATATATATATATATATATATATATATAGAGAGAGAGAGAGAGAGAGAGAGAGAGAGAGAGAGAGAGAGAGAGAGAGAGAGAGAGAGAGAGAGAGAGAGAGAGAGAGAGAGAGAGAGACAGAGAGAGACAGAGAGACAGAGAGACAGAGAGACAGAGAGACAGAGAGAGAGACAAAGAGACAGAGAGACAGAGAGACAGAGAGACAGAGAGAGAAACAGAGACAGAGAGAGACAGAGAGAGAGAGAGAGAGAGAGAGAGACAGAGAGACAGAGAGACAGAGAGAGACAGAGAGAGACAGAGAGAGAGAGAAATAATTTTAATTCTTTTCATTCTTAGCCACTTCGCCTTTTTTGCAAAGCTAGTCTACAAGTGATTAAATGAAGATAGTATCTTAGGATCCGTATCTCACCACGTTCATAGGGGTGTGTGGATATGCTCTTTTTCAGCTGTTTAAATTACTTAGGACAGGGTTTCTTGAGTTCAGCAACTTTAGGATGCCTAGAAATCCCTAGCCAGTTTGAGAAACATTGGCTTGGGGAAATCAAAGCAGTAACTTGGGTCAGTTAAGTTTTCTGAATAAAAACCGAAACAATGTTATCAAAGAGTCAGTTTGATTTGGTGATTAAATCAAATCAGTCTAAAGTTCCTCCGGTCTAATAATATATTCCATTTGACAGTTAGCCTTGCAATTATATTATTCTTTGATGTAAAATTAAAAGAACAGTTAAGTAGTTTTATTGACTAAAGCATCAGAGGTTGTTTTGCTCATAGCCCCCCGTAATTTTTAATCCAGGCTTGGCTCTCCATGCTGACAATTTGCACAACCTCCCTCCCTCTCCAAAATCATCATCATCATTATCAACAACAACAATATCATCTCCTCCTCCTCATCATCACCATCATTATCTCAGCAGGACACTAGATATAAAGCTTAATTCACAAATTTCACAACTATATAATGCTTCAGCACAGTCCTGGCTTTGAAAGAAATAGGATCTTGAATGTTGATGCAATAAACATGGGCCTAAGGCAGGGGTCTGCAACCTTGACCACTTTAAGACTCGTGGACTTCAGCTCCCAGAATTCCTCAGCCAGCTAGGCTGGCTGAGGAATTCTGGGAGCTGAAGTCCACGAGTCTTAAAGTGGTCAAGGTTGCAGAACCCTGGCCTAAGGATTTATGGGAGTTGAAGTCTAATACATTTAAAAGCCAGGAGATGGAGACCTTTAAGTTTGCAGTTAGGGCTACGCAAACTCATTGTCCAATTTAGTCTACTTTGCAGGGAGCTTGCAAGAATAAAATAAAGACATGAGGAAATCGGCAACTGCCGCCTGCCATACTCAAAAATGTCAATAACAATCTGGTCACAGAATGGTCACAGATGTAGTCATTACGCATCTGGAAAGTGCCAGATAAGTAAATCAGGCAATAAATCGGCAGTATTATCCCTGTACTTCCCCCCCCCGTAAGAACTAACAAACCTGGTCTGCTTTGCAGGGTTGTTGTGTGACTTGCAAAAAATGCATATATTAGATGCTTGGAAAGTCTAGATATGCTTAAACAAGTGGCTTATTTAAACAGCTTAATTTATTAAAAGATACAAAGCTTGCCCCGTTAATCTTCTTTCTTGATTCTTTCCGTTCTTTCCATCCCTGTGTTTCTCGAAGGTTGTCTGCATTGTAGCTTTCCAATTCTGCAATACTGATCTCCTAGCAACTAACCAGTCAAGGCTGCGCATGTGTGTGGACACACACACTAACACACACACACACACACATTCAAACTGAGAAGAGCGAATGGAGCAAAGGAAGCTTTATTTCTTGTAAACCATTTGCAACAACTTGACGGTTGCATTTTGTACAATTAATTGCCTTTTGGGATTTTGATGCATGAGATTATATGCCCAGCATATATCCAAGTAGACAACTGATATATTTTAGATCTCTTTCACATAATCCATAGGACCTGCAAGAAAATCCCAAGAGCACATGAAGGGTGGAGGTATATGACCAAATTAAAACTCCCTAAAATCTAGATCAGTGGTTCTCAATCTTTTTCAGGTTGAGACCCCACTTGCGCCGCCCATGCGCGGCGCGACCCTGACCAGTGCCGCGCACGCGCGTGCGATAGCCCGATCCGCGCATGCACGCGCGATGGGCCGATCCGCGCATGCGCAGCGCACGCACGACGGGCCAAACTGCACATGTGCAGCGCGATGGGCCGATCCGCGCATGCGCGGCACGTGCTATGGCCCAAACCGCGCATGTGCGGCACGACGGGCCGATCCGCGCATGCGTGGCGTGCGCGGCGGCCCGAACCGCGCATGCATGGCGCACGCGCGACGGGGTGAGCCACGCATGCACGGCACGCGCACGATGGCAAAAAAAATGGCGGACCACGGTGTCCGGCGACCCCCGCGAAATGGTCGTTCGACCCCAAATGGGGTCGCGACCCATAGGTTGAGAACTGCTGATCTAGATGAAGAAGCAGGGGTGAAGTGGAATAGAAGTGAGAGATATTGTGACTTAAGAGCAGAGCTTTTACATTTTAAAAGCAGATCCCTTCTGAATTCCAGTTTCAACATCCCTTTTTTTAACCAACTCCCTCCCCTGCCAAAAAAGCAGGCAGAAAAACCATTTCCAACCTGTGCCTAGTCAATATCTATAAATATGGCATCAATATCTATAAATTGATATAGGAGGAAATTGATTCTCCTTGAGTGCTTTCGAGATGATGTGAAAGGAAAAAGTGTTTACTGCATAAACAAATGTTTTTAAAGAAGAAGCCTGATTCTGGCACGGATTTGGAAGGCATGAAAACGAGTGTGTGTTTGTTCACATGTGCTTTTGTGTTGTTGATTCCTGGTGACTGCCTGGACAAGTCCTTGCAATTTTTTTGAAAGATCTCAGAAGTAGTTTGCCTTTGCCTTCTTCCTAGAACTGAGGCAGAGTGATTGCCATAAGGTCACCCAGCTGGCTTTGTATCAAAGGCAAACCTAGAACTCACAGTCTCCCATTTTCTAGCCTGGTGCTTTTAACCATTGTACCAAACTGGCTCTCTACAGTCATACTGCATTAGGTATTAATTTCTCAGTGTAATTTCTCCATCCTTGTCAGCTTTGTTGCCTTTCCAGCTGGATTCTGATGGGAGTTGTAGTGCAAACATCTGAAGGACACCTTCACAGTTTTAATTCCAACTTGACTTGTGTGGACCCCATCCCATATTTAAGAGGTTCCTAAGGGGGCATAAGAAAGACTGAGCGCCAAAGAATTGAGGCCTTTGAACTATGGTGCTGGAGAAGACTCCAGCGAGTCCCCTGGACTGCAAGGCAATCAAACCGGTCAGTCCTAGAGGAGATCAACCCCGACCGCTCTTTAGAAGGCCAGATCCTGAAGTTGAAACTCAAGCTTTGGCCACCTAATGAGAAAGAAGGACTCACTGGAGAAGAGCCTAATGCTGGGAAAGATGGAGGGCAATAGAAGAAGGGGATGACAGAGAATGAGGTGGCTGGATGGAGTCACTGAAGCAATAGGCGTGAGCTTCAGTGGATTCCAGAAGATGGTAGAGGACAGGAAGGCCTGGAGGAACATTGTCCATGGGGTCGCGATGGGTCGGACATGACTTCGCAACTAACAACAGCAAGAAGACTTCTATTAGTTTTGTGAAGGAATAATCCAGAAATATTTTAGTTTTATATGAGGATAATCCACATTTGATTGGGTGCTTCATCACTGGAGGTTTTTAAGAAGAGACTGGACAGCCATTTGTCTGTAATGGTCTAGGGCCTCCTACTCAGGCAGGGAGTTGAACTAGAACAGAGGTCCCCAACCTTTTGGGCACCAGGGACCAGTTCTGTGGAGAAAGGTTTTTCCATGGACCGGAGAGTGTGTGGTTTTGTGTGCTGCCTGCATCCCACAGATGGGGCTTTTCTTGTTTGTGCAGATAGTTGTTGACCTGCCACGGACTGGGGGTTGGGGACCCCTGGACTAGAAGACTTCCATGGTCCCTTCCAACTCTGTTATTCTATGTTCTAATGCAGGGCTTTTCAACCAGTGGTATGGGTACCACCTGTGGTACATTGGCACCTGGCAGGTGGTACGCGAGCATCCTAGAAAAGTGGTAGGAGGGGGAGGGGAATGAGCTGAACCGGTGGCAGCACTGCAGAAGCCTGAACGAGAGATGGCTGGAGCTGCAGGCCTGTCAGAGCTCAGCGGAAGCACCAGGATCAAAGCCAGGCTCCAGCTGGAGCTCGGCGCTGATCCTGGTGCTTCTGCTGAGCCCAGAAGAAGCGCCGATCAGCTGGAAAGCAGCACTGATCCTGGTGCTTCTGCTGAGCCCATAAGAAGCTTCGATCAGCTGGAATGTTGCAGCATCTCCAGGGTCTTGTGATTTACATTCAGATGCTTGGCAATTGATTCATATTTATGACAGTCACAGTGTCCCAGGATCATGTGACCAAAACCTGCTGCAACCACCCAGCAGACGGGGGGGGGGAATAAAAACCAAACAACACCCCACCCCACTCTCGCTGCCAATCCTCAAGAGAAATGCTCACAACAATAAAAACCTCGGACAGGAGGAAGAGCGCCCCTGGGTGGGCAGGCAGGTGTCTTGCTCGGCTGTGGCTTGGGGGGCACTTTTTTCAGTGCCATTGTAACTTTGAACAGTCACTAAGTGAACTGTTGTAAGTCGAGGACTACCTGTACTTTATCACTTTTTTCCTTTTTTTTTGTTATCACGTTTTTGACACCTTGCTAGGCGACTTGTGGTACTCGGATGTTGCCATATCCTAAAAGTGGTACAATGGGTGAAAAGGTTGAAAAGCCCTGACCTAATGAGTACATGAGAAATCAAAGAGGCTGCAAACTCCTAGAGAGAGTTGGGCAGCCAAAACAAAAGCAGTCCCACGTGTATGTTCTCCTTGACACAACAAAATTAGTTCAGAACGTATTTCCCCAATGAGGGTGCATATCCTGCTTACATTGCAAAACCCAAAACAGTAAAAGGGAGCATTCCTGTATCTGAGGTAATGAGAAAGACTTCCAGAGAACTTTACAAGACCTGCAGGCTGTCCCTCAGAAGCACCATCAGTAGTCAGATTGACCAATAAATCCTGAAGTTTGCAATAGCTGAACCAATCAGCACATAGATTTTGCCTTCCAAAATAGCACACTTATCATGTCAATTGTATCTTGCATTAATGCTCCTTCCGTGTTTATAATCCCAGTTTAACCTTTCCTTTTGTACTATATCTCCCATAACATTGCTTATCCAGTTGATAAGATCAATGAACCCCATTGCTTAATACACGAACGGCCACGCTTACTCGATTAGATTTTTATTATTATTAATGGGGCTCCTCCTGTCTGAAATGATAGTCTACCAACAAAACCCGCCTACATATACATCATAGAAAAAACAGCTATACTAAAGCGACCGGCTTTAATTATTCCTATTTTAATCTGGCAGAGTTCCCAAACTCTAGAAAGTCATGCTCTGCTTCAGCAGAATCCAAGCAGAAAACATGTATCTCTCGCTTGATTTTGAAAATTAAGAGGACAAGAAGATATATAACAACTGAAAACTCATCCACTATTTCTTTGGATTAGACCAGGGGTCTTCAAACTTGGCCCTTTTATGACTTGTGGACTTCAACTCCCAGAATTCCTCAGCCAGGCACAAGTCCACCAGTCATAAAAGGGCCAGATTTGAGGGCCCTTGGATTAGACATTACCTAAATTTACTGGGCTAAGCATCTCTAAAATTGGCAAAAAATTTCTTGGGATCTCAGATATGGGATCCACTGTATGATCGAATCACACCCAGTGCAGAGATGCAATGACTAATAATGACTAGTTTATTTGTCATCCTTAAAATAGCCTCAAAAATAACATGGCTGCAAAGTGCAGAAGTCTAACTGGATGTCCCGATGTGTAAGGTACCAAAATGATTGCAAATTTGCTCTCCAATGCTGTTCTTGATTACTGTTTGCACCAGATCAAACAAGCATATGTTTCCAGCGTCACATCATGAGGACTTGATGCCTATTATTTTTTTCGGCATGTTTCAAAAGACTGATAAAAGCCTGGTTCTTTGCCTTCCTTCCCTGCTGGGTGTCCTGTGTGAAGATAATAAAAAGGATGCTGCATTTAAAATTAAACATTTTCACTGTCTTGTACTAATTTTGCAGTTTTTTCCAGGGAGACCTCTAGGCATTAAGACATTAAGCAAACCTTTCTCTCTAGGAAACCTTTTGGATGACATAAAATGATTATTTGATCGTTTCTCCAGCTATCTGGTTTCTGATCTTTTTCCTCTTTCCCTGCAGTTTTTATTTAAAAAGAAGAAGAAGAAACAATCATGTTTTCAGGGCTGCTGTTTTTAGTGTGTGTTTTTAATTTTAACTTGAGTGGCGTTTATTGCTTTGTAATTTTTTTATGGCACGATTTATTGTTGTCGAGCCAAGTGCCTTGTTATATTTCAGAGGGAAAGATATATAAATATAAATTTATCTTGGTATGTTGCCTGC
The DNA here is from genome assembly GCA_034064705.1 of Bothrops alternatus. Classification (NCBI taxonomy): domain Eukaryota; kingdom Metazoa; phylum Chordata; class Lepidosauria; order Squamata; family Viperidae; genus Bothrops; species Bothrops alternatus. Next base: position 637,932 of record JARGCV010000089.1, read on the forward strand.
TTTCTGGGCCTGCCCCTACTGTGATTTTTAAACCACCAAAACAGCTGCTTAAAGACATGTAGGCTGATGGAAATATAAAATGTCATTTAAAATATTTTAGAGGCCCTTTTACTGCTATGACTATATAAAGAACCTTTTCATCAGTCTTCCCTTACTTAATGCCCTCCAGGAAAGCTGGATTTCAATTTCCAAAATCAGTGCCAGCTAGGAATTCTGGGAAATGAAGTCTAGCTCATTTAAAGGGCTCCAGACCCCTAGCATCAGAATGGCTGGACAGTGATAGTCTTAAGTCTCCTGCTTGGAAACCCTGTACACTCTTTTCTTTCTCTTTGAAATATTTATCCTCTCTTTTATAGGCCATGCAGGGTTAACAAGAGCTACAGTAGCTTAGAAGGAAGATTGCTTGTTGGGTTGGCCTACTCAAGGACATTGCTTCCTCTAAGATAGCTTAAGTACAGCTTGCATTTCAAAGTTATCTAAGAGATAAACTCACCTCCTTACAGCCTTCGGTTTAATCTGAAGACACAGGTAGCTTTTCTGCAGTTATGCCTTTATATAAATGGGATTGATTATATGGGAAGACTTTGGGGATGGAGGGAGAACAAAGTCTGAATTCTATTTATTCAGGTTTGCTGCTCATCAGATCCTTAGACATTTAGCACCCTTTTGCAGACAATGTTGTAAATATAAGTCAGTTGCCAGGTGTCCCAATTTTGATCACATGACCGTGCAACAGTCGTGTGAAAAACAGTCATAACAAAATGGAATAGAATAACAGTTGGAAGAAACTTTGGAGGTCTTCTAGTCCAATCTCCTGCTCAAGCAGAATAATAATAATAATAATAATAATAATAATAATAATAATAATAATAATAATAATAGTAGTAGTAGTAGTAGTAGTAGTAGTAATAATAATAATAATAATATAATAATAATAATAATAATAATAAAGTTGGAAGGGACCTTGGAGGTCATCTAGTCCAACCCCCTGCTCAGGCAGGAAACCCTATACCATTTCGAACAAATGGCTGTCCAGTCTCTTCTTAAAAACTTCCAGTATTGGAGCATTCACTGCTTCTGGAGGCAGGTTGTTCCACTGGTTAATTGTTCTGTCAGGAAGTTTCTCCTTAGTTCTAGGTTGCTTCTCTCCTTGATTATTTTCCATCAGTTGCTTCTTGTCCTGCCTTCAGGTGCTTTGGAGAATAGCTTGACTCCCTCTTCTTTGTGGCAGCCCTGAGATATTGGAACACTGCTATCATATCCCCCCTTGTCCTTCTCTTCATTAAATTAGACATACCCAATTCCAGCAACCGTTCCTTATATGTTTTAGCCTCCAGTCCCCTAATCATCTTTGTTGCTCTTCTCTGTACTCTTTCTAGAGTCTCAGCATCTTTTTTACATCGTGGTGACCAAAACTGGATGCAGTATTCCAAGTGTGGCCTTACCAAGGCATTGTAAAGTGGTATTAATACTTCACGTGATCTTGATTATATCCGTTTTTTAATGCAGCCCAGCACTGTGTTGGCTTTTTTGGCAGCTGCAGCTGCTGGCTCATATTTAAGTGATTGTCCACTAGGACTCCAAGATCCCTCTCACAGTTACTACTATTGAGCAAGGTACCCCCTATACTCTACCTGTACATTTGGTTTTTCCATTTCAGACAAATGGTTGTCAAATCTTTTCTTTAAAATGTCCAGTGTTGGAGCATTCACAACTTCTGATTAATTTTTCCACTGATTAATTTTTCTTTCAGGAAGTTTCTCCTTAGTTCTAGGTTGCTTCTCTCCTTGATTAGTTTCCATCTGTTACTTCTTGTCCTGCCTTCAGGTGCTTTGGAAAATAGATTGACTCTCCCCCATTCACTTTTTGACCCCCTAAGTCACTTTTTTCAGTGCTGATGTAATTTTGAACGGTCACTAAACAACTGTTGTAAGTGGAGGACCTCCCTGCAGCATGTTCTCAATGGGGAATGATTGGTTCAAATGAAATTAAATCCAGAGTCACCGATTTCATTGACCATCCATGCTGTAAATCAGGGGTCTTCAAACGTGGCCTTTTTTTGACTTGTGGACTTCACCTCCCAGAATTTCTCAGCCAGGCATGCTGACTGAGGAATTCTGGGAGTTGAAGTCCACAATTCATAAAAGGGCCAAGTTTGAAGACCCCTACTGCAAATGGATAAAAAAAGAGGAGCATTTTCAAATAATTTGGAATTCCTGCTTTTGGGATCATAATCAGGATCTCATTGCTAACAACGAGTCCTTCACAAGAAATCAGAAATGGAGGCTTTGTGCTTACAGGCTGGGTTGAAGTTATTCTAGTCTGACCACTTATATTTAGATGCCATTATGCAAAAATTACATATTATCACAAGCAGCATCAGATGTCATCATAATAGATACTATTGCTTGGAGTATAATTTCTGATAGGGCTCATTCTGAATATCAGCATTTCCTAAGAAGAAAGGGAACAACTAATTGTAATGATCATGATGGGAGGCAACAACTCACCTTTAGCCCATTTACCCAAGCCTTGTTGAGATGCCTAAACCCTGATCAAATTTCTGGATTTTACTCAAAGAAATTCAATCCAGTTGACTGAATGTTGAGAGCCTGCATAACATTGTAGGGCAGGGGTCTTCAAACTTGGCAACTTTAAGACTTGTGGACTTCAACTCCCAGGGCTGGCTGAGGAATTCTGGGAGTTGAAGTTCACAAGTCTTAAAGTTACCAAGTTTGAAGACTTTTGTTGTAGGGAAATATCAATGTGATGTATAGTATAAATATAAATGAATGAATGAATAAATCCCTGGCAGACCGGGACTTATCAACATCTTTAAAGCAATTGTAATCAACCAGAGTCATTGACTGAGATGGGTGTGACCTACAGGGGGTCTGGCTTGTGTAAAACAGGGGAGGGCAGTGCTGGGGGACCTGACCTTGGGAGAGGCTAACTTGGTTGGTGTTGTACAGAGAAGCCAGCTTGTTTACTTGCCCATCCCACGGTCAGCATCCTAAACAGGAAGTGCCTTTTGCGTTCCACTTTTTTTTTCTGGGCATTTTACTACATATGTCTGGTTCTTGAAATTCCACGTTAAAGAGACACTTCCGGTGGCTCCGCGGCCCCTGCTGGGTCTCCTTTGTGAGACTCCGCTCTCTGGATTTGTAAAGCCGCGAAAAACAGCGCTCATCAGCTGTTTTTTCGCGGTGAAAAATCCCCTCTCCGGGCAAAGGAGAGGTGTAGAGCATCGGGAGTAAGGTTGAGTCTTCTTAGATCCCTGGAAAATAAGTTTTCAGGGATTAAGAGTGAGCTCCCTAACGTTCACAATCAACATAATGCTTTAAGATGGCGCTTAACTTTCACTGCTTTCATTGTTAGGGAAAGTGCTGGATAGTGAAAGTGGATTTGTTATTTCTCACTTCCTGCTTCTTTAAGTGCAGCTAGAGAGATGGCTGTGACTATTTGAAATTTAAAATGGAGTGGAATCTACAGTCAAACGCTAAACCTATGTTGGATTGTACTGATGAATTTTATGAAAAAAGACCTGATACACAGAAGACTTTTACGCAAGAGTTTAAAGAGATTAAAGCACTTTTGAAAGAGGCTTTTACAGAAATATTTACTATATGTGCTGGATACCTTCCTTTGAGTGAAGCTGAACAACTTACTGCTGAACAATTTATATCACAATTTGAATATGGAGAAGAGTTGGAACATTTAACTGGAATCTCCCCTTCAAATGAATTACAATCCTCTGTTGAGTATTATACAATACAAGAGAAATTAGGAGATCAACAGGGAAAGGAAGAGGATACTTCTGAGAATGGGGACTATAACTGGATTTTGCTTGATGAAAAGTTTATTTATGGAGAGGAAGAGGTTTTGTTTCAAGAAAAGGAATTCTATCCAGTTAAGCACCAAGAAGAGGATTTAATTCACAAAAGAGAGACATTGTTTCACCTCAAGAAGCACTTAGGCTACAAAGTGAAATGGACTTTGTTTGATGAGCAGTTTATTTATGGAGAGCAAGAGGAATTGATTCAAGAAAGGAAGATTCAGTTTCAGAAGCAATTTATTTACGGGCTGAAGAAATAACGAAGAGAGACTTATTATTTGAAAGGGTGGCCCTGTTATGGCGGCTTGTTTGGTTAAGAAAAAAACCTAGAGTTCGTTTGAAGCAATGAAATTTAAACTTGTATGTAAGGAATTATTGGCAATTTAAAATTATGGACTGAATTGAGGACCAAGATTAGGAGTAAGATGCAAGAGAAGATGTTTAATGGTTGACATAATTAAATTGACGAAGGATGTATTTGTTTTGATGATCTGGGTTTGACATTAGATTGATTTAATGATGAGATAGATAGACTGGATAAAATTGAAGGAATGTAAGTTAGAAATGCTATAAATAGTTTGTTAGATGAGAGAGCCCAGAAGTCGATTGATTAAATGAAATTTATAGATGATAAATATTATTTTTAACAAGATGAGTTAATTGTTTAATAAGGAATTAAGCTTAATTTAAGATTATGGGTTGAATTAAAGATAAATATTATAGCTAAGGTTTTGGTGAGGATGGTTAAATGAAGATATATTAAGATATATTATGAGAAATTAAATTGATTAGAATGTAATTGATATTGCTACTATTATTATTATTATTACTTTTCTTTTTTGAACTGAGGGATTCATTGATATTGTTATCGTTATTAATATTATCTGTTTAATTCTAATAAGATGAGTTTTTTTTAGAATGTAATTGATATTGCTACTACTATTATTATTACTATTTTTCTTTTTTTCAATTGAGGGATTTATTGATATTGTTATCGTCATTAATATCATCTGTTTAATTCTAATAAGATGAGTTTTTTTTTAATGGATTGTTTTGATTTAGAGAATGTATATATTACATAGTTTAAAATTCTTGTTAAGATTATACAATAATTATGTTTGATGTAGTGGGGTTTTCTTTTGTTATACCCTGTAAGCATTCTGGGAAGTCGTGGGTTAGGGAGGGATTATAATTTTAGATATGATGTTTTCTCAACTGTATTTGGGGTTGGTGGAAGAATAATTAATTATTGTTACTAAAGGGTTGTCTGGGTGGCCTTTGGTGGAGTGAAGATTGATTTAAGTGGAAGTTGATAAGAAGGGGGAATAATAGGATGGAGATAAAGAAGGATGAAGGTTATTTGTTTGAGATGTTTATTTTCAGTTGAGTTATTATCATTAGATGCATTGGAAAATGTATTTATGCTCTGTTTATGGATGATTGTTTATTTTAATACTATGATTTGATATGATTAGTCTCTTTTTTCTGTTAAAATTTTAAAAAAAACCAATAAAAATATTAAAAAAAAAAAAAGAAATTCCACGTTAAAAATCTTAATAAAGTGCTAGGTTCTATCTTAAAAAAAAAATAATAATAATTTAAAGTACTGTAATAAAATAAAATAAAATAAAATAAAATAAAATAAAATAAAATATAAAATAAAATAAAATAAAATAAAATAAAATAAACTCTTGGTAAGTTTTCTCTGCTCTAGTCTACTAAGCTTGCTCTTCAATTTTAATTCTTCACCCTCCTTTTCATCCTATCCTTTGCTTTAGGAACTCAAGGGGCTACTTATGTTCTGCCTCTGCTCTGTCTTTATTGGGGGCATCCACAGGTGAGATGGGTTGAATGAATCAAAGTAGGTTAAAAGGGTAGCATCATCACCCAACCAAAGTTGCATCCCATTTTTAGGTGCACAAGTAACACATGTCCAAATAAAAGGTGGCACATTGTTCAAATGGCCATGAACACCATCTTCATTTTTTTTAATTCCAACACACTTCCATAGATAGTTCTGAATTCCAATATACACACGGCAGCACCCCTATGATCTGCAATCTCCTTCATGCTGGACTGGAGAACCTGAAACTGTATTCACCATCTCCTGGGTCCATTGTGTTGATCCAAGTTCCAGCCAATCTAGTCCTCTCCAAACGTACTGAATGATTCTTCTGATCAACACAAGCTCAACCATGTTGGATGGAATTCATGTACACAGTCATCCAAATCATGTGGAAGGCATTAACCACACACCAACCCTACATTGCCCTTCAAATTAGGATTGTATTGACTGGTGCTGATAATGCTAATAATGTCATATTAGAATATTATAAAATGCATCCAGGGAAAAAACCGGCACTCTTATTTTTAGATGCTCAAAAGGCATTTGATAATGTTTCCTGGCAATTTATGACTCAACAATTTAAAAAAAATGGACTTCAGACAAAATTTTATAAATATGATTGAAACAATATATCACAAACAAACAGCAAAAGTGATTGTAAATGGAGATTATGCAGAGAACTTCGACATAAGAAAAGGCATAAAACAAGGATATCCACTATCTCCATTGTTGTTTATTTTAACTTTGGAAGTTTTAAATAGAAATATTAGACAATCCAGAAATTAAAGGACTAAAAATAAAAGGTGAAACTTACAAATTGCAAGCATTTGTAGATGACCTGGTATTCATCCTAAAGGAACCTTTAGCGATGATTCCTAAATTATTAGAAAAGATAGAACAGTTTGGAGAGACAGCAGGATTGAAGATTAACAGAGAAAAAACTAAAGTGATAGTCAAAAATCTTACAGATAAAAAAACAAAACAAAACCAAATGTCAGAGAAAACAGAATTACAAATAGTCAAAAAGGTTAAATACTCGGGAATATACCTGACAGCAAGATGTTCAACGATGAAAGAAGATAACTATATAAAATTACTGGATCAAATAAAACTTGACTTGGAAAAATGGAAAAACTTGCAACTGTCGATGCTAGGAAGAATTGCTACAGTGAAAATGAATATATTACCAAAAATATTGTTTTTATTCCAAACGATGCCTGTAAAACTGGAGAAATTTTTTTTGAAGACTTAAATTCCCTAATTTTGAAATTGATTTGGCAAGGGGAAAAAACTAGAATTAAATTGAAAATGTTACAAGAAACAAAGGAAAATGGAGGTTTTGGCCTGCCAGAGTGGGTTTTACATTATCAAGCATCAGTATTAACATGGGTAAAAGAATGGATAACTCTTAGAAATAAAAGATTGTTGTATTTGGAGGGACATGACTTACAACGCAGGTGGCATGCTTTCTTATGGTATGAGAAAAACAAAATTCATAAATATTTTCAAAACCACTACATTAGAAATGCACTATTACTAACATGGGGAAAAAATAAAATGTAAAATATACTTGAAAATTTCAGGATGGCTTTCAACAATGGAAGCATTTGTACATCCAAGTTTAGTTAGTTTTGAAAAAAATATGGACATATAAAAATATTCTAAATTCTGAAGGAAATTTAAAATCTAAACAGATGGCAAATCAGGATACTGATTTATCATGGTGGGCAAGTGAGATATAATAAAGATGTTAAATTGGACGGATTTTACAAAGAGCAGACCTTGTTTGACCAGATATTATTAACCTCTGATGAGAAAGTAATTAAGAAAATGTGTAACTTCTTACTGAATTTGAAAATGGAAAATGAACAAGTAAAAGATACAATAATAACACGGGCAAAAAAAATTGGATATAATATAGATTTAGAAAAGTGGCAAAACTTGCGGGAAAGAAATTATAAATTGACAATGTCAATCTCTTACAAAGAAAACTTATATAAAATGTTTTATAGATGACACTTGCCACCAGCAAGATTTGAAAAAATGTTTAACAATATGTCAGATAGATGTTGGAAATATAAACGTAAATCAGGTACTTATTACCACGTAGGGTGGACATGTGTTAAAGCAAAGAGATATTGGACAAAAATACATACTTGGCTAGAAAAGATATTGGAAAAACATGTAGATTTTAAACCTGAACTTTTTTTTATTAGGTATAATGCCAGAAAAGCTTGCTAAACAAAGTATATATTTGATTTTACAGGTGATAACAGCAGCAAGAATCATATCTGCACAATATTGGAAAAATGAAGAAATACCACCAGAGGAAGAAATAATTAAAAAAATACTAGACTGTGCGGAAATGGACAGACTTACTTTGAGGTTGAAAGAAAAAGAAGAAACAGAATACTTTCAAACTTGGGACTTATTTTATCAATGTCTGGAGAAAAGAATAAGGGATTAGGAATTAACATTTGTATTAGTGAATGATAAACTCAGACAACACGTTTGTTGAACAAGTACTTTTGAACTGTATGAAAAAATCAATAAAAACTTTTTTAAAAAATAAAAAAATAAAATAAAAGAATTTGAGAAACTCAGAGAAGGGGGAAATGGTCATGGGTTGTCTTGCAAATACAATGTTTTCTTGATTTGTGTATTATTCTGGTTCTACACTACCATTGTTGCATTGTTTTTATTATGTTCAAAGACTCTTTGGGGTGCTTTGCAAATGGGAAGCTCAGAAGCACCAAATAAATAAAGAAAAGGGGGATCACAACTCTTAAAATGTATAAAATAAATGGCACCCTTCAGCTCTCAACTTTGGGAAAATTTAAGACTTGTGGACTTCAACTCCCAGAATTCCCCAGCCAGCCTTGCTGGCTGGGGAATTCTGGGAGTTGAAGTCCACATTTCTTAAGAATGGCCAGGGTTGAGAAACATTGCTCTAAAAACACAGTGTTATTTCCAGATTTGTTTTTAATCTCGTGGGTTCATCCCAGCAGAGTGTTCTTCAATATGGGTTATTCCTAAATTCTTAGGCAGGAACTGTCCTGGGGATTTGAGGAGTTGAAGTCCAGCACTGCTGGAGAGACACAAGTGAGGAAATCTGATTTATATGGCACATCCTTTTCTCCATTGCTCCTGAAGCCATTTTTAATTTCCCAGTGAGGTCTTCTGAACACATCTCTTCCAAGGCAAGAGAAACATATTTTTTTTTTACTATCCATACCCATATAAAACAGTTTGATCATCTTTATTCAGAAAGCATTTTACTGCACAATAAAAAATAATGCTCTAGTGAGAGCTACAACCGTTTTAAAGGAAAGGGGGGGAGGGGAAACGCACCTCTCCTCTCTCTTGTTATCTCCCAACCTGCACTAGTGCTACGCCTGGCATTTTCTTGGCTATTTTGACTCTCAAATGCTCACGTTTTATGATAGGATTGCCATAAACTGGAAAATGTTGGGTGACAGCTCCTGGCTTGGAGACAGAGCAGCCCTCACGGGCCTATATAGATCTCAAAAGCCGAAGAGAAAGAACCAACGTGAAGGCACAGTACACATAAAACTCTAATGTGCCTCCAAAATTACCTCATCTTTTATTTAGAGGTTAGTCTGCCCTTGTCTTTCTTTATAGCTCTTTATATGACTGAATGGGGAAGACAGGCAAAATAAGGGGAGTGTTGTTACCAGGTGGAGCCTTTGCAGCCAGGGCTCTGCCCACAAAAGAGGGAGGGAGGGAGGGAGGAAAGGAAAGGAAAGGAAAGGAAAGGAAGAAGGGAAGGAGGGAAGGAGGGAGGGAGGGGAAAAGGGAGAGGAGAAAGGGAGGGAGGGAGGGAGGGAAAGGGAGGGACAAACAGACGGAGGGAGAGAGGAAAGAAGGAAAGACAATGAAAGAAAGAGAAGGAGGGAAAGAAAAAAGGAAGGGATAGAAGGGAGGGAGGGAGGGAGGGAAGGGAAAGGAAAGGAGGGAGAGAGGGAGGGGAAAAGGGAGAGGAGAAAGGATGGAAGAGAGGGAGGGAAAGGAAAGGACAGGACAGGAAAGGAAGGGAGGGAGGGAAAAGGGGAGAGGAGGAAGGAAGGAAGAGGAAGGAAGGGAGGGAGGGAGGGAAAGGGAGGGATAGACAGAAGGAGGGAGAGAGGAAAGAAGGAGAGAAAGACGATGAAAGAAAGAGAAGGAGGGAAGGAAGGAAGGAAGGAGGGAGGGAGGGAGGGAAGGAAGGAAGGAAGGAAGGAAGGAAGGAAGGAAGGAAGGAAGGAAGGAAGGAAGGAAGGAAGGAAGGAAGGAAGGAAGGAAGGAAGGAAGGAAGGAAGGAAGGAGAGAGAAGAATGAAAAGAGAAGAGTGGGAGAAATGAAGCAAGATGAAAAAGAGGGAAGAGAGAAGGGAGAGAGGGAGGCAGAAAGGAGAGCCTCACTATCACCACTATAACCAACCAGCTTTTACTCTTATAAACTGTTTTCTGCTTAATTCCAATGATGCTTTATAGCAATAAGCAGTAGCTTGTGACTCCTTTTCTTAATTTCTAAAAACCCATCAGCTCTTTAATTTGGAGCTCTAGTAAGAACAACATCTTCTTGTCCCAGAATCTTGTTGGGCAGAGGGGAAGAGGAAAAACAGAGCGGGGGGGGGGGGGAGAGGGATGGACTATTTCCTAAGATATTTACAAATTATTCACAAAACATCAAAAGATATTGAACTCTGGGAACCATCAACACAACTCAAGAAAGGAACTAGCATGCCAAAGAATAGCAAAGTTTGTCTCAAGATAGCAAAGGAAGAAGTCCATGAAAATAATAAAAAGATCAGATACAGAAATGCTAGTAAGTCTTAAAATCCAGAGAACGGGATCAAGTAGACAAATTATATATTCTAAATTTAATTTCTTTCCCCTTCTCTCTTTTTTGGTATTTTTTCTCCTGAAAATGAGAGCTTTCTGTATATCATCAAGGAAAACACAATATCCAAAATATATCACTTGGTTTATCTTACGGTAATACTGATTTTTCTTTCTTCTGTTGACATTTTACCTTCTTCTTTTCGTCTATAAAAATGGAGAAAGATCCTTCCCCAATTCCTTAAGAGTTCAGCAGCTTATGCAAGAATTGTATTTGCCCAATTTTGGAAAAATGAAAATCCACCATCTGACCAGGCTATAATTACTAAAATTTTAGATTGCGCAGAAATGGATAGATTAACATTGGAGATGAAAGAGAAAGATGATTCAGTTTACTTTAAAACTTGGGAAAATTTTTATCAATGGCTAGAGACACGTTAGAACGTGAAAAGAACTTAAAATTATAGAATAGATAATAGATGTTTAACTAAGTTTCAGTTCTTAGGTTAATAATATCTTTATTTTTAGTGATTCTTAATTGCTAATGTTGACAATTATGATTAGTTGAGATTTTATTAATTACATTTATCTACATAGAGGAATTTTATCTGTTTATCAATCTTTAGTAATATGGTTATAGTTAATCTTATTTTAAAATGGCTAAGTATGATATAAATTATGTTTATTTACTATTTTGATCTGGACGGTAGCTTGTTTGTTAAAGTATGAGATTATTGTTGGGGGTTACCCCATAACTGTACCTACCCTCTTTCCATCCCAAATTCCCCATACCTAAGGTGACCAACTTTTTTACAATGAAAAGGAGGACACAAATAAATTGAAGAAAAAAATATCGTAAAAGCTGGCCCAGCCCATGGAAGGCCAACCGCCCGCCACGCCCCCGCCCGCAGCTGCCTCGCCAGCACCGTTAACCTACCATGTAGAGTGGGCCCCGTGGTTCCCAAAGCACCAGCCACGCCGGCTCCGGCCCCAGAGGGCATCCCACTGTTGACACACCCCGCCTGTAGGTGCCCTGCCAGCACCACCACCCACCCTGCACAGCCCTGTGTAGAGCCGGCCCCGTGGCTCCCAAAGCACCAGCCGCGCTGGCTTCGACCCCGGGGGTGGCCCATCAACACACCCTACTTGCAGGCGCCCCGCCAGCACCACCGCCCACCCTGTGCAGCCCTGTGTAGAGAGAGCCCCGCAGCTCCCACAGCACGGGGGGCAGCCGGCCACTGCCGCCCTTCACATCCCTGCTTGCAGCACCCCCGCCACCCCTGCCTCTTGTGCCCGCAGCCATTATTGCCCTAGCAGAGCCGAAGATCAAGAGAAACTTACCACTCGAATCTCCTCCAGGTATCTTCGGGACTAACTAGGAGATGGTGTAGTTGGGTAGCAGGGAGGGGTGCAAAGTTCCTGCCAATTCGCCTTCGCTGCAGACAACTTGCATGTGCAAAGTTTGCCGGCCGGGTGTTTTGGCGCGCTCAGCAGCAATTCCTATTGGCTTTCGAAAGCCAATAGGGGGAGTAGCACAGCTCATGCAAAAGTTGAAAAAAAAACATTAAAAAAAGGTGCCGGAACGCCGTTCTGAGCGTTCTATGAGAAAAAAAAAGCCCTGCAGATTAGTCTTCAAATATCGAAAAGGAGGACATGTAGGAGGACACTTTTCAAGGGAGGACAGGACTCACAAAAGGAGGACTGTCCTCCCTAAAGGACAACGGTTGGTCACCTTACCATACCCTTCCCTCCCCATACCTGCACTGTCCCTATTCTTTCCTCATTTATACAAAATCTAATTTAAAAAATTTTTTTAAAAAGAGTTCAGCAGCTTAGAATACCAATTGCAACTTAAAACACTACAGCCATCAATAGTTACAACGATGATATGAATGAAGTACACTTTTCTATTCTCTATAGCAACCAGTTCAATGAGTAAAACAAGGCATATATGCCGGTAAGTCCTTAACTTACAACAGTTTGTTTAGTGACCGTTCCAAGTTACAACACTGAAAAAAAATGACTTATGACTGTTTTTCACACTTAACGACCGCTGCAGCGTCCCCACGTTCACGGGATCAAAATTTGGACGCTTGGCAACTGACTCATGTTTATGACAATTGCAGTGTCCCAGGTCACGTGATCCCCTTTTGATACCTTCTGACAAGCAAACTCAATGGGGAAGCCAGATTCACTTAATAACCGTGTTACTAAGTTAACAGCTGCAGTGACAATCGTGGCAAGAAACAACTGTCTCGCTTAGCAACAGAAAAAATTGGGCTCAGTTGTGGTCATTGAGGACTCCCTGTAACATATTTTTAAAAGTATGGAAAGGACTTTATATCTGTAAATGGAGCAAAACAAATAGGTTCACTCAAATTATAACTTTTCTCAGTATCTTTGGGGTTGTTTTCCCCAGGAAAAAGGGGAATCTATGTTTAGAATAGAATAGAATAGAATAGAATAGAATAGAATAGAATAGAATAGAATAGAATAGAATAGAATAGAATAGAATATTGCATAGAATGTTGAATAGAATAGAATGTAGAATAGAATAGAATAGAATAGAATAGAATAGAATAGAATAGAATAGAATAGAATAGAATAGAATAGAATAGAATGTTGAATAGAATATAATATTGCATAGAATGTTGAATAGAATAGAATAGAATAGAATAAACATTAGAATAGAATAGAATAGAATAGAATATTGCATAGAATGTTGAATAGAATAGAATGTAGAATAGAATAGAATGTTGAATAGAATAGAACATTGCATAGAATGTTGAATAGAATAGAATAGAATAAACATTAGAATAGAATAGAATAGAATAGAATAGAATATTGCATAGAATGTTGAATAGAATAGAATGTAGAATAGAACAGAATAGAATAGAATGTTGAATAGAATATAATATTGCTTAGAATGTTGAATAGAATAGAATAGAATAGAATAGAATAGAATAGAATAGAATAGAATAGAATAGAATAGAATAGAATAGAGCTGGAAGGGACCTTGGAGGTCTTCTAGTCCAGCCCCCTGCTCAAGCAGGAGAACCTACACCTAACCTAACTAGACAGGTGAATGTCTAATCTCTTCTTAAAAATCTCCAGTGATGGAGCGCCCACGATTTCTGAGGATAAGCTGTTCCACTGGTTGTCCTCACTGTCAGGAAGTTTCTCCTTAATTCCAGGTTGCTTCTCTCCTGGATCATTTTCCAACCATTGTTTCTTGTCCTGCCCTCTGGAACTTTGGTGAATAACGTGACCCCCTCTTCTTTGTGGCAGCCCCTCAGATACTGGAACACTGCTGTCATGTCTCCCCTATTTCTTCTTTTCTTTAGACTAGCCAAACCCAAGTCCCACAGCTGTTCTTCGTACGTTTTAGTCTCCAGGCCTCTGATCATCTTAGTTGCTCTTCTCTGATTTTTTTCCAAACTCTCAACATCTTTTTTGTGATATGGTGACCAAGACTGGCTGCAGTATTCCAGGTGTGGTCTTACTAGGGTTTTATAAAGTGGTAATAATACTTCACATGATTTTGATTTTTTTTCTCTCTTGTCCCACAATTTCTGCACACTTCAGAAAATGGAGTAAGGGGGATTACTTGCTTACTGGCCACCAGCTCCAAGTGATCAACACAGAGAAATGTGTGGTTTCCAACAACAGAGTCCCAACACTGCAATGAAACAGACAGGGAAAAAAAACCACAGATATATAACCAGATGTGAAGTCAAGTCATCCATGACTTGTATTATAGTACTTTCCCTTTTTTAAGTAAATTGAAGCAGCGGTTTATCCGGAAGAACTGATTTATTGCCTTTTAACCCACTCAGATCGTTGCTTTGTTCTCTGCACAGATCCCCTCAACAGCTCGTGAAGGATCAAGAATACAATAAATAAAATGGAACACAAACAGGGGAAAAAATAAAAGGTAAACTCTCCAGAAAGATCAAATCAGAGAAATCTTGACATTGAAACTCCTGGGGGGGGGAGGAATTTTAAGCGGGCGCGCACGCACACACACACACACACACTATGTAAGGATACTTTGCATGTGCTAAAAGAATATCAGGGAAGGGCTGATGGCATAATAGGGAACCTATACTGTGCTGTAAAATACTTCAAAAATTGACAACTGTTTCCAGAAAGCATCTTGGTTACAACAGTTCATAACTAAAAGCTAAGCTTTTTTTTGTTTGTTTGTTTGTTTGTTACCGTTCATAAACTTCTTGCTCTAATGCAGTGGTTTTTAAACCTGAGTGGCTTTAAGATTTGTGGACTTCAACTCCCAGAATTCCCCAGCCAGTCCACATATCTTAAAAGCCGCTCAGGTTGAAAAACATTGCTTTTTAATGGTTTTATTATCATGCAACAGCTTATCCACTATGCCTGCCACACAAAGGACTAAGAGAAAAATGTAAAAAAAAGGAAGAGAGAACTAAACAGAGGATGAGGGAGGATAAGAGAGACAGAATGATTGGGAAGCCTTATCTCCAAATTACAAAACTTTTCCCAAACAGGAAGCCAGAAAGAAGACTGGAAAAATCTTTCCTCCACAAATTCCCAATGTTTTTCTTAACTGACCTGGATTACAACTTCCATTCTTCCCAGCCAGCAGGGCCAAAAGGATGCAGGAGAGATGCAACATATTAAACCAAGTCAGAGAAGACCATCTGGAAAAAGTACAAACAAGCCTATGTAATAATGCAGTGGTTCTCAACCTTTTTCAGGTTGAGACCCCACTTGCGCTGCCCATGTGCACCGTGACCCTGACCCGGGTGCGCACGCGTGCGACGGGCCGATCCATGCATGCGCGGCGTGCACGCGATGGAAAAAAAAACAAAAAAATGATAAAAAAACCAAAATGGCGGACTGCGACGGGCCAATCTGTGCATGTGCAGTGCACATGCGATGGCCCGAACCGCGCATGCATGGCGCGTGCGACAAAAAAAAAAAAAAAAATGGCGGACCGCAACGGGCCGATCCGCGCATGTGCGGCGCGCGCGCGATGGCCCGAACCGCGCATGCGCGGCGCGCGACGAGAAAAAAAAACCCAACAAAATGGCAGACCGCGGCGGGCCGATCCGCGCATGCACAGCACGCAGCGGCCCAAACTGCGCATGCGCGGCACGCGACAAAAAAATAAACAAAAAAAATTAAAAAAAATAAAAAAATAAAAAAACAAAATGGCGGACCGTGGTGTCCGGCGACCCCCGTGAAACGATCGTTCGACCCCAAATGGGGTCGCGACCCATAGGTTGAGAACCGCTGTAATAATGGGTTAATGTTCATTATTTTTTTAAAAAAATTAAAACTACAATGAATAACTTACACCCCTCAACAAAATTGGTGGTTCAGCTGTGGGATAGTATTTCGACTATATGGGGCAGAGCGGGGGGGGGGCATTCCCCATCTCCTTTCCCTAAAACACCCAAATTTTTCAAAGCACCTTTTGGATTACGTGACTAGTCCTCATGAACATGGAGGAATTTTATTGACTCCTGCTTCATTAACTCCAAAGCATTATCTACACCAGTGGTTCTCAACCTTTTTTAGGTTGAGACCCCACTTTGCGCCGCCCATGCGCGCTGCGACCCCGACCTGGGAGCGCCCCCGAAAAAAATGGCGGACCGCAACATTCCGATCTGCGCATGCGCGTGCGACGGCCGATCTGCGCATGCGTGTGCGACAGGCCCAAACCACGCATGCGCGTGAAGCGCCGAACTGCACATGCGCAGAACCGGCGGGCCCGCCGGCTCCAGACCAGGCCGGCCTCGCCTTCGGCAGGCACACAGAGGAGCGGTCTGGAGCAGGTGGGCGCAAAGCTGCCTCCTTCCCGCTCCGCTCCGCCCCAGGCCCGGCCTCCAACTCGCCCTCCGGCAGCCGGCCAAGCGGTCGGGGCAGCCGGACCTCGAGGCGGGCCTGCACTTCACCGAGGGCAGCTTGGCTGTGGCGAGAGGCGCCCAGCGGCCGCCACCGGTCCCCAGGTCCGCGCTACGGACTGGCGTCCAGGTCGCAGCGCTCCACCTGCCAGGCTCGTCCGGGACACCCGCGCCTTCCGCAGGGGCGGCAGCGGCCGCAGGTAGGTAGGCGGGCGGCAGGACTGGGGACCAGCTCCTTCCCCGGCTCGGCCTCCCCCCACGCCCGGCTCCTTCCCCGGCTCGGCCTCCCCCCACGCCCGGCTCCTTCCCCGGCTCGGCCTCCCCCCACGCCCGGCTCCTTCCCCGGCTCGGCCTCCCCCCACGCCCGGCTCCTTCCCCGGCTCGGCCTCCCCCCACGCCCGGCTCCTTCCCCGGCTCGGCCTTCCCCCACGCCCGGCTCCTTCCCCGGCTCGGCCTCCCCCCACGCCCGGCTGGGCGCCTTACTGCCTGCTTTGGCCGCCGCCGCCAACCGAGGGAGGGAGCTGGCCCGGGCGGGCTCCCCAGTCCTGCTGCCCGCTTACCTACCTGCGGCCGCTGCCGGCCCTGCGGAAGGCGCGGGAGTCCCGGACGAGCCTGGCAGGTGGAGCGCTGGGACCTGGACGCCAGTCCGTAGTGCGGACTTGGGGGCCGGAGGCGGCCGCCGGGCGCCTCTCGCCACAGCCGAGCCGGTCTCGTTGAAGTGCAGGCCCGCCTCGAGGTCCGGCTGCCCCGACCGCTTGGCCGGCTGCCGGAGGGTGAGTTGGAGGCCGGGGCTGGGATGTGGCGGAGTGGAGCGGGAAGGAGGCAGCTTTGCGCCCGCCTGCTCCGGACCGCTCCTCCGTGTGCCTGCTGGAGTTTTGCGCATGCGTGTGTGGATCGGGTCGTCGTGCGCGCCGCACATGCGCGGTTCGGCCCGTCGCGTGCACGCGACAGGCCGAACTGCGCATGCACCGGCCAAAAAAAAAATTTAAGAAAATAAAAAAATTTAAAAAAAATTTTAAAAATTAAAAACAAAATGGCGGCCCGGGGTGTCCGGCGACCCCCGCGAAATGGTCTCGCGACCCCAAATGGGGTCGCGACCCCAAGGTTGAGAACCGCTGATCTACACAGTATTATATTTATTATTCTTTACACACAAACCTACATCTAAAAGGAAGTGAGGTCCAAACGGCTGAAACATTTAAAATCTAAGGAGTCTTAATTTGGGTTTGGGAATGAACTGGCAATCAACACTACCCACATTTTAAGGATAAAATAATCGGGGCAGAGGTCAAAAATGTCATGATGGTGGCTATAACCATGTCGGCAAAGCCTCACCCCTTTTTATGGAAACAATAGACATGGGTTCAAATCTGTAGTTATGGCCACCATCTTGCTTTGTTTGACTCCCGTGGAAACCCCAAAAGGGTATAAGAATAACACAATTACAACAGCAACAGCACTCGCAACGTTAAAAAAAAAGAGAGAGAGAGAAGCTGCATTTGTTGAATTCCCTTCTGTCCAGTGACTGTCATGGCCTGTACAATCTTCCAATCAGAAAGAAATTGTTAGAAGAAAAAAATAAGGATGCTAATATGTTGGTAACCTGTATTTCTCCCTTAATTAAGAATGTTGGTCTTCCATTTTCTGGATAAGAACCAACTACAGCCTCTGATGACAGAAAAAATTCACATTGACTGGCAGAAGACAAAACCATGTCCCGTTTTCTCCCCGGACTCTTATTAAAAGAAAAAAGGAGATGTTGCTATGATTGATGGCCTGTGCCCTAGGATCTGTAAGAACTGGACGGAGCATAGGTGGGACAAGAAACCATGAAGCCTGGGACAAAGACTGCCATGTTGCTTGGAACAAAGAAGACGAACACAAAAGACCATGAGGCTTGACCATGCGGCCTGGAACAAAAGGCTATGAGATTTTGGAATAACAGGAAATGAGGGAGGGGCCAACAGGTGGAGGGACGTTGTACCAAGATTTGAATCTACCGGCCACAGGTATAAGCTTTGCCATTGGCCACAGGTGTAACTTTGCCAGTGTAGCTTTGTCATTGGCTACAGGTATAACATTGTCATTGGCTGTTTGTAACCATGTGATGCCTTATGTAAACCGCCCACTGTAACATGCAATAAATAGGGAAAGCAGCCTTCTATCTGGGTTCGCTTCACCCCAAGGGGAAAAAAAAAAAAGAATGTTGGTCTGGAAGAAATGGCTAGGTAGAACTTTCTGTCTTGTGGAAATAAAACTATAGAGGAAAGAATATAATTCAGTCCAACTTTTCATATTACTGTCACTACATATTTTCAAAAATAGGCTGGAGAACCATGTGACTGGGATGGTATAAGGCAAGGGTCTTCAAGGCCCTTTTATGACTTGTGGACTTCAATTCCCAAAATTCCTCAGCCAGCATGCCTGGCTGAAGAATTCTGGGAGTTGAAGTCCACAAGTCATAAAACAGCCACATTTGAAGACCCCTGGTATAAGGCTCTTAAGCTGAAGGTTGGACTAGATGACCTCTGAGTTCCCTTCCAGTCCTATGATTCTGTGTTACACCACTAATTAAGTCATGGGATTTTTGTAAGAAAAGGAGGCGGTTAATTGGTAACCTGCCTCTGAAATTAGTCCAGTAGACAAAAATAATTCGGAATGTTTTAAAAAAAAATTTAGAGGAAACACTTTTTGTTTTTTAGAAAAAGAAAAAACAATAATGTCCAATTGTTCTGAAGAAAGGGACTTTTATTCTAATAAAACTCTTGTGTGCTAAATATATATTTTATTGCTACTTTTACTATGTAAGTAACGATGTGTTTTTTTAAGGCGACTTTCCTTTCCAAAAGGGAAAAAGAAAAAAAGAAAGAAAAATTACAGAGATGTTAAATGTTATTTTGCAAACCCACTGGGGCTATAAAACAAGAAATAAAGCAAGATGAACTCAAAGCAGGCTGAAATCAATAGGTCTGCTTCCAAATGAACTTGAATCCAGTTAAGAGTTTGATACGGAATTGCCAATTTTTTTTTAAATAAAAATAAAAAGCAAAAATGGGCCCAATTGGATAGTCAGCATAAAATACTATTGGAAGGGTCATCTTGAAAAAAGTATGAGCCCGGTTTTTAAAATGTCTGAATGACACCGGCAGACCCAGATCCTCATCCATTCCCAGCTATAAATAGTCCTCGACTTACAACAGTCCATTTAGTGATTGTTCAAAATTACAATGGCACTGAAAAAAATGACATGAACGTTTTTCAGTTACCACCTTTGTAGCATCCCCATGATCATGTGATCAAAATTTCATATTTAAGACGGTCGCAGTGTCCTGGGGTCACGTGATCATCCTTTGCGATCTTCTGACAAGCAAAGTCAATGGGGAAGCCAGATTCACTTAACAATCATGTCACTAATTCATCAACCGCAGTGATTTATATAACAACTGTGGCCAATGGGGCAAAACTCACTTTAACAAATGTCTTAACACCAGAAGTTTGGGCTTAATTATGATTGAAAACTATCTGTACAGAAAAACGGGCTGATTTTGGTCCTGTCAACTCTTCCTCTTAATCCAGCCTACCTCATAAGGTTGTCGTTGAGAAAAAAAAAACCAGGAGAAAGCAACTGTAAAAAATCAGTTGTAAAAAAAATTGCACAAAGCCAGAGACTGCACCAGCGTTGCTGAGCACGGTATGTTGTTCATAGTATGCTTAGCTGTGTGTGTCATGTATGCGTTTCACTTTGAGAGCGGGCAACTAAATTTCATTTTTGATGTGTGCCGTTGTGCCCACAGTAAAAATAATAATAAAGGTTATCTTATCAAATGCAATGTTGATAAAGGTTATCTTATCAAATGCAATGTTTTTAGAGCCTTGTTCGTAAAAGGCCAACATTCATGAATCAAGGGGTTCTTCCTTGCGTTGTGTTCCATGCACACAGGAAACATTTTCTCCATCTGGATGACTAGTGTCCCTGGATATCAGGGCAGACAAAGGGATAAGAGAACACAAACCTACATTTTATTATTTCCTCCTCTTTAAAAAACTGTATTAATATTCTTTTTTATGTTGTGCACAGCAGATTTAGCCAGGTTAAAAGCCTATCTAGAGCTGAGGATCCTTGATTTGCTTCAGGATAGCTTTATTCCTAGTGTTGGAGAAGTCCTTGACTTTTTTGGCCCATAAAAACAGGAATACCTATTGCAGGTACAGATAGTCCTCAACTTACGACCAGTTACTTGGTGACTGTTCAAAGTTATGACAGACCTAGAAGGCAGGACAAGAAGCAACGGATGGAAACTAATCAAGGAGAAGCAGCCCAGAACTAAGGAGAAATTTCTTGACAGTGAGAACAATCAATCAGTGGAACAACCTGCCTCCAGAAGGTGTGAATGCCCCATCATTGGAGATTCTTAAGAGATTGGACAACCATTTGTCTGAAATGGTATAGGGAAGTGATGGAGAACCTTTTACAGACCAAGTGCCTAAACTGCAACCCAAAACTCACTTATGTATCCTCGAGTGACGGGTGGGCGTGGCCCATTGGATGGGTGTGGCCCATAGGGTGGGCGTGGCCCTTTGGGTGGGCATGGCTTCAGTGGTAACAGCAGACTGGGTGGGACTAAAAAGTTCAATCAATCAATTCCAACTTTGCAAGATCTTTTTTTTTCCTGAGAAGTTGAAATTGATTGATTGAACCTTTTTTTTTCTTTGCACATGGTGGCGGAGGCCTAAAGCGAAAAGGTTTTATAAAACCCAGCTGAAGGCCTGGGACTGGGGTAACAGTGCGCGTGCCCAGAGAGGGTTCTGTGTGCCACCTGTGGCACGCGTGCCATAGGTTTGCCACCACGGGTATAGGGTTTCCTGCCTGAGCAGGGGGTTGGACTAGAAGACCTCCAAGGCCCCTTCCACCTCTGTTATTCTGTTCTGTTTCTGCTCTGCTTACAACCCCTCATACGTTCTGATGGTCGAGAGCATCCCTACCCGTCATGTGACCAAGCTTCTGGTGCTTGGCCATCTCTTCAGCCAAACCACGCCCATATAGCAAACCATTGGCTTGCTTAACGACCCCAGCAAAATTGGTCATAAAATCAGATCGGACACCATTTTATAACCCTCACGACTTGCAACCATGCTGGGAAGCCTCCATTACAGTCATAAGCCGAGGACTGCCTGTATAAAAGTTAAGTGGCAGGCAGGCTGCACAATTAGAAAAATAGCACAAGACAACGGTAAACGTGTGGAGGGAGGGAAGGAGGGTTTTTTGTTTTGTTTTGTTTTTTCAGGAAAATGTTGCAGTTTGGGGGGGGGTGAAACAGCCTTGGCACATTTCCAGACCTTTGGCGTCAATGGCGTTTGCTAGTGTGAATTCGGCAAAAACAGCATTTGTCGCCCCCCCCCCCAAATCCTTACACCAAACGATCATTCGCCTCAAAGGGAATTTGCACAAACAAGGGAAGCCCTTAAAATGATTAAGCTGAGTCAAAATGTGCTGAGGAACAGAAGCGGATGGGTTTTGCACAGCCACTTTTTTCTAGGAAACTTTCTGCAGGGATGGGAGATGCTGGGGCCGAAAGATTTGCAAACACACACACACACACACACACACACACACACACACGAGTTTTCAGACGCGGTCCCAGAAGAGGCTGACCGGAAACTGCCCTGTCCTCTAATCCAAGCCGTAAAAAAGGAGGGGGGGTTCGAGCAGCTGGAAGACCCCCGCCCGTCGTATCTCGACATCCAGACCAGCGGTGAGCCGCCACACCCCTCCTTCGCTTTCTCCGTGCTGCGCGGGCAGCCACTAGAGGGCGCGATTACTTCATTTTCGCGGGGCGAGCCCTCCGCGCAGCCGGCTCCCTTGCGCAAATCTTAAGGCTGCGGCGCTTCCCCCTTTCCAAGGGCGTGGGTGCAACCCGCAGCCTTCTTTTCCCGCAAAGGGGATCCTTTGGGAATCGACTGCAAGGAAAGCCCGGTGCTTTTTGCAGCCGAAGCTCTCGCCAGGGAAAGGAATGCACCCACGCGTAACAAAAAAATAAAAATGCACACGCAGGGACGTTTGTTTGCGGGAAGGACGGGCCTTGGAACGAGCGTTCCGACGCGCGTTGAGCGGGGATGCGCCCATTGACTGGGAAATCGCGCGGCGCGGCCGTCAGTGTGTTGCCGGCTTCCAAGTTTCCTCCTCCGCCTGGGCTAATCGGCCTCTTTGCAACTCCACCCCTCTGGTAACCGCGCGATTGTAGCACTTTGCACAAAGGAGCAACAGTTGATAACACGCCCCACGTCAGCTGGAAGGGAAAAGCTGGGTGGGGAAGCGGGGGGGGGAGAGCTCTGCCGCAGAAGTGCAGAGCGCGGGGGGTCGCGGGTGGGTGGGCGGCCGTGCCATTGCAACGCGAACGGTGGCGCGATGGCCCTTGCGAAGCGCTTTAAAATCTTTTAAAACACCCCGAAGTTGCAAATCTACTCATCAACAGAGGGGGCTCGCCTCCCTTCGGGGGGGGCGTGGGGGGGGAAACAGCGAGCATTTCCAGGGAAATCGACTCAATTAAATCCATTGAAAAGGAGATGCCTTTAGGAAAGCTTCGGCTGAATCCAGTCGCCGGCCGGCTGCAAAGCGGAGCGGCTCCTTCGATCTTGTGGGTCAAATTTGTGAGACGCATTTTCACAACTCGGCTCCGGTGCACGCCGCCTCGGAGGAGGAGCAGGAAAGCGATTTTTAGCGCGGCAGGAATCAGTTGTTTGGAAATGCGCAGGCGACTTTTTTGCAAGAGCGTTATAAGCGGTTGCTGCGGAAAGAAGTCCGAGGTCGCGTTCACACAACACACGAAATGAGGCGAAACGCTCGAAGGTGGCTTATGTTCTCTTGGCCGTTTAGACGGGGGGGGAGCAGCCAGCATTATGTAAAAGCGGCAATTGTTATCGTTTCACGTGTTTAGAGTTATCGTGTGAAACCAAGGCCGTGCTTTAGAAGTATTTCCCAGCGAGCTCAGTAGCGCTGATCCCCGGGACCTACAACTTTAATCCCTTCGTCTCCAAAGAAAGAGGAGGAAGTAGTGCGGATTACCCCCTCTCCCCGCATATATATTGAAAGAGTTGCGTCTGTAATTAAACTTTGAACTCAGTAACCTCCAACGCTGTTGTGTCTTGACTCGCCTTCTCAAGACCTCCCTTCTCCAGAACCGGGACGCTCTTTTCTTGCGTCCCGGAACCGTTGTCCTTAGGACACGGGTTGTGCGTTCCCACGAGCAGGTGCTTGCAGCTCGGCTTCAATCCTGGTCCGGCTTGCAAGGTTACTTCGCAAGTAAACTGCACCGAACTTTCCTCCGAGTAGCAGAGCCCCGGAAAATGCGCGTTTTCCATGCACCACCCCCAAATCAAGCAGCTTTGAAGTGCACGGAGGTCGTGGGAACGTCGTTTCCTCCGCATTCCCAAAACGCAGAGCACGGCTGTTTTTATTTCGTTACCCATACCTCGCTTCTTTCGCACCCAGATTCCAGACTTGCACAATTCCGAAGTAAAGCACTTATGCCCCACATAGAGAAACCTTTAAAATCGAGTTAGTGCGTGTCAGAATTGCAAAACTGGGGAGGGAGGGAGAAAAATAATGCAATTCCTCCTCCCAAATCGGCGATCATCCCCGATTTTTTTTTTAAAAGATTGGATTTTTTTTTTTTTTTTTGCTTCGAGCTTCCTCAATCTGAAAGCGGAGCGTTGAGGAATACGGCCGAATTTACCCGGGCTGGCCGAGAAAGACACACACACACACACACACACACACACACACACACACACACACACAGCCTTCCCCGCAGCCGTTTGCAACCGGGAGAAGCCGCGTCGTGCCGCAGCAGCACCCGGATCGTCGCTCCTGCAACCCCTCCATCCCCACCCCGCCCGATACACACACACACACTCGTGTCTTTTGCTCTGTTTACTTCCGCCGGCCCCCACCGTGGGCACGCGAGCCTAGCGCCGCGTTCGCCCCGCCGCTCCCCGGATCGCAGTGCAGAAACGGAGCCCCGGCGGGCGGGCGGGCGCGCGCGCGCTCCGGAGCCCGCCAGCCAGCCAGCCAAGCCGCCCGGCCTCCCTCCCCTCGCTGCGGCAGCGCCCCTGGAAAAGCCCCCCTCCCTTTTGCAAGGTCGCCCCCTCCTCGCTTTTGGGGCGGGGGAGAATTGGGAGACAAACACACACGCACAAAGAGCAGAGGGGAGCCGGCCAGCCCACCCGTTTCCCCCTTTCCCTGTGCGAGCGTGTGTGGATTTGTCCCCCCCCCTTTTTTTTTTTTCTGCCCGCCTCTCTCGCCCGCCCGCCCGGTTCCAGCTTCTCACTATCCAGGCGTTTCTGCAAAGCGGGAGAGGGAGGGGTCGAGGGAGGGGGGGGCGTTTGGCGGGAAAAGAAAAGGCGGAGCAGCGGCCAAGGGTTTATAAAGCAAGCGGCGGAGTCCTGCAGCTCAGAGGCGACACGGGGGGGAGGGAATCGGAGCTAACCCAGGAAAGAGGCGCTGCTGCTGCTGTTGCCGCCGCCAGCCGGGGCATAATAAATAAATACGAGCGTCGGGGATCCGCGCGTGCACGAAGCCTCACTCTCCCCCCCCCCCGCCCCTTTGCTTTCGCTCCCGAGCCGGCGCTTTTGAAAAGGGCTTGACTCCAGCCTGGGATTCGGAGCTGGAGACGCCGACGCTGCCGTGGACTTACAATATCCGAGCACCGTTTAAAGAGACGCCGAAGGAAGACGGTGCAACTGCGCGCCTTTCCCCCTTGGCGGGGTGGCCTTTTGCAAAGACTTGGATTTTCCTATCTGTATTTATTTTTTTGCACCGATCTTGGACTCCCCAGCGCCGTCTTGGCCGGGATCTGAAAGGAACCGGTAAGTTTGGAAGCGGCTGTCCGGCCGGCTTTTGGCAGCCTCGTTTGCTCGCTCGCTCGCTCGCTCGCTCCGATCTCCCGGCCGGGGCGCCAAAAAGGCGCGGGGAGGCGGAATCGCTGAATCGATCCGCCGGGGGAAGGGAACGGGAAGCAACCTTCCTAATGCCGCCTTCCGACCTTCTCCAAAGGCGGCGGAAAGGAGCTTGCGCCGCCGCCGGCTGCTGCTGCTGCAGTCAGAGGGGCTGGCGCGTTGCAAACCTCCGGGCGCTGGAAGACTTCGCAAAGCCGATTTGCGCTCCGTGCCGGGTCTCCTGGTTGAACCTTCCCCGTTTTGCCGGCCGCTTACCCAGCCCGGACCTGCACCCGGCGAAGGTGGAAGGCGGGGGGGGGGGAAGGATCCGTTGGAAGGGGAGAGCTGTTGTTGTCCGGAATAGTCTTCTACGAGGTTTTGCGGGGTGATCGAGTCGAAGTGACTTGGAGAGGCGGGGTGGGATGGGGAGGGGAGAAAGAGGGGAGGTTTCCCGAGCCGGAGCGCCACGAAAGTCGAGAGCAGCCGGCTCAGCGCGCGAACTACCGCGGAGGCGGCGGGAGCTGAGAGTAAATCCCGGACAGGCGTTGCTGGAAAGCTACCCGCCTTCCTTTTTAAGGTGGCGCCCGGGGGCGCTGGGGCATGAAGCCGGAGTTGAGCTGGTTCTCGCTGGGTGGCGCCTCTCGGGGCGGGGGGGGGGAGGAGGGTGTAGCCGAAGCCACCCGGTAAAATGAGCCGCGCTTGGACGGCTGTCCCGCGCCTTTCTGCGCCCAACGGAGCGGACGCATTCCGGGTCCCGGGCTCACCTGGCAGACGCGTTGGCCAGCTGGCCGGGGGGAGAGCCCGGCTCTTTGAGATCAGGTCTAGTCCCGCGAGTAGCGCTGCGCCCCGACGCCTACGTTGCGTGCTGGAGCAGCGCCCCCCTAGCTTCAGTTAATCCGAATTCCGGTTTTGTTACGTGTTGGTCGCTCCCAAATTCTCCAGTTTGAAGAAGTGGGCTGAACGCGCGCTCAGGAGTGGTTGTAGAAGCGAGGTAGCGATTCCGGAGTAGTGGCCGTCCTAGTTTCCTTCGGGATGTCTGATGCCGTGGTGGCGCTCTAGTAGAAGCAGGGTAGAGTTGGCCGGAGGTAGTGCCTGACCCCATTAACCAGATCCCCCTTTTCTCCTCCCTGCCAGGCACCCTCCAACGCCATGCCCCTAACTGTCCCGAGCTATCCCAGCCGGGCGTACGATTATGACTACGACTCAATTCAGCCCTATTTCTACTATGAGGATGAGGAGGAGAACTTCTACCTGTCCGGCCATCATCGGGGCTGTGAGCTGCAGCCTCCGGCCCCGTCTGAAGACATCTGGAAGAAATTTGAGCTGCTGCCCACACCGCCCCTCTCGCCCAGTCGCCGATCCAGCAGCTTCCCTTCCAGTGCTGACCAGCTGGAGATGGTGACCGAGCTCCTGGGCAGCGAGGTGGTCAATCAGAGCTTCATCTGCGATCCTGACGATGACGCCTTTGTCAAGTCCATCATCATCCAGGACTGCATGTGGAGCGGGGGCTCTGCAGCAGCCAAACTCCAGAAGGTGGTCTCTGAAAAACTTGCTTCCTACCAGGCTGCGCGCCGGGACGGGGCGGGGGCCCCACTGCCCCTCCGCAGTGGGAACTGCAGCAGCAGTAGTGGCCTCCCGTTGTCTTCCTCGCAGACCTCTGCCTCTTCTCCCAGCAGCGCCTACCTGCAAGACCTGGGGACCTCTGCGGCTGAGTGCATTGACCCCTCCGTGGTCTTTCCTTACCCACTGGGGGAGAAGACCCCCAAAGCTGTAGAAGCTGCTGCTGCCTCGCCTGACCCATGCCCAGCCTCCTTGCTTGGCCAAGATACGCCCCCAACCACCAGCAGTGATTCAGGTGAGCAGTGGGCTTCTCTTTTAGGGGCCCTTTAACACACTTGGGGGGTGGGGAAGGGGCTTCTCACTCTAGAAGGTGGGATTTGGGCTACCCGGGTGAAGGAATGGTCCTGGTGGTGCTTAGAACAGGCTCCCTGGCATATGCGAAGCATGGACTTGTAGGTGAGTTTGGAAAGTTGTCAAACTGGAAATACTACACTTAGTATTATGATATTGCATACTGGAGTAATTCATTAGTCCTGTTCCAGCCGCTACCAAAATCCAAAGCGGTGTGTTCATTCTCATGGACTATATATACATAAATAACAGCTTTCTCAAGTTCAGGCTGAAAAGTCTATGAGCAAACCTCAAGAGTGGCACTTCTGAGCAAGCTTTTAGCTGGCTAACCAGGATATGGAGTAGACTTTTTTTTTTTTAAGCCAAGACCAAAACTGGCTTGAACTGTTTCTACCTGGCTATTTGCCTTTCAGTCGCCTGAAGCAGCTTGGAGTGGCTTGTTCAGCAGTGTGAACCACCCCAGCTTTCATGACTTCATCATCATCTCCTCTTCCAGGTGGCATGAATGAATATGCCCATTGTACAGATAGGCTCAGTGAGGCTGCGGGGGGGGAAGAGGGGGCTGGGATTCTGCCAGGCTGTTAAGAACTTATTAAGATTGAAAAGTTGGTTCTGTTTTCACTAGGTGGTTCTCCCATTCCTCGGAAAAAGGAAGTTTCAGGCAGGGATCAAGAGCTGCCTGCCCCCTTTTTTTTGAGAGGTGGGAGGGAGTTGAATGTTTGAATACCTTTTCCTCATAAAGGGGGGAAGAGAAAGCTTGAACATTCAGCTTCACTCTAGAAAGTTTTACTGACGCAGCCTCCCAGATAACGAAAGCCTAATGGAATGTCCTGCCTTTCCTTACATCACATGTTGGCTGGGCTGAACATTTGAGACCGCGTCTGCTCTCTCTCCCCTGCCCGATACTTCAGTTGCGCAGCAGCTCCCCTCCCAGCATATGTGTATACTCTTAGTACGCTGCCACGTTAGCGACACACATGGGCCGGGCTTCCCAGGAATTGCGTTTCCTAGAAAAACTGGCCTGAGACAGATCAAAGCCAAGCTCCTTTTCCAGTTGCGTCTAATGGGGTCACCGCAGGTCTTCTCCAGAGCGGAAACTTTAAACCCACTGGCTGGGCTTTAATAGGGCTTGTCTTTTGATTGACATATACCTGGTGAGAGAAAAAAAAAAAAGAAATTCAGAGGAGAGAGAAAAAGGAATGAGTTTTGGAGAATCATTGGGGGAGTACCCTCTTTTATGGCTTGCTTTTTTGCATGCCTAGATAATAGGGTTGTGGCATTCCCAGGATAGGATAACCAGGGAGGAATTGCTCCTGGCCCTTAAAACTTAACAAAGAACTGGGTGTGGTTCCAAGGATTTTACACTTTCTCACATTGCACACTCTTTGTCTCTTCTTACATGCAGTAGTTGGGAACTCTGGGGTGTGAAAGACAACATGTAGTGACCTTCCAAAGGCTGAAGGTCAGCTCCTACCATTCCTAAGTAGCCTGGAAGTGAGGGATCGTGGGAATTTTAGTATTGCCACCTTCAGACTGTAACAGATTGTCTTCACCAGTGGTTGGAGGAAAAAAAGCTGGCATATGATAGATAAGGATGGGCCCTGGAGACAGGTCATCCCTGTTAAGTAGCCTAGAAATTCGCCTTTTTTTTTTTTTTGGCTGAGATGCTGCGCAGAGTTATGCAATTCTACAATTTCAACATCCATGAGATGGCCAGGATTCAGTTAAGAGTTCTTTGGAATTGTCATCTTGGTAGAAATGTGTGGGGTTGTGTCTTCAATTGCATAACAAGCTAAGATCTGCCCTTTTTGGAGAGAAGCCCATTTTCAGAAGCCTATGCATTTGTCATTTCTCTAAAATTCCTGGCACCCGTTTCGGACTTGGCCAAGGCAGACAGATCAGGGGAGGCTAATCCCACCTTTTTCTAGGGGAAAAATAAATTTTAACCTTATCTCTCTATCTTGTTTTCTCAGAAGAAGAAGAGGAAGAACAGGAGGAAGAGGAAGAAATAGATGTTGTTACTGTAGAAAAAAGGCAACCTGCAACCAAGAAATCGGAGTCCACTGTTCACACATCTGGGGGGCACAGTAAGCCCCCGCACAGCCCTCTTGTTCTCAAGCGTTGCCATGTCCCGATCCACCAGCACAATTATGCTGCCCATCCTTCCACGCGCCATGAATACAGCTCTGCCAAAAGGCTAAAGTTGGACAGTGGTCGGGTTCTGAAACAGATCAGTAACAACCGCAAATGTTCAAGTCCGCGCACCTCAGACTCAGAAGAAAACGACAAAAGGCGAACACACAACGTCCTGGAACGACAGAGGCGGAATGAGCTGAAACTGAGTTTCTTTGCCCTGCGTGACCAGATCCCCGAAGTAGCGAATAACGAAAAAGCTCCTAAAGTAGTCATCCTTAAAAAGGCCACCGAATACGTCCTCTCTATCCAGTCCGAAGAACATAGACTCTTAGCGGAAAAAGAGCTTCTGAGGAAACGACACGAACAACTCAAAAACAAACTTCAACAGTTGAGGAACTCTTGTGTTTAAAAAATAAATAAATGAATAAGTGTTGCTATTATTATTAAAGCCTATAAAACCTATAAACATTGGGAACAGAAGTGGACCTACAGTAGAAGGTGTGAAATATCAACCTGACATAAACATTGTCATCAACAACAACCCTGCGTAAATGTTATAATGGACTCCATTTTGTAAAACTGAACTGTTGCGAATGCATGCCGAACAGCCGTCCAGCATTAAGGCTGGATTCTCCAAGCCTTGTCTAAGAACTGATGAAAATTTTGGGGTGCAAGCTTATGCTTGCAAAAGGGGTGAGGGTTGTATTGGGGGGATGAGTAATGAAGTTTTTCCACTTTCTTTTTTGTATTTAAAGCATTTTTCTCTTAAAAGTGATTTTGGACTAGCTGTTGTTGCTGTAAATATTTACACAGCCCAATGATATGTAAATATCTTTAATAAAAAAAATCTTTATAGAAAAGGTTAAAAAAAAAAAAGAAGCCGGTCAGCAGATCATTAAGATCGCAACTTAATGGTTGTGGCAACTGAATTTATAAATTGTCTTGAATTTTTGGTGCCATAACATCTCTCACCGATTTTTGCTCATTCTTATTTAAGTACCTTTTTTGTCATTTTTTAAAAAGATCTGATTTTATTTTGTGTTTATAGATAAATAAACTATTTCCCGTAAAATTGTAACTAGCTATATAAGGTATGTTTTCTTGGAAGTTTTTAAAGCAACAGGGTCGTGAAAGATCCTGAAACAGCAGTATGGATATTTATAGATTGGGTTATTAAATATCTAGAGAATTATTCCGAGAGAGGGCTGCTATGTATGCCCCCCTAATTTGTTATCTGTAGTTGGGGGGCTCAACCCCACCCACAAATATAAATATGGTGTATTTCAGGTTAATGCCTGCCTCAGATTTGCAAAAGTGTGCAAAAGACTGAATCCTGCCTTGTAAGTTTGAAAGAGATAATATCCTGTCCAAAACACATCACATGGTACATCCTTGAAGACTATCAGTCATCCAGGCAGAATCATTGACATATTAAAATGCATTTTGGGGAGGAAAACCCCTGAGGTTGGGGCAAGAGTTGGTACATTCCATCAACTCTGCCTAATTGATTTGCTCTGACTGATGAAGCTGGGTGAGCAGCGAAATGTCTCAATTTAACCAAAAAAATTAATCCAGTTGCCACGATTCAACCTTTAATTCAATCTTGAGACATCACATAGTGATTAGTTCAACAATCAGGAATAGAATAACTGCTTATAACGAACTGCATATAATCCAAGGCCTGCCTTGAACAGTTCCCAAAACTCCAGTTCGCAAACTGGGAACCTAAGAGGCAATAGTTTTAGCTTTTCATACATTTATTTCCATACTTCGTACAAATGGTGCATGCTAATGAAGGTTGCTCCTGGCACCTCAGCAAAATAGAAAAGCTTGAAATTCTACATTTCTCATTGCTGCTGTATGGAAGAAAAGTTTTTAAAAAGGGGGGGGTTTATGGATTAGCATTGTAGTATAGTGTTAACACAACTTGGGCCGGAGTTAAACAATCAGCAACTTTCCAACAGCTGCAGATAAAGATTCCTCAGCTTCTGGCGTGATGCCATCAGACAAGCGAAATGGTAGACTGGAGTGATGCAAGCCATACCTGATGTAGGTATGTTGATGCTCCTGTTCTAAAGGGACAGCTTTGCCAAGACATGAGCTGTCTCTCTTGTGTCAATTTCACTCACACTTCCACACCAACCATGATGTCCTAAGTTACAACTATATTTGCAACAGGGTCTGTCTCCCTGGCAGCTTATACTGTAATGTATTGGGCCATAAATCAGTTTAGGGATCACCTTGACTATAGGTGACCATAGAAGACCCTCGGTTGCAAAATGTGCTTTAGCTTATAGCACATGGACTGAACAGAGCCACTGATCTGAGGATTGCATTCTGGGTTAATGGGGAAAGCGTTTCGCTCCAATCCAAGCTGGCTTATTTTGGGTCATTTGAAGCACTCGCTTTCTCAGTTAACAATCCTAGTGACTTCATGCTGTCATCCTGATGCATTAGGACAGTGTTTCTCAACCTTGACAATTGCCTTAAAATTGTCAAGGTTGAGAAACACTGCATTAGGACTTCACCTCCCATCATTCTTAGCCAGTGCATCGGGAAATATTTAGAAGGTCACCAATTCCTCCACCCCGAATTACAATGAACTTTGTAGCTCTGAGGATCAAGCTATATGTGCAAGAATTATAACTTTTTTTTCACCCTTTTTAAAGAGGGAGGTATAGATGTCATTGATTTCTTCCCATCCGAAATAAGGAGTTTTGAGGGGCTGTCACAGCATCTTTATATTTTATGAATAAAAGGGAGTTAATTACAGAGTACCCTTCCTGAGTATTTATGCAGCTGGACCAAAAATTGGGATTAGGTTTACACAGGTAAGCTCCCCAAAAAAATCAAATTCTGTATTAATACTAAGAGATCTCCGAATCTTTTCCTTCACCCAAAACATGACTTCTGCAAGCCCAGGTATATAAATACAAACAACAAACTCCATATAAAACAAACACATTTCAAATGGAGTTAACAGTTGGCAAGAACAGATCAAACTGAGATAATTTATCTGCTTAGTAAAACTGCTTAATTATTCTGGGGTATTGCAAAGATGCCTGCCTTTTGATTTGTTCTAAAGCACTGTGTTCCATTGGTGCAATCTAATAGAGCAGCTCTTTCATAAGCATTTCTGCAATATTTCAGAAAAGCTCTCCGAAGTAGTTGTATGGATAAGCTGTATCTGGGTGGGTTTTCTGGGAGGGGGGGATGTACGTAAGTTTTCTTCCCTTCAGGGTGAGAGTTTCTTTTCCAGGGTGAATTATTTGTGCCTATAGACATGTCTGTCCTTAACCCAACTCTGGATTACAGTTATACCTCTCCTTTGGACTATACCAATAAGGATAACTATGCAGGAGCACATGTTCCTTGTTGCTCTCAGGTGCTTTGAACATGTCTAGATGTTCTAGAAGATGGATCCCTTAATAGCTGGTAACCATCATAGCAATAAACTTTGCTTAGCAATATAGAAAATAGAAGAAAGATGAGTTGAATAGTATCACTGGACTTCTTTTGAAAGATCTGTGACTTGCAAAAGAAGACAGCTTGAGATGGAAGACATTTGCCCATACAGAAATCAGAAACTGAATCCAGCTTGGTGGAACCTAATTATCCTACAGATGACTCTGAAGCATTGATTTGCCCAAAATTGTATAACTGGGAATGGAGGATGCAAGAAATTGGTTAATCTCCTATAGTCCTCATAAGATAGAATCTTAGATGCAGAGTTCCTGAAATGAACGCAAGGTGATAGGTAGGAGGAAAAAAAAATCCATGTCGACTAGGCCAGAATATTGTGATTGGATTATCATCATCTTTGTTCCAGGCTAGATTGGATTTGCCTATGGATGCCTGTCATTTCTACCTGGCTTGCAAGGGAGACTCCTGAAATCAACCTCTCGCTTCTTCAATGCAAACATGAGAGACGGGGAAAAGCCTACAGCATTTGTAGCTGGACCTCTTTTGAGTGCAAAACTGCTGTGTTGTAGGGATGTGTTTGCGTTCAGTCTTCTAAAGGGAAACCAAAAGCAGTTATTGATGTACAACATTTGAGGGATTCCCAAGGGTTCAGCCGCTTGAAAGAGCTGAACTGCTCCCAAGAAAGAGGAATAAGATGTGAAATAAGCAGTCATGTGTACACTTTGAAGAATCCTTTCTTGTTTGTGTCTTTGATCCTTTCATGAGATAGAAACAGAAAATTTCTAGCCCTCCTCAATACGGTTTTGCTTGTATGGGATGATGATGATGATGGTGGTGGTGATGGTGATGGTGATGATAATAATAATAAAGTTGGAAGGGACTTTGGAGGTCATCTAGTCCAACCCCCTACTCAGGCAGGAAACCCTATACCATTTCGCACAAATGGTTGTCCAGTCTCTTCTTGAAAACCTCCAGTGTTGGAGCATTCACCGCTTCTGGAGGCAGGTTGTTTCTCAGGTTAATTGTTCTAACTGTCAGGAAGTTTCTGCTTAGTTCTAGGTTGCTTCTCTCCTGGATTAGTTTCCATCCCTTGCTTCTTGTCCTGCCTTCAGGTGCTTTGGAGAATAGCTTGGCTCCCTCTTCTTTGTGGCAGCCCCTGAGGTATTGGAACACTGCTATGAGACTGATGGATGAGACTGATGGAATGATAAGCTGATTCCACATATTTAGAAGACACCAAGTTATGCACTTTTGGGTACTATGCTTCAAGAAAGGCTCAGAGAAAGCCCAGTAACTTTAAAAAGAACAAGGCATATGACTGGGGACTAGAAACTTGTGTGGGAGAATTAAGAAGCAAATACATTGAGCCTTGAGAATTTAAAAATTAAAGTATGGGATAACTGGCTCAAATTCTGGAGAATGATTGCATCTAAGACCAAGACATGGTTCATTACTGTCTCAACTTGCAGGGTACAGAATGATATTTTCAGTTTACAGGGCAGCAGGGTGTATGCTGATGTCAAGAAAAAAAGTCCTTTCTTTTTAAATAATCAAAACAATTTGGCCATCTATTATTTGACATAGCAACAGGTTCCTTTGCTGGGTGCTTTTGAGGAGCTGCTGAACAAGCCATTCACTAAGGATGCTTTCCTTTCAAATCCTGGCAGCTGAACTTGATGACTTTATCCTTCCTGTTGATCTGCTAAGACAGACATGTCAAACACAAGGCCCAGGGGCCAGATGCGGCCCGCGAAGTGGTTTCATGTGGCCCGCGAAGCCATCCTGGAAACAGTGAGGGAACGGCCCCCGCTGCCATGGCCCTGGCCCAGGCCGGCTGGGAGCCAACGTACAATTTTGTGGTGCCCATCTATGCTGAAATGCATTCAGTCTTAGCTCCACAAGGCCGTCTAGAAACAGCGAGGAACCAGGCCCTGCCGCGTCGACCCCGCTCTCTGGGTGCATGCTGGGGAGGTGTCACCCTTTGTGAGGAATGAAGAAATGGACCGTGCCTTGGCGCTTGCCCCGGTCCCACCCCCTTCTGCCAGAGACCCTCAGATCTGTCCCACTCCTTCCCAGGTCCCCCCAGGCACCCTTGACGCGAACGATGTAGAGCTGGCCATGCCCACCCAGTAGGCCATACCCACTCCATCCACACCCACCCAGTAGGCCACACCCACCCTGGCCACACCC
This sequence comes from Bothrops alternatus, assembly GCA_034064705.1. Taxonomy (NCBI): domain Eukaryota; kingdom Metazoa; phylum Chordata; class Lepidosauria; order Squamata; family Viperidae; genus Bothrops; species Bothrops alternatus. Next base: position 672,933 of record JARGCV010000089.1, read on the forward strand.
ACTCAGCCCCCCAAGGGCAACCGCAATGCTGATGCGGCCCTCAATGAAATTGAGTTTGACACCCCTATGCTAAGACCTTTACTGACTCATAGTCCAGGTTTCTGATAGGCAAACCTGGCTAATAGATTTCTTTCCCTTACCTTAAGAGACTTTCACTTCATTGCACTGGAAGAGAGGAAAACTAAATCCGAAATCTAAAGATACCTATTAGCTTACAGCTTTAAAATGAATGTTGTTTTCATTTTTTTTTCTATTTTTACTGTCTTGTTTTAAGATATGAATTTCAAAGGGTTTCATTTCATTCTAAGTCAGCGGTTCTCAACCTGTGGGTCGCGACCCCATTTGGGGTCGAACGACCATTTCACAGGGGTCGCCAAGCACCACAGTCCGCCATTTTTTTATATTTATTTTTTTGGTTAGCCATTTTTTTTGGTCGGCCATTTTTTTCCCTATCGCGATGCGGGCTGTCGTGCCACGCATGCGCGACGCGCCCTGTCGCGCCGCGCATGCGCGGTTCGGGCCCACCATTATTTTTTTTTGGTCGGCCATTTTTTTTTGGCCGGCCATTTTTTTCCCTATCGCGATGCGGGCCATCGCGCCGCGCATGCGTGATGTGCCCTGTCACGCCGCGCATGTGCGGTGCGGGCCCGCCATTTTTTTTGCGTGATGCGGGCCGGGGTCGAGCCCCGGAAAAGGTTGAGAACTGCTGTTCTAAGTCATGTTTTTTTTTTCAATTTATTCTGCAAGATCACACGTCTCCTTGTACACTGTGTCCAGTGTGAGATTCTACTTTTTAAGAAGAATTTTATAGAAAATCAAACAAGTGTAGTGAAGAAACTAGGTCCTACCAGGAGAGGTGATTAAGATCTGAGATTTTTACACTAATTCTGAGAAGACTAGAAGGAGAATCCTGGTGATTCTAGACCAGCGTTTCTCAACGTTGGCCACTTTAAGATGTGTGGATTGCAACTGGGTGGACTTCAACTCTCAGAATTCTCCCAGAATTCTGCAAGTTGAAGTCCGTATATCTTAAAGTTGCCAAATACTGATCTCAAGAGAAGGACACAAAATCTGAATTTACAGGACCCCACTTGGTAGGGCACGTTGCTTTAATTCAGATTCTTGCACTGAGCAAGGGGGAAATGTCCCAAAGGTGCTTTTTCCCCCAAGAAGCAACTGGACTTTCTTAGTGTTTTTTTTTGAAAACCTTTCACTTCTCATCCCAAAAGCTTCTTCAGTTTTAATTCAGCTCTATCCTCAGAGCAGACACAACACAGGAGAACAAACTCATCAGGACAGGATTCAGCAATCCATCTGCATCTGAAAGACAGTCCATCTCCTTTGAAGACAGTAAAGTTCACATTTTGGACAAAGAGGACAACTGCTTTGAAAGAGAGGTCAAAGAGGCCATTTATATTAAAATTGAACAGCCCTCCCTCAACAGAAAGAGTGAGATAAGATACAGTACTATCTATCTCCTGTTTACAATGCAACCCTTTCATCAATCTCAAGAAAGTTCCACAACCATTTACACTCTGATTCAGATGACTCCCAGAATACAGATAAACCCTTAAGTGGTCCCAATGACTCTCAAAGAGCAAAGGACCAACCTTAAGAGTGCTTAGGACAGATTACTGGAAAGAATACAAAACCTATTCCCCACCAGACAGCTGGAACTGAAGAAGCTTCTTGGATGAGAAGCAAAACATTTTCAAAGAAAACCTGAAGAAAGTCCAGGTGTCTTTTGGAAAATATATATGTGCTATCATGTTCTGGACCAATAGTCCCTTTTCATTCTGAATTTCATTATTTCTATTGTTGAATACCAGTAATGTCCTTTTATTAACATGCTCTGGACTTTGGGAAAGGGGAAACGGAAAAGCCCTATAAAAATAAAATACCATCAATAATTCATATTATATGGTATTATTTTTTTTACAGAATGGTAGTAACACTTCTGTATACTGTATTTGGTGAAATTGGTGCATTGTCTTGAAGATCAGGAACTCAGAGAGATCCACTGAAAGAAATGCTTTAAATCTGGCATTTTGTCATTGTTCAGAGGAGAATGGTGATATCATTTGGTGATCATTAGAGGAATTTTGGCTCCAGATTAAATTCCCAGCCCTTCCTTTTTTTATTGAAAATAAAAAGATAATTTTTGTCCTGCTGCTACAATTTAAGTGGCATTAATCACTGGGGTGGCACAAGCGATGTATTAATAATTAAGAAAATATTAAAGTGGGAAAAATATTGAACAGAGACAGGGTCAAAGAGTTGATAAAATATACATGCAGCATTGTCATGGACATTTTAGGCATATTTTATAATTATATGTCTCTGTGTATATATGTTTGTGTGTGTGTATTTGACTCCTGGCTACTGCTTGGAGAGGAGGAGGAGGAGGAGGAGGAGGAGGAGGAGGAGGAGGAGGAGGAGGAGGAGGAGTTGTCACTACTAAAGGCTATCCTTGTTTTGAAATGGAGATGAACTTTCTGCAAAGAAAATGTCTGCTTTGCTTTGAGTTTTGGGCCAATATCTCTACTGCAGACAGACTTTCATTTACTAGACCCCCTCCTCTAGATAATTGGACAGTCATTTGTCTGGGGTTATCTGAGAATTCCTGCCCTGGGCTGGGGTTAATCTAAATGTTGTTCAAGGGATTTGTCATAACTCTGAACAGTAATTAACCAACCAGTTGTAACTGAGGACTACCTGATCAGTATAGAAAAGTAAAATGTTAATATGCTGAAGCCCAGAGTTCTTGTTGGCATTGTATGATAGTTGTACACACAGAGAGAGAGGGAGGGAGGGAGAAGAGAGAGAGAGAGAGAGAGAGAGAGAGAGAGAGAGAGAGAGAGAGAGAGAGAGAGAGAGAGAGAGAGAGAGAGAGAGAGAGAGAGAGAGAGAGAGAGAGAGAGAAAGAGAGAGAGAGATGTTCCTTACATGTGCTACCGTATCATACATCAAACCTATTAGCTTTGGCAGAATGTCTTAAGAAGTACCATAGGAAGTAATTTAGAGGTGAGATGAGTAGCAAGAGCTGCTATTCAGAGTAAGGATGAAGGGGCATGTTAGACAAATGGAAGTGGATCCTGCAATAGTAGGTAACCCTCTTTTCATGAATGCAGCACGAACATAATTCAGTAAATGATATTGTGAAGTGTCATGCTAAAAAGTTATCACTTATTTAGAACACATCTTCCTTCTCCTCCTTCTCCCCCCCTTCTCTTCCTCTTTCCACATCCAATTTCCTTTTTCCTTCTCCCTTCTCCTCTTTCCACTTCCAATTTCCCTTCTCCTTCCTCTTCTCCTGCTCCTTCCTTCCCTCTCATTCTCAGTCTTCTGATGGGAAGAACTTTATTCCCTCCACCTCAGCATCTCCACAACTATGCCTCCCAGGCACACATGCTTCCCTCATGCAAAATTAAATGGAGGCAAACCACTGGCCTCCTTTTTAATTTCCTCTCTGACGGACTCTTTCATTTCAACTGAATTGCATCTGGTGTTAATGTGTGCAGGCATCTAATCACACAGCAGAAGGCTGCATTCACAGCCTGTCATCAAGTCCAGGTTGATGCTTCCTTCAACAACTCTCCAGTGTGGGAGAGAGCTGCAGAAAACAAACACACCCCAGTTTATTTGGGATAAATGTTTGCTCAACAAAGGCTTTTAATGTTAGGCGTCTATGTTGCCCTTGCAAACCACAATTAAAGGGAATGACTCAGATGTTAGGTTCATACAAGGAACAAGACCAATCTTTACTGCTCCTGGGGAAGTGAAGGGAGCTTAATTCAATAGCCAGGATGGAAAACAGGCTATCTTGTTATTCCAGGAACTTTGGCTGTTTGTTGACTATTTTAGTTCATTCCTGGACTGTAGTCACAATGTTTGGGCTCTGCTTTTTAGTTTTCTTTTGTTTTCCTCTGGTTCCCTCCCCCCCCCTTCTTCCTTTGGGTTGCAGGAATTCAAATGACAGAAAAACACAGTGGTGCCTTTTCTAGTACTCCACCCAAAATCAATATTTGGGGTGGAATATGGTGGAATAGAATGGGAATTGAGAGAAAAGTTGGAGGTTCAGATCCCCTAGCAGTAAACATGACCTAAACAAGAAGAGCTTAGCTGAGATATTTTTATAGCAAAGGTGAAGGCTCTTGATGCCTCCTGCTAAATCAGCAGTTCTCAACCTGTGGGTCGCGACCCCTTTGGGGGGGTCGAACGATCCTTTCACAGGGGTCGCCTAAGACCATCGGAAAACACATAATTACATATAATGCTTTAATTATGTTCAATTTATAACAATAAAAATACATCCTGCATATCAGATATTCACATTACAATTCATAACCGTAGCAAAATTACAGTTATGACGTAGTAACAAAAATAATTTTATGGTTGGGGGTCACCACAATATGAGGAACTGTATTAAAGGGTCGCGGCATTAGGAAAGTTGAGAACCACTGTGCTAAATAAAGCTGGATTTGTGATGAGTCATGTCTGCTTTGCAGTGCCTGAAGGCTCTGGGTGGAACTAAAAAGGAACAGTTATAAAAGTGACAGTGCTGTAACTTCTCTCCCAACAACAGTTACCTGGAGAAGTTGAATTACTGGGATTCGGATGTGTCTTCACTGCTAGGGGTAGAAAGAGACATTCCCAAGTTCTTGGGGGAAGATTGAAGACAGCTAGTTTACAATTCCTATTTGGAATTTGGAATTGGAATTTCTTTTTTTAAATATTTCTTTTAAATAATATTTTATTGGTTTTCCAGTTTTACATTTGAGTATTTGGAATGCAACGTGGTGATTGGGTGAATCAATAGTTCAATAACAAAATCTTTAGTACATATCTCAGGTGACATCATCAAATATGTCTTCTGTTTCCCTTAACATTTGCTATATTGTATTTAAGCTAATAAATTTCTAATTATATCAAATTCAGTGAAAACTTCATTATCACATTTATCAATACATTTTTTGCTTATACATATCTTTATAAATCTTCATAAACAATCCATATCCTGTTATTAAATTTTGCCTAATTTTTGGTTTTTAATTACCATACTCCAATTTAACCTTTAATATCAATAGTATTTGAGTTTCAGGTAACCCAAATTTCCTTTGTCTCATTTCGTAAAAATTATAATATCTAAAATGCATATATTACTTACTTAAATATATTCTTATTGGAATTAGATTTTCTTTATTGGCCAAGTGTGATTGGACAGACAAGGAATTTGTCTCTGGGTGCATAAGATCACAGGGTACATACGAACAACACAGTGATAAGTGATAGATCATAAATCACACAATCATAAATCATGAGAGATGATTGTAGGAAAGTTGAGAAGATGAGAAAGATGGGAAGATGAGAAGGTTAATAGCAATACAGCCCTATTACATGGGTTAACTATATTTAGGTATGGATTCCCATCAGTCTGTCTCAGTGTATTTCGAATGGGTCAACTTTAACATGTGTGGACTTTAGCTCTCAAAATTCTGGGAGTTGAAGTTCACACGTCTTAAAGGTTGGCCTGTTTGAGAAACACTGGTCTACTCTCTTGCCTCAGTGGGAGGTTTTTGTAGGAATAAAGAAAGATGGAAATACCATCCACTGGATCCTCAATTCCAAGCCACAGATGGAAAAATAAATACATATGACTGAAATATTTCTGTGTTATCCTCAGTCACCTCCATTTGCTCTTGGCATTAAGCTTTTGCTATCATAAATGGCAAACCAGCACTGGAGGGTTATTAGTCTCCTTGCAAGAATAAAAATTTAAAGTCCATTTAACATACAGCAAAATTCACTTAACAACCACTGCAAAAGTTATCAACCGCCTTGCTTAACAATGGAAATTCTGGTCCTATCTGTCGTCATAAGTTGAGGACTATTTGTATTTGGTGGCTGGATTTACACCTACATGAAGCACAGGGCTGCAGCAATCCACCCGTTGTTATTTCCTAGGATTCCGCATGGATCTGGTTAGAGGTTTATTATTATTATTATTATTATTATTTATTTAATTTCTATGCCGCCCTATTCCAAAGAACTCAGGGCGGCTCACAGCATGATAGAAATTACAATAAACACATATCTATAAAAAACCCTTAAGCTAAAAGAAACCAATCACTCCACAAACATACACAGAAACATACACTGGCTAGGGGCAAGGTGTTAGCTGCCCCAGGCCTGCCGGCAAAAGTATGTTTTAAGCAATCTACGAAAGGCGAAGAGGGTGGGGGCGACACGGATCTCCGGGGGAAGTTGGTTCCAGAGGGCCGGGGCCGCAACAGAGAAGGCCCTTACCCTAGGCCCCGCCAGGCGACACTGTCTGGCTGACGGGACCTGGAGAAGGCCCACTCTGTGGGCCCTAACCGGCCGCTGGGATTCATGGGGCAGCAGACGGTCCCGTAAATAACCTGGTCCAATGCCATGTAGGGCTTTATAGGTCATAACCAACACTTTGAATTGGGTTCGGAGACCAATTGGCAGCCAATGCAGCTCGCGGAGTGATGCCGAAATGTGGGCATTTCTAGGCAAGCCCAACACTGCTCGCGCGGCTGCATTCTGCATTACCTGAAGTCTCCGAACATTTTTCAAAGGTAGCCCCATGTAGAGAGCATTGCAGTAGTCGAACCTCGAGGTGATAAGGGCATGAGTGACTGTGAGAAGAGACTCCCGGTCCAAATAGGGCCGCAACTGGTGCACCAGGCGAACCTGGGCAAATGTCCTCCTCGCCACAGCCGAAAGATGATGTTCCAAATTTAGCTGTGGATCGAGGAGGACGCCCAAGTTGCGGACCTTCTCCGAGGGGGTCAAAAGCTCCCCCCCCCAGGCTAATGGACGGATAGATTGAAATATCCTTGGGAGGCAGAACCCATAGCCACTCCGTCTTGTCGGGGTTGAGTTTGAGCCTGTTGGCACCCATCCAAACCCTAACAGCCTCCAGACATCGGCACATCACTTCTGCTGCTTCACTGAAATGACACGGGGTGGAGATGTAAAGCTGGGTATCATCAGCATACTGATGATATCTCACCCCGTGTTGTCGGATGATCTCGCCCAGTGGTTTCATGTAGATATTAAACAGCAGAGGGGAGAGGACCGATCCCTGAGGGACCCCACAAGGGAGGAACCTAGGGGTTGACCTCTGACCCCCTGCCAACACCAACTGCGACCGACCAGTGAGGTAGGAGGTGAACCACCGCAAAACAGTGCCTCCAACCCCCAACCCCTCCAGTCGGTGCAGAAGGATACCATGGTCAATGGTATCGAAAGCCGCTGAGAGGTCAAGTAGCACCAGGATAGTGGATAATCCCCTATCCCGGGCCCGCCAGAGATCATCCGTCAGCGCGACCAAAGCAGTTTCCGTGGAGTAGCCGAGCCTGAATCCTGACTGTTGAGGGTCCAGATAATCGGCCTCATCCAAGGACCGTTGGAGCTGGAGTGACACCACCTTCTCAACAACCTTCCCTATAAAGGGAAGATTGGAGACAGGACGGTAGTTGTTTAAAACAGCTGGGTCCAGGGAAGGCTTCTTGAGGAGGGGGCGCACAATTGCCTCCTTGCAGGGAGCCGGAAAGGACCCCTCCCTCAAAGAAGCGTTGACAATCTCCTGAACCCAGCCCCGCGTCACCTCCCTGCTGGCCGAAACCAGCCAGGAGGGGCACGGGTCCAATAAACAGGTGGCGGAGCTCACAGCTCCAATGGCCTTGTCGACTTCATCAGGTGCCACCGGGTCAAACTCCTCCCACACAACAGGATCAAGACGAGTCCCTGTCATCTCGACTGAATCATTATCAGCCGATACTGCATTCCAATTGGAGTCAAGGTCCATCCGAATCTGGGCGATTTTATCCGCGAAAAACTTACTAAAGTCCTCAGCACTACCCTGCAAGGGTGCATCAACCCCCCCCCTGATTAAGGAGGGAGCAAGTTACCCTGAACAGGGCGGCTGGGCGGGATTCCGCAGATGCAATCAAGGCGGAATGATACGCGCATCTTGCCGCCTTGAGCGCCACCTGATAAGTCTTGATATAAGATCTTACAAGTGTTCGGTCAGATACGGATTTGCTTTTCCTCCATCGCTTCTCTAGGCGTCTCTTCTGGCGCTTCATCCCTCTGAGTTCCTCAGTAAACCAAGGAGATCTCCTGGGTCTGCTACCACAGAGAGGTCGCAGCGGCGCAATCCGGTCAAGAGCCCCCTTCGCAGCCATATTCCAGGCCGTAACCAGGGACTCTGCCGAACTGTGAATGAGAGAATCCGGTATTTCCCCAAGCGTCCTCTGAAAACTCTCTGGATCCATCAGACGTCTGGGGCGGAACCACCTAATCGGTTCCGCCTCCCTGCGGGGGAGGATTGGAGCCTTGAAAACAAGCCGCAACAGAAAATGGTCTGACCATGACATAGGCAAAATATCTAAGCCCCTTAAATTCAGATCATTGCTCAACTGTTCTGAGAGGAATACCATGTCGGGAGTGTGTCCCCTCTCGTGAGTCGGACCCTGAACTACCTGAGTCAGGTTCATGGTTGCCATGGTGGCCATGAACTCCTGCGCCAACCCAGAGGATTCGCCAAGCGATGGAAGATTTAAGTCCCCCAAGACAATAAGCCTGGGGAACTCAACCGCCAGCCCAGCAACCCCCTCAAGTAGCGCAGGCAGGGCTATTGACACGCAGCTGGGAGGCAGGTACGTGAGCAACAAGCCCACCTGAACCCCTAGGTCAGGTTTCCTCTGTGGCATTGTCTGCTTGATGAAAAATAACAAAGTTAAAAAATCAGATAGAAAAGACGGAAGCGGGTTTCCACATTGGGGACTCTAGAAACAAGCAATAATTTCTTTCTCTCCTGAGATGCTTAATATGATGGCTGAATCTCAAGCATATGGACTATCCTGGAACCACACTGTGCTCATCTGGCTCTCTTAAAAGGCAGGTTGCCTTAGGCACCTAAGGTAGGAAATGCAACCTATACAAAGCCCTTGATCAGAATTTAGATCCCCAATCGGGATTTCATTTTGTTTTCTAAAAAATAATGAGTGTACTTCTCTCAGAATATAAACAATAAATCTAATGGCCCTGAGAATTTTATTATTAAATGAGCACAGGTAGTCCGCGACTTATGACAACAAAATTTATGTTCCTAAATGAGACATTTGTTAAGTGAGTTTTGCCCCGTTTCACAAACTTACTTGCCACCCTTGTTAAGTGAATCATTGCAGTTATTCAGTTAATAACATGGTTGCTAAGTGAATCTGGCTTCCCCATTGAGATTAGTTTACAGAAGTTCCCAAAAGGTGATCACATATTCCCCGGGACAGTTCAACCCTCATAAATACAAGTCAGTTGGGAAGCGTCTGAGTTTTGATCACGTGACCATGGGGATGCTGCCACGGTTGTAAGTGTGAAAAATGGCCATAAGTCACTTTTTTAGTGCTGTTGTAACTTTGAACGGTCACAAAATGAACTGTTGTAAGTTGAGGACTATCTGTATATTCTGGTAAAATGGACAATGGAGTATGAACCCTCTAGACCTGAGATTTCAGTGGCTCCAACTCTGAAAGGGCAAAGACTAGCGCAGGGGTAGGCAACCTTGGCTCTTTTATGACTCGTGGACTTCAACTCCCAGAATTCCTGAGCCAGCATGGCTCAGCTTGGAAGCCTCTCCCTTTCCCCTCAGCATGGCTGGCTCAGGAATTCTGGGAGTTGAGGTCCACGAGTCATAAAAGAGCCAAGGTTGCCTACCCCTGGCACTAGCCACATCAGAAATGTTCTTAAATTTCATCTTCCTGATTGATGTCAAACGTTAAAATGTGTTACGGATAAGGCCTTTCTGAATTCTGGAGTTGTAATTTGATATAAATGTTGGGAATGGTCTATATTATTATTTTTTAAACATTTTATTAAGATGTAAAGTAAAATACAAAAGATAAAGCAAATAGTAGGACACAGTGGGGAGGGGAAAAGGGAGAAGGGAGGGAGGAAAAAAAAAGATTGACTTCCGACTTCCCCTGTTGAAGTAGAATAGGGCATTAATGTCGAGCCTCGACTTTTTACTTTTTCACAATAGTAAAAACTAGCCATTTCTGTAACAACAAATCAATCTAATCAGTGAAACCCAAAATCAAAGTTTCATTCTTTTCCATGTCAAGCACAAAGTCCAGAAACGGTCTCCGTGGAGAAATGAAGGTACTTGTATTCTTTTCTTTAATCTAAACAGTTAATTTTCTCAGAATGCTCTGGAGTAGATGGACTGGTGAGTCTCAACAATTTATTTAGGCAGGGAAGCCTGTCCCATTGGACCAGGTAAATCCAATTCCTGGTCTCCAAGTGGTACTTTGGCTTCCTAAAATCCAAAGGCTCAAGAAAGTATCACAAAAGAACCCATGGGAATCAGTCTCTAAAGAATGTTCTGTTTCGATTTGAGTTGAAGATGTCAATTAATGTGAAGGAGGCCTGACCCATCTGATCATCATAATAAGCACTCTGACTGTAAGACTTTCATAGAATAACACCTATCGCCGGCATCCATTTAGCAGGATCCTTGTTCAGTACTTATTTATTTATTTATAGTCAAATGTATATGCCGCCCTTCTCCTAGGACCCAGGGCGGCTTACAACAAATACAATAAAAATACAATACAAATTTAAAAATTAGTTACATTCATACAGACACAATCAACTCACAATCACTAATGGAGGGACCTTCCTAGGGCCCAGGGGCAGAGCACAGCTCATATGCCCCAAGCCTGTCGTCATAGATGTGTCTTCAGCCCTTTCCGGAAAACTAGGAGGGAGGAAGCAGTGCGGACCTCTGAGGGAAGCTGGTCCCAGAGGGCTGGGGCAGCAACGGAGAAGGCCCTTGCCCTAGGCCCCGCCAGATGACATTGTCTAACAGACGGGACTCGTAGGAGGCCAACCCTATGCGCCCTGACCGGTCGCTGGGATTCATGAGGCAGAAGACGGTCCCGCAAGTACAGGTGCTCCTTAACTTACGACCACAATTGAGCCCAAAATTTATATTGCTAAGTGAGAAATTTGTTAAGGGAGTTTTGCCCCCTTTTCTGACTTTTCTTGCCACATTTGCGAAGTGAATCACTGCAGTTGTTAAGTTAGTAACACGGTTGTTAAGCGAATCTGGCTTCCCCGTTGACTGTGCTTGCCAGAAGTTTACAAAAGAGGATCACATGACCCCGGGACACTGAGACCATCATAAATATGAACCAGTTGTCAAGCATCTGAACGACCAGGCGGATGCTGCAACAGTTGTTAAGTGTGAAAAATGGTCATAAGTCACTTTTTCCGTGCTCTTGTAATTTCGAACAGTCAGTAAATGAAATATTGTAAGTTGAGGACTACCTGGATTGATACTTCAGTGTTCCTCTGTTGTTTTTTTTCAGAGCCAGTTGGCCTACAGCTATACCATTTTTATATTCTAAGATGCCTCCAGAGCAGTATTTCTCAAGCTTGGCAACTTTTAAGATTTATAAACTTCAACTCCCAGAATTTAGATTTCCAATATGGATTTTATGGACTTCAGCATTGCCCATCTGGCAAAAAAGATTGCAAAATCAGAAGTGGTTCACTTAATACAGTAATAGCCTAGATGTCATGGTTCCGACAGATGAAACTCTTCAGAAGAACTCCGAGGCATTGTTTACCTTAAAGAATCTTTTATTTGAATAGCATAACATCGGCACTGCATAATCGAAGCCAAAAACTGAATTCCCCTCCCCTGGGCACATAGTATCAAAGCACAATTCCCTCCTCCAATTAACAGTCATACATCACATTCTCCAATTAGCTTCCTCTCCAGTTCTCCAGCCTGCCAATTCTTTATCAGCTCTGGGCTCAATAACCTTGATTCTCAACTAAATCTAGTGTTGTTATGTCTAGCTAGACTCTCATTCACATCCCCTCCCCCCTCCCAGCACCATCTAACTCTAAAAGTGAAAGGGAAAAAGATAGCTACATTTCCATCTGTTGTCAATGCAGAACATCCGATGTTAGCAGCGTTGACATCAGATAGCAATCCTGGTCCCAAATAAAGTTGTAAATTGAAGATTACCTATAATTTGTTTACTCAGCTGGTATATAGTTCCAATTGTTGACTGACTCACCACAGTTTACAATCCCATAGGTGGTGTGCCAAACCAGGGTTAAAATCACTAGCAGAACTAAATAACATACATCAAGTCTACAAACTCATCAGGATCACAACATATTCTGAGCTTCTGCAAGCAGAAAAATCCATATAGTCATAAATCAATGTAACGTGGGGCCGGTGTTGGCTTCAGTCAGCCTTTCTAAAGGTTGCAGCGGCTGGCCTGAAATGCCACCAGTCCAATCAACTGGGTTAAAGGGTTTGATTGATGGTCTCCCTTGGCAGAAAGCAGCCCCTCCTTGGCGAACCATGACTGGCCTTGGAATATTGGAATCCAAGTGATTGCCTGATCAGCTGACTTAGACCAGGTTGGTTCTCTCTTAGTCAGTGTGCAAAGCACAACCATGTTGATTCCACCATGAAATGAAGCTAATATTCACAGAAGGATAAGCATGGATGTGTGTTGGTGCTTTTAGAGGTAGTCCTCAAGTTACGGCCACAACTGAGCCCAAAATTTCTGTCGCTAAGCAAAACATTTCTTAAGTAATTTTTTTGGTCCGCTTTTATGACCTTTCTTGCCAGAGTTGTTAAGTGAATCCCTGCAGTTGCTAAGTCAGTAACATGAATGAATGAATCTTTCTTTCCCATTGACTTTGCTTGTCAGAAGGAAGCAAAAGTTGGTCACATGACCCCGGGACACTGCTAAATGTCATAAATAGGAAATAGGAAGTGTCATAAATAAAAAAAAGTCTAAAAAAGAAGAAGAAATGGGGTGACATGATAGCAGTATTCCAGTATTTGAGGGGCTGCCACAAAGAAGAAAGGGTCAAATTATTCTCCAAAACTCCAGAGAGCAGGACAAGAAACAATGGTTGGAAACTGATCAAAGAGAGAAGCAACCTAGAATTAAGGAGAAACTTCCTGACAGTGAGGACAACTAACCAATGGAAGGAGCTTGCCTTCAAAAATCTTGGGCGCTCCATCACTGGAGATTTTTAAGAAGAGACTGGACAGTCACTTGTCTGAGATGGTTCTCAGGTTCTCCTGCTTGAGCAGGGGGCTGGACTAGAAGATCTCCAAGGTCCCTTCCAGCTTTGTTCTATTCTAAATATGAGTCAGTTGCCAAGTCTCTGAATTTTGATCACGTGACCGTGGGGAGGCTGCAATGGTCATAAGTGTGAAAAACGGTCATGTCACTTTTTTTCAGTGCTTTTTCAGTAACTTTGAACTGTCACTAAATGAAGTGTGGTAAGTCGAGGACTACCTGTATTTATTTTACTTGGAGCATGGTCCTGCGTATTCCTTGGATGGCAAAGGTGAATAACAAGAAAATACTGGAGTAAGACCAGACATGTCACTGGAAGGCAAAATCACAAAACTGTGCCTCACTTATTTTGGCCACATTATGTGTGTGTGTGGGGGGGGGAATTCATTGGAGAAAGCAATTATGCTTGGAAGAATTAGCGGTAAAAGGAAACCAAGCCATCAAAGGACATGGTGACTGGACACCATCAAAGCTGACAAGTCAAAGAAATAATGCAAGATTGGAGGAAGCGGACAGAACCGGGCCATAGAATTGCCGAGAGTCGGACACAACTGAATGGGTAACATCAGCACCATCATAGGTCAACCACTGCTATACAACACTAACATGGTGTTTAAATGTGATGGAACAAAAACAGATGAATGCTGCAGGTGAACAGTACAGTAAGATGACATATGCATGCACTTTCTCTTCTTAGTGTCTCCTACCCCCTTTACCAGTGGTAGGATTCAGCCAGTTCACAGCAGTTCAGCATAACAAGTAGCTAATTTTTTGTTGGCCAGGCCCAGAATGGACTTCCGGAAGTGGCATCCACACAGAGAACTGGTTGTTCACTTATTTGAATCCCACCATTGCCCCTCTCAATTCCTGGCAAATAGATGGGGAAGAAATGGAGGTAGTGACAGATTTTATCTTCCTGGACTCCAAGATCACCACAGATGGGGACTGCAGCCAAGAAGTTAAAAGATGCTTGCTCCTGGGGAGGAAAGCTATGGCAAATCTAGACAGCATACTAAAAAGCAGAGACATCACCCTGCCAACAAAAGTGCGTATAGTCAAGGCCATGGTTTTCCCAGTTGCGATGTATGACTGTGAAAGTTGGACCATAAGAAAGGCTGAGCGCCAAAGAATTGAGGTCTTTGAACTACGGTGCTGGAGAAGACTCCTGCGAGTCCCCTGGACTGCAAGGCGATCCAACCGGTCAGTCCTAGAGGAGATCAACCCTGACTGCTCTTTAGAAAGCCATATCCTGAAGTTGAAACTGAAGTACTTTGGCCACTTAATGAGAAGGAAGGACTCACTGGAGAAGAGCCTAATGCTGGGAAAGATGGAGAGCAATAGAAGAAGAATGAGGTGGATGGATGGAGTCACTGAAGCAGTAGGCGTGAGCTTAAATGGACTCCGGAAGATGGTAGAGGACAGGAAGCCCTGGAGGAACGTTGTCCATGGGGTCGGGATGGGTGGGACATGACTTCGCAACTAACAACAACAACAACAACAACTGCTCTTTACCCCATCCTCCCAGACCAGCTATTTCGGGACCAGCAAAGCACACTGCTGGCTTATATCCCTCCCCATCTCGCTGCCCTTGAAGACAAGAACCGCAAGACCTGGCTGAAGAACTGGCAAGAGCGATGGGCAAGAGCGACCCACCTTCCCCACCGTTCCCCACCAGGAGGACACTCTCACGACATGCAACCCAGCTCTGCAGAAGCTACTCGGGGGTGAAGGAACGACACCAGGCGGGGCTAAGCCGTTATCCAAAGGGGGATATAAAAAGTTGGGTTCACCTCCTGCACTTGTGCCGAGCGCTCTCCTCCTTCCTCCTCTCCCCCTTCCTCGTCCCCCCCCCCGCCTTCCCCAAATTTCCACAGCGTATTGGAAGATGCGAGGCGGCTCGGGCTGCAAAACCGCACGTTCTTATTGGAGCGCGCAGTTTTCCTTGCAAAGCTGCCGCCGCCGCCGCCGCCGTTGCAGGCAAGCGAGGCAGGATCAGCTGCTGGGGCAGTGACGTCACAGAGCTCCAGCCAGCACAACGTTCCATTGAGGCGAGCGCGTGCTCCGGCGAGCACATGGGAAACAAGCTGCGAGCCGAGCTTTCTGGCTGCAGAACTGCGGCCTTGGCGGCCCTTCCTCCCGCCATCCCCGTTTTTTTTTTTTTGTTTCTGTTTTAATTCTTCTTCTTCTTCTTCTTCATCGCCGTGGATAGTACTTGGTTTTGGGGAGGAAAATCCCGATCGAGACCGCGAATAACTTTGCAACTGTTTTGGAGGGGAACTTGGTCGGGCCTGGGAAGGATGCGTGGTAAGTCCGCGAGATCGGAAGTGGAGGGGTGGGTGGGGGGGGGAAGGGGGTAGATGAAGAGGGCCCGTGGGGGAAGGGAGGGGTGTGTGCGTGGGGTTGGGGGCGCGCGTCGTGGCTTTACGCTTTTGCTCCCTTGCCTTTGTTTCAACGCGTTTCCTAGCGAGTCGGGCCTCGGAGTTGGCTCGAAGTTTACAGGTGCCCTTCGTGCCCATCGCCTTGCCGTGGGTTTTGCGGGCGCGGGCGTGCGGGAGGGGGGGGGGAGAGGAAGACCCTCTTGCAATCCACCGACCCACGCACTGGGGGTGGACGTGGGGGGGTCTCTTTGCATCTGCACCCAATCTGCCTCCCCCGAGCTTTTTGAAGATAAAAAGATGATACCCCTCCCCCACCATCAGATCGCGGTTGATCCGTTTTAGGAGGGTCCCGGAGACCTGCAACCCCCCCTCCACCCCCGTCCTCGAATCAGCGCCGTCGTTAACAATCGCGGGGGTGGGTGTGTGAAGGGATGGAAAGATGGTCGTCGGATCGCTTTGCCCGTTCCCTCTTTTGCTTCGCCCCTCCCCCACCCGATCCCACTCCCGGGTTTGGCCTTCGGCGGATTATTTTCCCCATCTCCACCCCCTCCAAAAGCGAGCGATCTCCCCTCCTCCCCCCCCAAAAAAAACTTCGTTTGCGACTTGGCATCGTCGCACGCTGGGATTATTTTTTATTTTGGGGTGCCCGTACTCGCCGTCTGGGAAGGCGACATTCGCGTCGAATCGGGCCCGCGGTTCGCGTTTCGCCTCCGCCGTTGCGCCCTGGTCCAAAGGGCAGCTTTGGATGAGTCGCGCGAATCCGGGGTCTGGCTTGGATCGTGGCTTGGCATTATTGTCTGCTGCGATGTGGCCGTTTTCTCCCTCGACGTCCCCTCTTTCCCCTCCAGTCAGTTCCCTTACCCGAGTTGGGATCGCTCTCGCCTATGCGGGATCTGACCATTCCTAAGTCAAGAAAAGGCGCTCCTCCCCCCCCCCGGATCGCTGTAAGGTGACCCACCTCGCTTCTCCCTCTTGCAATTAATTATATTTTGGTAACCCCCCCCAAAAGTCGTCTTCTCCAAAAGTCCCCCTCCTCTCTTTAAATCCTGCTACGTTTTCCTGCAAGAAACCCGTTTGGACTACAAAGCGAACTTTTTGGAAAATGTGCAGCTTTAAATCCCATCCTGAAGAACTACAGTGGATCCCTAAGTAGGGTGGGCAGAAGTGATTGTCCCTGTGTGCATGGAAGATCCAGCTCTCCCAGCGAGGGGGAATATTTATGCTTTGGTCGCAAAGCCTCTCCGAACAGTAAATGCATGGAAAAAGTACTGGCATCATTAAAGTCAAAAATAAAATTGCCTCCTGAATATTTTGACATGAGGTTCAAATTGACAAGTTGAGACATGTTTGTGTTTGGCCCTTATTTCTGAACTTGCACTGTTGTCATTCTGAAACTCTTGTGGCCAGAGAGTCCCAATATTTATTTCCTTTTATTTTTTTTTGTTTTTTTAAAAATTTTTTTTATTAAAACAATCGACATTAAACATAAGATCATATTAAGAAGCAATCATCATAAAACCTGAAATACAACACTAAGTATTAATCTTTGTAAACGTCTTACTTGGTAAACATTCTTCACTCCTCACACCAAGCCTCAACTATACGCCTGATACATCCTATTTGATTGGTGCTTCTCCTATCTATAGTCTATCCACTGTCTCCAGTCCATCACATATTGTTCGTTCGAACGATCCTTCAAATATGCCAAAATTTTTCTCCATTTCTGCCAAATGTATTACTTTCAGAGTCCAAACTTCAATAGGTGGTACCTCTGGCCTCTTCCAGTATTGTCCCACCTGCAGTCTAGCTGCTGTGACCAAATTCAGAATTAGATTCATCTCAGTAATAGTGCAATATTTTATAATCCCTAACAAAAGATCCTGAGGTAGAAATTCAATAACCTGAGGTAGAAATTCAATCCGCTTTTTCAATATTAAAGTAATCAACATTAAACATAAGATCATATTAAGAAGCAATCATCATAGAACATAACATACAACATTAGGTATTAGTCTTTGTAAACGTTTATTTCCTTTTATTGTGTTGCAGAAAATCTCAGTCTTTAAATGTGCATCTTAATGGTGAGGATTATTTGGTGGAAAACAATTTATTTTATGGGTTAGTTGATAACTGTACCACTTGCTTTGGAGCAGTTTCCCCCCCCCCCGCCCCATATGAAAGAAATATGGTTTCCAACTGGATATTTTTCATAGAACATAGACTCATAAGGCATATAGACATTATAGTTAATTCCTGTATAAGTGTATAAACCCGGTTGCATTACCAAGTGTTATTTTGATCCAGTGATATTTCTGTTATAAGTCATTAATGTTAAGTTTTTGGTCCTTCCTGTTTTAACAGGTCTGCAGAACCTTTAAATAAATCTTCCCAATGCAGGTTAAAATTTTCCATAGTCTTATTTGTGGGGTTCTTCAAATAGCTTATTTCATGCAGCGTTGTGAGATTTGTATTTTTATAGGAGAATTGCTTATACATTCATAATCCATAATATTACCCTGTGGGGGTACATGGTGATTTCTGAAGCAATATTTTAAAAGTACTGATAACTTGCACTGAAATAAATGATTGTATTCAAGGAGATGAATATTCTTTGACAGTCCTAATATAAAATGGAAGATTATCTCTTTTTAAAATTGTAGCCTGTAACCAAAATGGTGACAGAACATTCTGGCTATTTTTACTGCAATCTTTCACAAAATGTAGTCTTCCTGTTCTGTTTGTTATTTTATTTAATTGTCTAACTAGGGCTTTTTTCCCTCGAGCGCAGAATACTGTACTGTTTTAATTTACAGACTCCTTTTTAACTATAAATAATTTGTTTAAAGCTGGAGCTTCTTCAAGGTGATGCCTTTAGAAGTGCTAGAGACTTGAAGTTTCCAAAATTCCTAGCTAATTTGGTTGGGGGAATTCTGGCAGTTGTAGTCCCAACTTACCTGTATCAGATCAGATTGGAGAAACTGACCCAAAATCTCTCAGTAAAATAGGAATTGGAAGCTAGGCCCGTTTGCATCTTTCTCGATGAAGGCTGATTTGTGGGAGAGACCCTTTCTTAACCAACTTTCTTTTTATTGGAAAAAAACAGTTTGCTGATTATTGTGGGAACATACGGTACCTTTTTGTCCCAGAGTTCGTTAATGGGCAGAGATGCAAGAGGACTTCCTCTTCCTTTTCACATTCTCACTTAAAAAGAAATTGTATCCTTTTAATGCAAAGCATTAAAACCATATGTCAGAAAGATTCTCCTGCTTGTGTAAATATAGAAATGGATCAGGCTCAGGGCTTGCTTTTGGGAGTTAATCTCACCCCTGGTTTGCTAGTTTGCATCTGCTAAAGCTTTTCTCTGTACTGTTGTTAAGATTTGAAAGACGGGTCTCTGTTTGACCTCCCTTCCTCTTCAGCAGTTGAGAAGCTCAGAACTGGATTATATATTTATTTACCACTCAAGCAGTATTTATAGGCCACTCCAAACTGCAAGACTGTCCATTGTGTACCTAACCAAATCTACATATGGGAATATTTACATTCCTATAGGAGCAATTCTGGTTATTTTAAAGAACAGGAACAAACAGAGTAGCATGTACAGGTAGTTCTTGACTTACAACACTTCATTTGGTGACCATTCAAAGTTACAACAGCACTAAAAAAATGTCTGACTTATGACCATTTTTCACAGTTATGGTCACTGCAGCATCCCCCATGGTCCTGTGATCAAAATTTGGACACTTGGCAGTTGACTCCTATTTGCAACAGTTGTAGTGTCCCAAGATCATGCGATCACTTTTTGTGACCTTTTGACAAGCAGTGTCAGTGGGAAAGCCAGATTTCACTTAACAAGCATGTCATTAACTTGCAGTGGTTAACTTAACCACTGTGGCAGGAAAGGTCGTAAAATGGGACAAAATTCACTTAACAAATGTCTTGCTTAGCAACAAAAAATTCGGGCTGTATTGAGATTGTAAGTTGAGGACTACCTATATGTTCTATTCAGGTGATAGCTACGAAGACTTATTTTAAGTAGTAGTTAACGGCACAACCAGTAGCAGATAATTTTCCAGATCCTAGAGCAGCGGTTCTCAACCTGTGGATCGCAACCCCTTTGGAGGTCGAACGACCCTTTCACAGGGGTCGCCTAAGACCATCGGAAAACACATATTTCTGATGGTCTTAGGAACCAAGACAACGCTCTTCTATCTGTCTCCGCATGGCCTCCTCCGCCATTTGCAGAGAGAGAGGCACTTTCGCTTCCCTTCCCTTCTCTCTCTCTCTCTCTCAGGTGGACTTACCTCCTGCAGGGCTCCTGATTGGCCCTGCGCCCGGGTGCCCTACCCCCTGGGAGAAGCGCAGCCAGAGAAAGAGGAAAGAGAGAGAAGAGAGAGAGGAAAGAGAAAGAGAGGAAAAGGAAAGAGAGAAAGGAAAGAAAGAAAGAGGGAGAGGAATGGCACTTCTCCAACCAGGCTGGGCGGAGCCGGCGGAGCCGGCGGAGCGGCCTTCCTGCCCCCCCTCCCCGGCCAGCTGGATGGGGGGTTGGGGGGGTCACCACAACATGAGGAACTGTATTAAAGGGTCGTGGCATTAGGAAGGTTGAGAACCACTGTCCTAGAGCATCTTTATTTCATTTTGTAGGAAGTTCCACCAACATTTTTCTTGATATCTCCTGAACGTTGTACTACCGTGTTTTCCTGAAAATAAGACCAGGTTTATTTTTATTTATTTTTGCCTCCAAAAGAGGCACCAGGTCTTATTTTTTGGGGGGGGTGTCTTTTTTACTCAGTTCCTGCACTGACAGCCCTACCTAGGTGATCCACTTCTTCTGCAGCCGAAGGAGCAGCTGCATTCTGCAGCTGCATTCTGGCCTGCATTTTGCAGTCAAGCCTTTCCAGAAATGCAGGCCTGACTGAGAAATGCAGGCCTAGCTGCAGAAGATGCCTCAGAAGAAGTGGGCCGGCGAGGAGGAAGCCTGGCTGCAAGGTAAGTGGGTGCGGGGTGCATGGGCAGATCCACACCCCCACCCCTCTCCTAGCTTAATTTTTAAGTGTGCCTCGCCCCCAAACTAGGGCTTATTTTTTGGGTAGGGATTATATTAGGCCCAATCCCCAAAAATCAAGCTAGGGCTTATTTCGGGGTAGGTCTTGCTTTCAGGGAAACAGGGAAGTTACAATGGCACTGAAAAAAGTACTCCCCAAGCCACAGCCGAGCAAGACATCTGCCTGCCCACCCAGTGGCGCTCTTCCTCCTGTCCGAGGTTTTCATTGATGTGAGCATTTCTGTTGAGGATTGGCAGCGGGGGTGGGCTGGGGGTGTTTGGTTTCTTCCCCCCCCCCCGTCTGCTGGGTGGTTGCAGCAGGTTTTGGTCACTTCACATGACCCTGGGACACTGTGACCGTCATAAATATGACTCAGTTGCCAAGCATCTGAATGTAAATCACAAGACCCTGGAGATGCTGCAACATTCCAGCTGATTGGTGCTTCTTCTGGGCTCAGCTGGAGCCTGGCACTGATCCTGGTGCTTCCGCTGAGCCCTGACAGCCCTGCAGCTCCAGCCGTCTGTCGCTCAGGCTTTTGCGGTGCTGCCACCAGTTCAGCTCATTCCCCTCCCCCATTACCACTTTTCTAGGATGGTCACGTACCACCTGCCAGGTGCCAATGTACCACAGGTGGTACCCGTACCACTAGTTGAAAAGCCCTGCACTAGTGCATAGTTTCAGAGATCATGTTTACCTATGTGGCAGTGGAATTTAGTTGATGTTTAAGATGTCACAAAACTGGGGGAGTGCGGAGTTCAGTTACTGTAGGAGCTACCTGGCAGGGCTGATGAGATTTTTTTTTTTCTGACTCAAAAGAGTCTTTGTGACTTTTTAGTTGGATGTGTGCAAAGCATTCAGAGTTTGAGCCAGCCCCTTCAAGTATGTCCAACTTGTGGCATTCCAAGGTCATTTGTTTCTAATAATGCTCTCTATTTTGGTGTGAAGGGTGCAAAACTAGGAATCAGACCAAGGGATTATTTTTGGGTAATGATTCATTGGTCAGTCAGCTTGAAAAAGCATCTGTTAATTGTTTATTGCATTGTTTAATATGGGAATGCAGTGGATATAAAGAAGTCGTCTTTAACACCTTTGCAAAGGCAAAAAGTGGGCTAGCTTGTTTTGACTTCCTCTTGTTATTCCTAGCTAGAATTATATCTCCTTTTTTTGTTTTTTGTCTAGCTAGCCATACCTTCAGAGAAATTAGCACTGAGGCTGAAGAACAGCAGTTGTGTGAGTGCTTGGGAGCGAGCTAGCTGATATCTGAAGAACTTAAGATAGTTTTTGACTTATGACTGGTTGCTTAGAGACTGTTGGAAGTTATAACAGACTTCCCTGGGGGTACAAATAACACAGTTCTGAAGTTCCAAAACCTTCCTCCCCATAGTCAGAAGACTGCTTGGCGACCACTTGGCAGCCAACTTGCATTTACAGCTGTTTGCAGGATCCTGTGTTCACGTGACTGCGTTTTATGACGGTTTGGGTAAAAATGGGCATTTACTTCCAATTTTCAGCAAAACGCCCTTTGTGAACAATTGGTTCACTTAACAGCTGCTGCAGAAAAGGTTGGAAAATTGGGCTAGAGTCACATGGGAGACCTGACTTAGATTATCTTGACTTATGATCATGATGGGCAAGCTCCATTATGGTTGTAAGTTAAGGGATTCATGTACAGGTACGCCTTGACATATGACAGTTCGCTTAGTGACCATTCAGAGTTACAACGGCCCTGAAAAAGGCGACTTAGGACCGTTTTTCACTCTTACGACTGTTGCGCCATCCCCAGGATCACGTGATTTGCCTTTGGATGCTTGACAAGTGACTCACATTTATGATGACAAGTGTCCTAGAGTCATGGGACCATCTTTTGCAGGGGTCTTCAAACTTGGCCCTTTTATGACTTGTGGACTTCAACTCCCAGAATTCCTCAGCCTGATCTTTTGTGACTGTCTGACAAGCAGAGTCAATGGGGAAGCCAGATTCGCTTAACAATTCACTTACTAATTTAATAACTGCAGTGATTCACTTAACAAATGTGTCAAGGAAAGTCGTAAAATGGGACAAAACTCACTTAACAAATTTCTCACTTAGCAACATGAATTTTGGGCTCAACTATGGTCATAAGTTGAGGACTTCATGTATTTCTTACTAAATATAGATTGAGAAGTGCAGGTGAGTTTTAAAGCTCCTGGGGGGGGGGTTGTTGCTGATGGTGATAGGATGTCTGGTTTGCAGCTGTCTGGGGTTGTATCCCAGGTCTGTTTCCCACCTTTCTTCTCTCCAGACTTTTGCAACTAAAAGTTAGTCTTGACTTGCAACCGCAATTAAACCCCAATTTTTTGTAGCTAAGCAAGGCAGTTAAGTGAGTGCTAAGAGCCTGAATTTTGATCACGTGACCATGGGGATGTTGCAGTGGATCATAGGTGTGAAAAACAGTCATAAGTCACTTTTTACAGTGCCATTGTGACTTCAAGTGGTCGCTAAACAAATGGTTATAAGTTGAGGATTACCTGTAATAGGATTCACTACAGCCTCTAAGTGTCATGGATATGCTGGGCATAGTAATAAGCTTACTAATAAAATACATTTATATCTGAACATCAGGGCTGCACATTGATTAAGAGTTTGGAATGAAAATTACATAATTTGTTTTAAAGGTGAACATTTTGAATATGGCCTTTTCATTAAAAAGAGAGAGGAATAAAAAGATGTCCATTATTCTAGGCCTTTGAATGGAGTATGAGTGGAAGCGTGTTATAGCTGTGCTTTTCCTGTGTGTGTACTAAAGCCCTTCGCTTGCCAATAAATGTGCAGAGAATAACAAGAATACCTGGCTGACCCTCTCAGCCTGAGCAAAGAGCAAAAAGTAAAGCGAGTTAAAAAAAGGGGTGTGTGTGCATTGGGCTAACCAGCTAACCGGGTTCCTTAATCGAAAAAAATGAAGCAAGTATTTCCAAGTGGTCCTCAGGAATTGAGTTTGACCCAAAGGAGGCCTTGTCTTTTGTAAGCAATGAGTAGTTTTCTTTGTAAGAATTGCTTGCTCTTTGAAGCATTGGACGAAAACTAATCAAAGAGAGAGAAGCAACCTAGAACTGAGGAGAAATTTCCTGACAGTTAGAACAATTAATCTCTAAATACTAGTAGTTCTTGACTTATGAACATAATTGTGCCCAGAATGCATGGCTGCCTGGAGAATTCTGGGAGTTGAAGTCCACAGATCTTAAAAGTTGCCAAGGTTGGATACACCCGCATTAGACCATCAGTTACTGAATAGGGGTGAGGAATAATTATCTCTATTCTAAATTTTATGGATAGGCTACTGGTATAAGCCATCTTTCTAGCTGCTAGCAAAAGGCATAGGGCAGCGGTTCTCAACTTTTTCCGGGGCTCGACCCCGGCCCGCGCCGCGCATGCGCGGTGCGATGGGGTGCATCGCACATGCGCGGTGCGCCGGCCCCCATCACAAAGGGGAAAAAATGGCCGACCCCCCCAAAAATGGCTGACCGAAAAAAATGGCGGGCCCGCATCGCGCATGCGCAGCGCGACGGCCCGCATCGCAAAGGGGCAAAAATGGCCGACCAAAAAAAAATATGGCCGACCCCCCCAAAAAAATGGCCGACCCAAAAAAATGGCGGACTGCAGCGTTTGGCAACCCCCGTGAAATGATCGTTCGACCCCAAATGGGGTCGCGACCCACAGGTTGAGAACCGCTGGCATAGGGCATTGAACATGACTTAATGTGTGAATCTAGTTACCAGCGAAGATGGGAAATATTGTGTAGTTTCTGATCCTTTCATGAGTTTATATGGTTGACATGGACATCTTGTTGCACGTGAAGAACAAATGTTCAGAGTATAGGCTGTGAGAATTACAGTAGCTGAGAGGATTCTTTTGTTTATATAATTTGTAGTAATGATATAATTGTTATAATTGCACAGCAAATTTTCTTAGGTTGGAGGATCTTAGCGCTTTATGTGATTTTACCTGATAAATTTTATAGCCTTAGAAATAGAGTTTGAGGGTTCTTGAGTGATCCAAAAAACATTTTGCATTTGGGCTTTAAAAATGGGAACATTAGTCTCTGTCCTTACTTTCTCCCAAATAACTTTCCTCCTCTAATTTTATTATGTAAACCTTTAAAAATACAAACACTTACAGTGCTCTTCAAGGATTAATGAATAAATTAAAATTAATTGAAGTTTTAAAATTAATAAGCATAGCATTAGGAAAAGGAAAGAAAAAGGCACATAAATTATATTTTGGGAGAGTAACTCCCCAAAAATGTTGATTATGTTGCTCTAAAGCTATCTTCTGTGCTCCTTTGTCAAAAAACAAATCCTGATTTTGACAGACAGATGACCCATTTCTGCCTTATGGAGTAATAATTCTTTCATCCACACATACCCTGAAAATCCTCCCAAATAACTCTGTGATATGAGTGGGAGCATAATATCTAATAAAATTTATGTTTGGGATTATGTATCCTGTTATTTCAGTAGAAAGAAATGCA
This sequence comes from Bothrops alternatus, assembly GCA_034064705.1. Classification (NCBI taxonomy): domain Eukaryota; kingdom Metazoa; phylum Chordata; class Lepidosauria; order Squamata; family Viperidae; genus Bothrops; species Bothrops alternatus. The sequence continues at coordinate 698,011 of JARGCV010000089.1, forward strand.
TGCTTTCACAGTTGAGGTGAACTTTGGTAACATGATCCTCAATCTCTCTCATGTGCTATATCCAGAAAAATTGGGATGTAAATTGTAAGGCAAAAGAGGACATATGGATAGCCTTCAAGTTATGGCTGCTGACTTAGTGACTTTTTGGAATTGAAATATTGGGATATTCTTTATTATGATTGGATACACAAGGCATTTGTCTCCAGTGTGTAAGCTCTTAGTGCACATTCAAGCAACAAAAATGGTAAATCATAAGGCATAAGATACAATCATAAATCATAAGCAACAAGTGATAAATCACATGATACCAGTAAGAGAAGATAGTAGGAAAGATGATAGTAGGGTAATAGCAATACAGTCCTACTACATGGATAGATACCTTTAGGGATAAGACAGTGTGGAAGTTAGGTGTTTAGCAGAGTGAGGAGACATGAGGGGAGAAAAACCCCAGTCTTTTGTTTATTTTATTTATTTATTGTATATTTATTGTATAAATAAATTTATTTATTTGTAAAAAATTTTGGCCGCCCATGTTACCTCAGGGTTACTCTGGGCAGCTTATGTTATTCAACCCCCCCCCAAATATACTTATACCACATGACCACATTTTGGGTGCTTAGTAGCCTTCATCAATGGCTGTTTGTGCATCCTGCAGTGGCATGACTGATTTACAACATTTTGGGGGCATTTACTTCCGCTTTTCAGCAAAAACACTCATAGTGAAGAATGAGTTCACTGAGCGACCGTCAGTAAAAAAAGTTGTAAAATCGGGTCAGTCATGCGGGTGACTTGCTTTACCACCCTCACCACTTAATGACATAAGTTGAGGGTTAAGTACGGCCTCCTAGTAGAGAAACTGCAGAGGGGACCGATGTTAGCTGACAGGTGTGGGCTATAATAAATGGTATTTTGTTATGACAACAGGTACAATTATACCTGTTTCATTTTCAGCTTGGCTGTAAGAGGAAGAGCAAAGCAGTTTTTAGCTTTGATTGGTAGCTGTCTAAATGAGTGCTTCTTAACCGTGGCAACTTTAAGAGATGTGGACTTCAACTCCCAGAATTCCCCAGCCAGCCAAGCTGAGTTGAGAAGCACTGGCCTAGATTCTTCAAGAAGTGGGTAGCATAAAACACAACCAAACAAATTCTAGTAGAAGCTGGGGTTTGAAATATGAGTTTATTGGATGGAATAACAAAGAACAAACAGGGCTTCTTATTTGGAAAAAAGCTTTTTTTAAAAAATAAACTGTATTTAATTTCCCTTCTATTTTAAATATTAATGGGGGTGTGACCTTGCATTTGGCAGCATCTTTGATCAATGCCTGAAGGGAGACATAACTTTAAAAATATGATTGTGTCAGGGCGACATGCAGTTTATTTAAATATTTGGCTTTGGTTGCTGTACATGTGGAAAATCATATTTCATAAAGAAACATTGAAGAAAAATTCTTTCCTGTTTTCTTTTTCCACATAAAAGCATATGTTCTCTGTTAATTTCCTTTCAATTGTCTTTTGGTGTTGTTTGTTTCTCCCCTGACAGTTGTTCCAACGGGGTGTCTGAGGAGACATCTGCCAACATTTTTTTCTTCATAGATGGGCCTTATGTTTGGTTAGCAGAATTGAATGAATGGATGGATGCAGCATTCACAAAACCAGTGTCTCTTGGAACGAGTTCCTGGAATACTGTCAAGTCATTCCGTGTAACATAGAAACACTCTGTTTTAGAGTTCCACAGTGGTGAAAAAACACACCAGCCTTCTCCCAAGTGGAAGTGCAATTCCCAGCCTTCTCAGTGAATGTAGAGTACACTTTTCATGCCAAATGGCAAGAACGATGAAAACCGTGGTCTGAAATGTTCAGGAACCCTGCAATAGATCCAGGATTTTTCTCTGCCTTTCCAAAGACAGGAAAAGTGTTGGGGTAAACTGTGGTCTACCACCCATTAATGTCCTAATACAGATAGTTCTTGATTGACAATGGTTTGTTTAGTGACGGTTCGAAGTTAACAACAGCAGTGCAAAAAAGTGACTTGTTTTTCACACAACCATTGCGTCATCCCCAAGTGATCAAAATTCAGTGGCTTGGCAACTGACTCGTATTTATGATGGTTGCAGTGTCCCTGAGTCATGTGATCATTTATCAGCCTATTTGTTGTACTATCTTAACAAATACAGTCATTCACAACACTTGTGGCAAGAAAGGAGATAAAATGGGGCAAAACTCACTTAACAACTGTCTTGCTTAGCAAGAGAAATTTTGGGCTTAATTATGGTCACAAGTCAAGGACATATGCCTATATAAATTAATGGTACACCTGGAATACGATGTTGAGTTCTGGCGATTGCACCTACAAAAGAATATTGTGGAACTAGGGAAGGTTCAGAGGACGCCAACTAGGATATTAAACGGGCTGGAGCGCCTTCCTTTTGAGGTAAAGTTGCAACATTTGAGGGTTTTTTTCGTCTAGAAAAGAAGTGAATCAGAGGAGACATTTTTGAGGTGTTCAAAATTATGTCTGGTGTAAATAAAGTGAACAAGGAGAAGCTGTTTTGCTCTTGCCAAAATATGAAAATCAGAGGTCACCCAAAGAAATTGAATCTTGGAAGGAGCAGGATGGACAAATGAGAAGGGTTTTTTTTTGTTTTGTTTTGCACAATGCGTGCTTCAATTTGGAGTTCCCTACCCCAAGATGGGCTGGCTATCAGCTTCAAAAATGGGTTGTACCACTTCATGGACACCATGGGGATCAATGGCTTGTTTGCCCTGATGGCAGTAGGAATGCCTCTGAAGGACATCGGATTGGAGACTAGTTGGTTGGTTGATGGGATGACAGACTCCTGGATTTTTTTTATTCATTTGATTTTTATCCTGCCTTTGTTTATTATTTATAAATAACTCAAAGCTGTGAAATACCTAATACTCTTTCTTCTGCCTATTCTCCAGCATGAAGAATGGAGAATCCATGAATGGGTTAAATCAGCTCTCCTACCCAATTAGACCAAATCAGCCAAGTTGCCACACCCTGCTGGGCTGGGTCATGCCCCCAGTTTCGATTTGGTCTCAGCCCAAGAAGGACGTGCTAAATTGGCTCCCAGCAATTTGAATACAGGCAGGTTGTAGAGTTATTTTCTTCCATTCATGGATCCTTCTCCTTTTGGGGCCATCCGATCAGCGCTGGGATCAATGCTGCCCCGGGTGGTTTTTTTTTTTCCCCCACTTCTTTTGTTTTCTGGCAAGGCTGACTCGTAAGAGGAGCTCAGCTGTTTGTTGGGGCCGCCATTTTGGGTGCTTCGCGACGAACGATTATTTTTCTACATCAGGCTTTGGTTCCTAGAATCCTTAAATAAGCTTTCTTACTGTGTTTAACGGAATTTTTCCATAAGGTTTGCTTACCGAATCGTTCCGGCTGCCATTTTGAAGCGCCACATGGCGTCCGGCCAGAGTTCTCTTTCGGCCTTCCGTGCTTCGGGGGGCCCTCTTTGAATATCTTTTGCTTGGCGGTTTTCCTCAAAAGGCGTTTGGGGCTGATTTAAGCACAATTGCCCTGATTGTTTTCTGTCCTTTAAAGACCGAGTTGCGGCTGCCATTTTGAATCGCGCCACACAATCGTAGGCCAGTGCTCCGGACGGAGCAACAACACAGATACTCAGGCCTATTACAGGGAACAGTAATCCTTTATCACCGTTTCCATTGTTCTGGAATATTCGTTGGGCCCTTCCCTTTTGGAGCCTGATTGCCATAGTCTGCATCTAGTGACAAGGCTGGATACCGTGAGGCCATCACTAAGTGAGACGCGTGTGATCTGTCACTAAGTGTGACTTTGAGCTCCACGGTGGCTCTTTCGCATTTGCTTCATCTCCTTGAGTGACGTGTGACATCTGTCACTAAGTGTGACTCCGAGCTTGCCAGTGGGATGGAGATCACAGATCCACGTGCAGGCCAGGATCACTTCGCTGGGACATAGTGCATCTCTTGCAGACTGAGACCCTTCAGCATTACGCTGGAATAAATCTTGTTTTTCAAATGGCAGATAACACTGAGCCACAGGCTTCTACTTCTGGTAGTTACTCAAAGTGTAAGTCTTCCAACCAGGAAGCAGCTGCAAAAGTTAAGGCCAAAAAAAAAATAAGGCTAGTATGGGCAAGAGAGCTTCCAAGGCAGCCAAGAAGCAGGCCAACCTCACTCACTGTGCCTTGGAGAGGCAATTTTCACATGCTCAAAAAAGGGCACGAGTGGAAGCGGTCGCTATGACCCCTACTACGCTAACGTCTACTTGTGAGCCTTGGCTTGAGCCTACTGCACCCGCATGGTCCCCAGAACGGGGCCCTGGCCAGGGTGCTTTACCTGGTTATGGGCAAGAGCACCTTTCCTTGTTCCAAGAGGACACGAGACTTCTAGGCCTTCCACAGGCTTTTGAAGCCACAGAGAATCTGACCTTTACTGATTAGTTACAGATCCCAATGGCCACATTTACTCCCGCTGCAGATGGTATTAGACCAGCAGAGCAACCATCTTTCTCTGACCAACTGCAGGCCATGATTTCCCAGGCTGTTGCACAAGCAATGGCATCCACGGGGAAGCCACAGGCGACCTTTACACCACTGTCTCCCATGGCTTTGCCAGGTCCATCGCGGTCCGGAAAGTATCAATACCTGGATCCCACCTCACCCCTTCGTTCAGGTGAGAGCGAGGTTTCTGAGTATACGGGGTATGCTCACACAGAAGGTCAGTGGTCGGACAATGAGGAAGCTCCCTTGGAGACTCCTCCCCTTGTGGGGTTGTTCAACCCATCGTTCTTCCTGTCTCTGCTTCGTAAGGCCTGTACTACAGGCAAAATGGGTCTTGACCAGAAGCCGGATCAGGCACCTAGTCAGGAGTCCGATCCGTTGTTTTCAGAACCAGTAGTCAAGTATCAACAGATCCCTTGCCCTCCTATGTTCTTGAACAATTCAGGGGCAATGGGGCTCACGGGGTACCCTTTCCTCCAGGGGGATTGACCGTACGTTGATGGGCACGGTATCAGCCCTGAATCAGGCACTAGAAGTGCCTGGCGTGGACGAATCTTTTCAGATTCCAAAGTGCCTGGGGACATGGCGGAGGTGTTGAAGGCCGAGGATAGGAAATCCGAGGTATCCCTCTGTAGGACACACCAGGCTTCGGTTTTGGCTATTAGGGCGTCCACCTCAACTTCATTTTTCGCCAGGATATCTTTGATTTGGCTTTGTGAGCTCCAGTCAAGAATGTCCTCGGAAGAGGTAAGAGTCCATCAAGACTTAACCAAATTGTGGGTGGCCCTGGAGTGTATGGCAGATGTGTCCCTTCAGGTGGCCAGATTTTCGGCCCATGCCATAGCCTCCAACGTCACCACACGGCGCTTATTCTGGTACAGGAGTTGGAGAGCTGACACCAAGCACAAATGGTGCGTTGCTGTCGCTCCATACCAGGGCGGGCGTCTTTTCGGAGAAGCCCTTTCCCCCTACCTAGTGGAAAATGAGAAAACAGAGGGTACTTTACTACCTATCCAAAAGATTGGGAGGTCGCTTCTTCCCCTATGGACACCGACCTTCGATCAGGACCGGATCTGGCCCTGGGGCCTTCCTCATGGTCCTTTTCCACAGGGCCGGACCGTCCATTTGACCGGTCCGGGTACAGGGACAGATCTAGACAGCAAGCTCAGGGGAAGCAGCCCTTTCGGGGCAGGGCAGGTCGTTCTTTTCGTAGATCAAAGTGACTTGGGGATGTCTCCTCCCATAGGCGGCAGACTGAATCACTTCATACGCCAATGGGAGGCCACGACCACGGACACTTGGGTACTAGACACCATCAGAGACGGACTGTCTCTGGAGTTCGTAGCAAGACCCTCTCGACGTTTTATTGCATGGCCCTTGTCGAGTAATCCAGTAAAGGAAAGGCTCATGGAAGAGGCCATTCAGCATCTCTTAATCTCTTAACCCATAGAGAGGGTACCAACAGGCCATCTAAGACATAGATTTTATTCCATCCTATTCGTGATTCCCAAGGCCTCGGGGGGTTGGAGAGCGATACTCGATCTCAAAGGCTTAAATTCCCACCTCTCATATCGCAAATTCAAGAGGCAAACACTCCATTCCATTCTGGCCAGTGTCCGACGGGGGGACTATATGACATCAATAGACATTACAGAGGCGTACCTCCACATTCCCGTCCATCCGAACCACCGTCAATTTCTTAGGTTCAGCTATTCCAACAACCATTATCAGTACAGGACCCTGCCGTTCAGCCTCTCATCGGCTCCCAGGGTTTTCACCAAAGTACTGGCGGTGCTCGCCGCACATCTCAGGTCACTACCAATCCGAGTCCAATGTTATCTGGATGACATTTTGATCCAGTCTTCCTCTGGCCTGACAGCCCAAGCGGATTTGGCCTTAACTATAAAGATGCTTCAAGACCACGGATTTTCGGTCAACTTCCGAAAAAGTCACCTGTGGCCTTTGACCCGCCTCTTACACTTGGGCGCGGTGATAGACACTGTCCTCTGCCAGGTCTATCTGTCCCAGGAACGGCAGGACAGCATTCGAGACATGGTCCTCAAGGTTCGCAGGGAGCGGGTAGTGGCACTGGCCTTGCTTTCCCAACTATTGGGAAAGATGATATCTTGCATTGCTATAGTGCCTTGGGCCAGACTTCAATCCAGACACCTACAATGGTTCTTGCTTCCATATCAAAGACTGGGCACAAGCTCTTCCACACAAAGGGTATGGGTTCCATCTCAGACCCTAAAATCCCTCCAGTGGAGGACCTCCCTAGCATTAGCCAAGGGGTCCCTTTTCAGGGAACCTAACCCTGAGCACGGACGCCAGTCTGTTTGGCTGGGGAGTGCACCTCCAATCTCAGTTGACTCAGGGCCAGTGGCCCAGGCTAGACCTGAAGCACAATATCAACTAGAGCTCAAAGCTATACATCTGACCCTTCGTCACTTCCGCGACACGGTTGCAAGGTGCCATGTGCTCATTCTCATGGACAATGTGGCGGCAAAGGCTCATGTCAACCGGCAAGGCGGTACTTGATCTCGGTCCCTCATGGCCGAGGCCCAGTTGTTGGGATCCTAGGCAGAACAGAACCTCCTTTCCCTGAGAACCGAGCACATTTTGGGTGAGGCAAATCAGCAGGCGGACTACTTGAGCCGCTTGACAGTAGACCATTCCAAATGGCGTCTGCATCTAGATCTTTTCAGGGTGATCGCGCAGAGATTCAGTCAACCGATTCTCGACCTGTTCGCCTCTCTGACAAACTCACAACTTCCATGGTTTTTCTCTCGGTTCCCCTCCCTGGGGGCAGAGGGGACGGATGTCCTTCGCAGCCCATGGCCGGAGGGACTACTGTATGTGCTTCCCACTCTCCCCCTGATTCCGGCAGTCATCAGGAAAGTGCTACAAGAGCAAGCGGAGGTGATATTCGTGGCCCCACACTGGCCAAGGCATCCATGGTTCGTGAATCTCGTGAGCCTCGCCGTAGCTCCCCCGTGGAGGATCCCTCTGGATCAGATAGCACTATCAAAGAGAGTCATACAACATCCAGATCCACAGTGGCTCCAGTTAGCCGTCTGACATCTGAACGCTGGTTCTTAGCACAGGGGTCATATTCATCAGGGGTGATTTCAATGATTCAGGCTGCCAGAAGGCCAGCGACGAATCGCATTTACGATGCCACGTGGAAAAAAGTTTGCCACTAGTGTGAGCATCAACACTTAGCCATCTCGGAGGTGACTATTCCACGGCTCCTAGAATATCTGTTGGAGGGCGTGGACAAGGGCCTAGTGCCCAACATTATCGCAGACAGGTGGCGGCTCTCTCCACGGTATTCACTTGTGACAACTCGATGCCATTGGCCCAGCACCCCAGGGTACACTCCTTTATTAAGGGGGTCACGAACAGCAAACTGCCCGTAGTTCATCGGTATCCCACTTGGGAGTTATTGCGAGTCCTACAGGCTGTTACCGGGTCACCCTTCGAACCCATCAGAACCTGCAACCTACGCTCCTTGTCTCTCAAGGTGGCTTTCTTGGTTGCGGTGACCTCGGCTAGGCGCATCTTGGAGCTGGCAGTCCTTTCTGTCAGGGACGACTTATGCGTCTTTCACCAAGACAGAGTGGTCCTGCGGTTGGACCCATCTTTCATTCCTAAAATTAATACCATGTTTCATAGGTCACAGGAAATCGTGTTACCTGACTTTTGTCCTAACCCGTCCATGACTTGGAACGACAATGGCATACTCTGGACGTCCGCAGGGTGTTGCGTTATTACATCAAACGGACAGCTGCCCTTCGCAGATCGGAAGCCCTTTTTGTTTCATTCCAACCCGCCTCTAAGGGTCAGAAGGTCTTTTCTACCATCGGCAGGTGGATCAAGGCCTGTATCACAGAGGTGTATCAGACGTGCTCCTTGCCGGCTCCAAGTCATCTGACAGCACACTCCACCCGTAGTGCCGCTACATCTGCTGCATGGGCTACGCAAGCGTCCATATAGGATATTTGCAGGGCGGCGACGTAGTCCTCGCCTTCTCCTTTTGTGCGGCATTACACGCTCGATAGGTTTGCTTCTGCAGCGGCCTCTTTTGGTCGAAGGGTGTTACAGCAGGTAGTGCCGGTGGCGACGACACAGGCCCAGCCTGCTTCCCACCCATAGGGACTAGAGGGCTTTGGTAAGTCCCATTTGTGGATTCTCCATTCTTCATGGTGGAGAAGGGGCGTTGTCTTACCTGAACGCCTTTTCTCAGCATAATGAATGGAGAATCCACCCCCATCTTTTGTCCGCAGTCAGGTCCAGTGTCAAGGATCTGGGAGTCAACACGTCGTACAGTCCTTTGCTTTGCCCTTTTCGAAACTGGGGGCGTGACCCAGCTCAGCAGGATGTGGCAACTTGGTTGATTTGGTCTAATTGGGCAGGAGGGCTGATTTAACCCATTCGTGGATTCTCCATTCATCATGCTGAGAAAAGGCGTTCAGGTAAGACAACGCCCCTTTTCCCCACAACAAACATGAGAGGTGGATTGGATTAAGAGAGAGTGACAGGCCCACCCAGTTGACTTTTGTGCCTAAGGCAGGATTAGAATTCACCATCTTCTGGTGATTGTCCCAAAGTCACTCAAGTGGCTTTTATGGCTAAGGTGGGACTAGAATTCACAGTCTCCTGGTGATTGGTCCAAAGTCACTCAACCAGCTTTCATGCCTAAGGGGGTGGGACTAGAACTCACAATCTCCCTTTTTGTAGCCTGATTCCTTAACTACTAAACCAGGGGAAGGCAACCTTGGCTCTTTTATGATTCGTGGACTTCAATTCCCAGAATTCCTGAGCCAGCCATGCTGAGGGGAAGGGAGAGGTTTCTAAGCTGAGCCATGTTGGCTCAGGAATTCTGGGAGTTGAAGTCCAGGAGTCATAAAAGAGCCAAGGTTGCCTACCTCTGTACTAAACCAAACTGGCTCTTAGATAAGCCAAAGATGTGATGCAGCAGGGCGTTGCTTATGTTCTTATGTTGGGGAGAAAAACGAGATCTCTGGGTTAATGTTGCAGGTGAAATGAGAACGAGGCAGATGAAAACACGGCAAAGCTGCAGCGGTGGTTTTAAGCCTGATCTTGCCATTTGGTTGGCATTTCATTCATGTATGTCAATAACAAATTAGAGCTACCTACTTTCCTCCCTCCTTCTCTACTTCTCTATAGGAGGGAGGAAAGTAGGTAGCTAGTTGGTAAGTGAGGGGGGAAGGATAGGGTTAGGGGGATGTGGTGGTGGGGGTACCGGGCAGTAATGTTAATTGTTTGGCATGATTATTTTCAGTTGAGTTATTGGTATTTGATGTATTGAAAAATGTATTTATGTTTTGTTTATGGATGATTGTTTATTTTAACACTATGATTTGATTTGAGTAGTTTCTTTTTTCTGTAAAAATTAAAAAAAAACCAATAATAAAAAAAATAACAAATTAGAGCTGCAGTTGGAAGATCTCAGCTCTTTGTGGGCCCGATCAGTTGCTTCCCTCGTGGTCATCCCCGAGTTTTGAAATTGAGACCGTCCCTAAAGGCATCTGAGGTGAGATTCTTTAAATAGACTTGAGGGGAAGGTCCACCAATCTTCACGAAGACAGGTAAGGTGCTACAGGTAACACGGCTGAATTTGTTGGGGGAAAAAAAGGAACAATATTGGCATCTTCAAGGCTCAGAAGAGGAACCTAGGCGACATCTAATGCTTAGGACACTGTAGGGATCTGTTCCTGGCTGTAGCGTGTCGAGAGGGATAGCAAGCAAATATGTTGGCTTGCCTTAGCCCAATAAGCATTTTTCCAAGAAACTGATTACCCGCGAAATGTGTTTCCATGTGGGGAATTGGGGAATTGTTCCAAGCCCCAATTCCATTGGCAGCTGTCGCCTCCAGAAAGGTCTGGCGTGAAATTGGTCCCCTTACAACCTCAGAACCATGAATCTTGGGAGGAGGTCATTTCAGTTGAAGGCTGAAGAAACTGCATGCTCCCTTTATATTTATTTCACGAACATCACCTCCCTCCCTCCCTCCCTCCCTCTTTCTTTCTTTCTTTCTTTCTTTCTTTCTTTCTTTCTTTCTTTCTTTCTTTTTTCTTTCTTTCTTTTTTCTTTCTTTCTTTTTTCTTTCTTTCTTTCTTTCTTTCTTTCTTTCTTTCTTTCTTTCTTTCTTTCTTTCTTTCTTTCTTTCTTTCTTTTTTCTTTCTTTCTTTTTTCTTTCTTTCTTTTTTCTTTCTTTCTTTTTTCTTTCTTTCTTTCTTTCTTTCTTTCTTTCTTTCTTTCTTTCTTTCTTTCTTTCTTTCTTTCTTTCTTTCTTTCTTTCTTTCTTTCTTTCTTTCTTTCTTTCTTTCTTTCTTTCTTTCTTTCTTTCTTTCTTTCTTTCTTTCTTTCTTTCTTTCTCTAGCATACAGCCTCCTAGAACAATTAACTTCTTGACTGTTTCAAAGAGCTCTGGCCCGCAAGAAAACCATGAGAACCAAAATTCTCCTCAGAGGGGGGGGAGAGATAATGGGGGTGTTCCTTAGCATAATCTTCCCAGAATTTGTATTATTTCTCTGCCATTAAAAAAAAAAATCACAATTGCAAATGTGCCTATTTTTTAAATGTCAGGATCCTGAACTTCCTGTTCATGTCAGTAAAATAAGAAACCAGGCTAAACTGAAAAAATACTTCGGGGTTGTTGTCTCAGGAACTAATGGATGGGATATGCTAAAAATGGAAGGTATACATATGTGGGATGTCATCTCTTTCCACAGGACATGTAGGTACAGGTTGTCCTCGACTTAACGGCCACAACGGAGCCCAACATTTCTGTTGGTAAGCAAGACAAGTTATGTGAGCTTTGCCCCATTTTGAGACCTTCCTCGCCACGGTTGTTAAATGAATCACTGCAGTTAGGTGAATAATACACAGTTGTTCGGCGAATATGGTTTTCCCGTTGTTGGCTTGAACAGAAGGTCGCAAAAGGGGATTACACGACCCCAGCAAGTGTCAGAAATATGAGTCAGTTGCCAAATTTTGATCATGTGACCTTGGGGATGCTGCAATGGTTGTAAGTGTGAAAAACAGTCATAAGTCAGTTTTTTTCAGTGCTGTTGTAACTTCAGACGGACACTGAATGAATAGTTGTAAGTTGAGGACCACCTGTATAATTGTGGCAACTGGCGGCTTTCCATTAGTTTTATTTTATCAACGATTGGAATATTCACTTCCTTGTCATTTTCTTGGCCTTTGGCCTTCTGATTCCTGTCTGAAATGATAGTCTCCTGATTGAGCAGGGGTTGGACTAGAGGACCTCCAAGGCCCCTTCCAAGTATTCTATTCCTATTCTATTCTATTCACATTCGCATTCATTCTTGGTGGTGTAGTACTCTACTGATTGTCAATGGTGCTAGACTCCATTGAACAAGACTTCAGAGAAACTGGCCATTGGCTTAAGAACCAACATCTTAAGAGGTTTAACATCTCATCAAACAGCTCAGGTGAGCACTGCACAGCTAACAAGTAGGGTAAGCACAGATGGAGTCTTCTGAGGTTGTCAGGCAATGCAATCATCTGACAGTGAAAAGATTAATTGCCTCTCCTTCTGATCAGGATGAATGTAAGTTGTTATCCTGTTAGAAGCCTAATTCTTTTTAACTTATCCTAGCAGTTTCTGGAAGCTACCGGTAAATTTGATTGATGTTCTATTACTTCATGTTATAGTTACTTGAAGAAGATGGCGTCTGTTCTACTGATAGTTTTGGTATTGTGGGTTGGGATTAAGTGACCTGTCTTAAATAGAGGATTATCTGAATATGCAGTGGAGTAGATTGAACTCTCAGATGAGTTTTGGCTCTCCACTTTATAAAAAACTTTGTTTTAAAAACATGCATAATGACTTCATATCTTATTTTGTTTTGATTAGATAATGTCAGACTTTAGCTATTTGTTCTGTCTTGGCACTTTCTTTTTGCTGGCCTGGACCATGCTGTTAACAATAGTCACCACATTTTGTATTCTTTATTCTGAACTACAATTTCCAACAGTCTTGGGAATATGGTGAGATGGTTATTCTTCCTGCTGAGGTACCAGAACATACGTTTTTAATCCATGGTATATAAAGTCATATTTGCTTGCATTTTTGCAACACTTTGTCCCATAAACTTTCATTTATAAACCAAGACATTTGTTTTACATGACATGCTGATTCAAAGCTACCAAACCCGTGTAATGTGTGCATTCAGCCATGGTTTAATAGATTAGACCAGTGGTTTTCAACCTGTTGTCCACAGACCCCTGGGGGGCAGGGGTCCATGATATTGTTACAAGGGGTCACCAAAGACTTGAAGAAATGTTATGATTTAAATCTTGAGTTAAGTCTTGGGGGTCCATGGCTACAAAAGGTAATTAAAGGGGGCCGTGGTGAAGAAAAGGTTGAGAACCAATGGATTCGATTTATGGTCTCTAGATTGCTTATTGCTTGGACCATTTTACTATTGGATAAAATTGGATTGTTAGTTTGCTGTGGCAACCCAAGCATCATGGTCCACAGTTCGGGGGCTGGTAAGGGTGTTATGATCCTAGAAAGTTTGGGAACCTGTGGCTCAGGCAATTATTGCATAAAATATAAGAGTCCCTCTATGCTTCTGCATAATTATTGTTACCTTGGGAAATAATCACTTCTTTTTTTCTATAATTCGTGTTGCAAAATTAGCAAATTTTGCTGACATTATTCTCATAGGCCTAGAGTATAAACTTAAGTATCTGTGAATTCAGCCTTTGTTTGATTAATTTAAATATTTTTTGAGTTCATACTGAATATGCTTAAGCCTGGTTCCAGCCTATTTATTTATTCATCAGATTCATAGCCTGCATTTCTAGTCAAATTTCTTTAAAACTTAAAAAGCTTCCCTGTTGTGCTTTTCTCTTTAAAAAAGAAAGAAAGAAAGAATGTTCAGGGTTAACTGAAAGGAGGAGGACAAAATAAAAAAGATTAATCTGGAACATGCTGTGGTTTTAGTTAATTCTGTAACTGTGTTGGAGGAATGTTGTTAGTGACCATCCTGGTCTTAACTAGACCATAACCATAAAGCAACCATGAAGGAAAAAAAAAAACCCACCCTGCTTTCTGATGAAAAGAGGTGATGTAATCAAAGTTGGTTATACTCAGGTATACTCCTACAACAAAATGGTCCATTGGATCTAGCATGGCTTCCGAGGAGGCTACCCAACAGTATCAAAAAATAAGTTCCTTCACTCCTTCCCTTTTCACCTGGTTCATATTTTTTCTCCTATTAGTCAAATGGTATCCTTGTCCCCTGAATGTGTACATTCCACAGTCAACTGTTTTTGGAATTGATTCCAGTCGTATTTTTCCTGTTTATTTCCATCCATCCATCCATCCATTATCTGTCCGTCCGTCCGTCTATCCGTCTATCTATCCGTCTATCTATCTATCTATCTATCTATCTATCTATCTATCTATCTATCTATCTATCTATCTATCTATCTATCTATCTATCTATCTATCTATCTATCTATCTATCTGTCTATCTGTCTATCTGTCTATCTGTCTATCTGTCTATCTGTCTATCTGTCTATCTGTCTATCTGTCTTTCTCCAGCATGGGTGGATTCCGAATCCACCTATGGGTATCCAATGCCTGCTACCCAATCAGAGACTAGGTCCGAAATTTAGCTCCGCCTCCTGGCTTCCTTCCTTTTTTCCTAGTCTGAAGCCCAAAAACAGCTCTTCTCGGTAGCTCCGTAGAAAGAAGGTTTTTTTGCTTATATAGGACTGGTAAAGTATATCTCTACAGGTGTTTTTGTTAGATATTAATTGGACAAACGAAATTTAGGGAAGATTTGATTTTTAAGTTACCTTTTTTGGAGACTTGACGTTTTTTCGGTCCAATCCTTCCTCCTCCCCGGCGGGAGCGCGAGGACGACCGCCCAAGGCCCTGGGCCTTGGGAGAGGGACGGGGAGTCGCAGAAGAACATCCCTGGACCCCCGACTGAGCCCGGGAAGCGGACAGGAACCCCACCGGACCGCAGGCGTCGAGGAAGAGGACGTCGCCGGAGGTCGTCGACAGATCGCCGCAGAATAGCGGGGGACCGCTACGACTAACCGCAAGTGGGGTTTCTTTGAAGGCGGGGAGGAGGCCGCCGGATCACCGGGTCGTTGAAAGCAGGCGGGAGCCGTCCGTAGTCAAGCGGGTAGACCGGGGCCGGTAGAAAGCAACCACCCGTGGTCAAGAGCGCAGAACTCCGACCAAAAAATTGGCGCGGCGACCATTTTGGAAAGGGGGAGGTCCCAGGTACTGGCGCGAATCGCCATTTTGCAAAGGGGGCGTCGTCGGACAGTCCGTGCTGCCTGATTGGGTTTCGTCGCTAGGGCGTGAAAAATCCTTGCAAGAAAGAGGGCGGGTAAGCCTCTTTGTTTCCTCCCGTTGGGCCTGGGCCTAGGGAGACAGGCGACCACCGGCCGGCAGGGGTGAAAGGATTCACCGGCCTAAACAAATAACGAGTAATTGAGAGCCGGTGGTCGGAGAGAGTGTGTGCCAAAGGTGTGTGTGGGCATTGTAAATTTATCAGCAACTCTAGAAGGGACGGCCAAGCCAGACGGACCCGTGGGAGGACATACGGGCCGCGTCCACACAACGGTCGAGCAAGAGTAGGGATACACTCCCTCTAGAGCTGCCGACCCCTGCCGGCCCTGCCAACTACCGGGACAAGGCCCTAGTCACAGCATGGCCATGGCAGATGGCACCTCGGCCCAAGGCTCAGCGCCTCCCCCGTCGCCTCCTCGCAGACCGGAAGAACTGGGGGGGGGGCAAGAAGAAGGCCAAGACAAAGCATCTAACTGAGCCTTCAAAGGCTGCTGAGTGGCCGGCCATGAGGAGGCACCAGGCCTTGGAGAAAGAGTTCGCCAAGACCCAGAGGAGCAGAGCCAGCGGAACAGAGAGAACAGATCTGGCTCTCATGGAGACTCCAAGCGGCATTGGCTCCTCGGAATCCACCCCCAGGGAATGGCTTCCAAGGGGGGAGACGGAAGGAGAGTTGTCCCCCATCTCGGTGCCGTCATCTCCAGCACACTCGGAACCCACCACCAGTCAGGAGACTGGACGCAGAGGTAGGAAACGAACGAGGTCTGGTAAGTGGTCTTCCCAGCTTCATTCCATTTTACAGGAAGCCCTGGAACACCTCCGGCCCTCGAGGAGTGAGTCGCCCCCTCAGAGGGCCCACTCATCACGGAGGCATGCTCCCCGGGGGGGGGGGGACAAGGTAGTGTTCCCTGACTGATGTTTCTGAAGCCTCTTCACAGGTGGCAGACGAGGAGCTGGAGGAATGGGAAGAAGAGGGAGCCCCTCTGTCAGAGAATGAGGAGACAGAGCAACAAACGACTCAGGTCTCAGGTCTATTTGACCACACCCTTTTCACCTCCCTCTTGCTAAAAATATGCTCCGCACTCGATCTGCCAGTGAAGACGAGAGAGACCAGACCACCGTCCTCAGAGGAGGAGGACGCTAAGGACCCCCTGATGTCCTCACCTGTGTCGGAGGTCATACAGGTCCCTTGTACAAAGCTTTTTAGGTCATCGGTAAGGTCCTAGTGGACAAGCCTGGGTGCTATTCCTTCACCAAATGGCATTGAGAAGATGTTTAATGTATGCAGTCCTCTGGCTTCTCTTATAGAGGTCCCACAGGTGGACGCACCACTAATCTCTCTCTTTTCCTCCTCAGCCATTCCAGGGGACATGTCAGAGGCAATGAGGGCGGAGGAGAAGAAGGTAGAACTCTCCCTCCGCAGAGTACACCACTCAGCGGCCTGGGCCATTAGGGCTTCGTCCACGGCATCTGTGTTTTCCAGGGCAGCAATTAGGTGGCTGCGGGAACTCCAGGCAAGCGTTCCGGCAGAACAGGTACGCATACAGCAGACGCTGACCAAGCTGCGCATGACAGCGGAGTTCACGGCGGACGCCACAATGTTTGCTTCACGATACGCAGCCAGAGCCATTGCAGGTACAGTAGCAGTGAGGAGACTCACATGGCTTAAAAATTGGAAGACAGACCTGAAGTCAAAATGGCGTCTGGCCACATCTAAGTATTCGGGATCAAAGCTATTTGGAGCGATCCTGGATCCTTACATGATTGAGGACAAGACCAAGAGAAAGGTGTTAGCACACCCCTCAAAAAAGACAGACAGGGCAGGCCAGGATTTCCGTAGACAGGTTCCCCGCCAGAACGGGAGCGGGGAATGGAGACAGCCCTTTCAAGGGGGACGGTCCTGGGAGGGGCCCAGAACTCCGCGCACCTTCTCATACAGACAGGAGCGCGGCCAGGACCGTCCAGCCTCTGGCAGGGGCCAACCTTCCAAACGCCCCTTTAAAGGGGGGGGGAGGCCGGCCCTACAGACGCTTCAAGTGACGCCTGGGGCAGTCCCATCGGGGGCCGTCTGGCGTTGTTCAGCGAAGCATGGCAGACGACCACGACGGATGCCTGGGTCAGGGAAACAGTGGCCCAGGATCTAGCGATAGAATTTTACTCCATTCCTCCGGATCACTTCATAAGGTGCCCGTTGTCACGCAACAAGGCCAAGGCAGGCCTTCTAGATCAGGCCATAAAGCACCTGGAGGAAATAAGGGCGATAGAGCCGGTTCCTCCAGGGCAGGAGGGATGGGGGTTTTACTCCATCCTCTTCCTGGTTCCAAAGTCATCCGGGGATTGGAGGGCCATTCTGGATCTCAAACGTCTCAATCACCATGTAGTGTACAGGAAGTTCAAGATGCAGTCCCTCAGGTCCATCCTGGCCAGCATTCGAAGAGGGGATCTGCTGTCATCCATAGACCTCACAGAGGCCTACCTTCACATCCCGATAAGGTTGGATCACAGAAGGTTCCTCAGATTCTGTTACAGGGACCGACACTACCAGTACAGGGCCCTATCATTCGGCCTGTCCTCGGCACCCAGAGTGTTCACGAAGATCCTGGCAGCATTGGGAGCGCATCTACGCATGATACCGGTAAGAGTCCAATGCTATTTGGACGACATCCTGATCCTGTCGGGCTCTCACCAGGCAGCCCTGACAGACATTCGGATCACCATAGACACCCTCCAGACTCATGGCTTCTCAGTAAACCACAAGAAAAGCCAGCTCACACCATCAAGGAGGCTCCTACACCTGGGGGCCATCATAGACTCAGAACAGGGCATGGTTTATCTTTCACAGGAGCGGCGGGAGAGCCTGAGGAAGCTAGCGCTTCTGGTAACACAGAGAAGGACGGTCTCCATAGTACAGCTCTCTCAGCTCCTGGGAAAGATGATTTCATGCCTAGGAATTGTTCGGTGGGCAAGGCTCCACTCCAGAAGTCTCCACTGGCTTTTGCTATAAAATAGGCAGAACCAGAGAGCTTCGCTCAAGAGGGTCAGGGTTCCACCCCAGGTCATAGCATCCCTCAGATGGTGGAGGTCTGGCGCCCTAAGAAGGGGCACCCCGCTCAGGGAACCAGACAGGATCACAGTCACGACCGACGCAAGCCTGTTCGGGTGGGGGGCCCACTCCACGGACAAGATAGCCCAAGGGAGGTGGAGCACGGAGGACCTACGTCACAGGATCAATTGGCTCGAACTGAGGGCCATACACCTGGCCCTGCGAAAATTCTCAGCCCACTTGTCAGGGAATCGCGTGCTAGTCCTGACGGACAACGTAACAGCAAAAGCACACGTAAACAAGCAGGGCGGGACCCGGTCAGCGGCACTCATGTGGGAGGCCAGGGAGCTGGGCCTTTGGGCAGAACAGCATCTGGCCTCGCTCAGGGCAGAACACATATTGGGGGAGGCAAACCAACAGGCGGACTCCCTCAGCAGAACTACGGTAGACCACGCGGAGTGGAGGCTGGCCCCGGAACTGTTCGAGGCAATCTCGGACAGGTTCGGCCGGCCTTGCCTGGACCTCTTCGCGTTTCCAGCAAACACTCAAACGCAACGTTTCTTTTCCAGGTTCCAGACCCGGGGAGCGGAGGGGACGGACGCGCTCAGATGCAGGTGGCCCCAGGGGCTACTGTACGCCTTCCCTCCTCCGCCCCTAATACAAGCAACAATCCGCAAACTGATTCTGGAACAGGCAGAGGTGATACTAATTGCTCCATACTGGCCGAGACGTCCATGGTTTGCAGACCTGGTAGATCTATCACTCTCGCCAGTGTGGAGACTCCCTCCGAGCCAGGTATCTCTGAGCCAAGGGAAACTCCAACATCCAGATCCACAATGGCTCCAACTAGCCGCCTGGCACTTGAGCGGGAGGGCCTTCTCAGAGGAGGTCATCTCGGTCATCCAGGATGCCCGTCGGCCCTCCACCAATAGGATATATGACGCCACCTGGAGGAATTTCTCCTCCTGGTGCAGCAGGCAGGGGTTAAACCCCCTGTCAGTCACCATTCCTGACATCCTCCAGTATCTGTGGGAGGGCATGAACGGGTCTAGCGACCAACACCATCCGTAGACAGGTAGCAGCCCTACAGATGGTCCTGGTCTGTGAAGACCGGGGAACCCTGTCACAACACCCAGCGGTGAGCGCCTTCCTAAAAGGGGCCACCACGAGATGGCCTCCCGCAGTCCACCGTTTCCCATCCTGGGATTTACACAAGGTGCTACAGGCCCTAACTGAGGCTCCGTTCGAACCACTGGGAACCAGCTCACTCCGTTTCCTGATGCTGAAGGTGGCCTTCCTTGTGGCGATCACCTCGGCAAGACGGATTTCCGAGTTGGGGGCCCTGTCGGTTCGCCCGGACCTGCTCACGTTCGCAGAGGGCAGGGTGACTCTGCGGCGTGACCCAACCTTCATTCCTAAGGTCAACACATGGTTCCACAGGTCCCAGGAACTGATCCTCCCGGACTTCTGTCCGAATCCCACGCACCGTCTGGAGAGAGAGTGGCACACATTAGACGTGCGCAGGGCTCTGCGTCACTACGTTAATAGAACAGCAACCTTCAGGAGATCAGAGGCGCTATTTGTCTCATATCATCCTTCTTCCAAGGGTCTGAAGGTATCTTCCTCGACCATTGGGAGATGGATCAGGGCTTGCATAGCCAAGGCCTATGAATTACTGGACCTGCAGGTACCAAGCAACATCACGGCTCACTCCACAAGGAGCGCGGCCACATCGGCAGCTTGGCGCACGCAGGCACCACTGGATGAAATTTGCAGAGCGGCCACGTGGGCCTCTCCGTCCTTCTTTGTTAGGAACTACAAGATTGACCAATTTGCTGCAGCGGAGGGTTCGTTTGGCAGGAGAGCCCTGCAGCAGATAGTTGAGTCCTAGTAAGAGATAGCCTAGACTCCCACCCAAGGGGACTTATGAGGGCTTGGGTACGTCCCATAGGTGGATTCGGAATCCACCCATGCTGGAGAAGAAGCGTTGACTTACCTGAACGCCTTTTCTCAGCATGGAGGGATGGAGAATCCACACCCTCCTCTAACTAGTCTAGGCAGGAATTCTCTTACAGGACACTGAAAGGGAGCTACATGGTCCGATCTGATGAGGAGCTTCGCCTGTCAAAAACTGGGGAAGGAAGCCAGGAGGCGGAGCTAAATTTCGGACCTAGTCTCTGATTGGGTAGCAGGCATTGGATACCCATAGGTGGATTCTCCATCCCCCCATGCTGAGAAAAGGCGTTCAGGTAAGTCAACGCTTCTTCTGTCTTTCTGTCTATCTATCTAACATCTGTCTGTCTGTCTGTCTACCTACCTACCTACCTACCTACCTATCTATCTTAGTGTTTTTTCTAACCTCAAACTAGTCCCAAGTTCCCTGATATTTTCCTGTTCAGAATATTTCTAGAACATAGCCTGGATTCCCCTCCCTCCACTGTCATGACATCCCCGTGGAGATTTTCCTTCCTTAGTACCAGATGCTTCTTTTTTGCTGAAGCTGCAGTTGTCCACTTACGAATCTCTTCTTTTGGGTGCTGTAGTAGAGCACCCATCCAGAAGGAGAGATAACTACTGGTTTTGCTCCTTGCTCCCTTCCCTGGTGGCTTGCTTGGGTGGAGTAGAAGAAGAACAGAAGAAAGAGACAGGAAAGTTGAGGTTCCTTGGACCAGGTTGCGGTATACGGGCCTTAAGAGTACTCATGGATGCCATCCTCTGGTGCAGGTTTTGGGCTTTTTTATTGGGATGTGTTTCATTAACCTCAATATCTTTTTATCTTATGCATGAGACTTCCAGGAACAGTTGTTCCCATGAAGGAGAATATTTGTGGCTCAGAGTGGAAATGAGGGATCCTTAGTGCTCTCTGAGCTTGCTTATTTTCTTGCAGACGTTTCATTACCCTAACTAGGTAACATCATCAGTGCTGCTAAGGAGTGCGGTTTGCTGTCAGCTTATATTCTGGTGCCTTGTCTGTCTGGGTGGTTGGGGGCGGCCTTAGGGATTCTTTAGTTGGGCTTTTTACTAATGGCACTTTGGCATCCCAGAGATGCTTTTCCATGAGGCAACTGGACTTCCTTGCTCTTTGGTAGTTTCTTGATTGGGGTATTGCTTTACTTGATTGTTGGTCTGATGTTGACCTTGGAGTTAATCTCTGCTGATCTGAGTGCTGATTACTGGTGGAGAGGTGCTGGAGTCTGTTTCTCTTTTGGGGCTGGTTGATTGTCTCTTTTGCATAGTCTGTAGGTGTTGGCTAATATCTATGTGTCTATTGATGGCTGATTTCTCAGAGTGCCAGCCTTCTAGAAATTCCCTGGCATTTTTGGATTTGGCCTGGTTTTACCAGTTGAAACTATGGTTAAATCTGTGTATATGTTCTGAAATTAAAGAATTTTCGTCCTGCCTTTTGACTGCCAGATGGTGGTTATTGATGCGTTCTGCCAGTCTTCTGCCTGTTTGTCCTACGTAGTGGTTGTTGCAGTCCTTACTCTGTATGTTGTAGATGACTCCTGTTTTTTCTTCTGGGGTTGCTGGGTCTTTTGGTTTGCTTAGGATGTCTTGAAGGGCTTCATTTGGCTTGTGTGCTAGTCTTATTCCATGTGGTTGTAGCAGTCTATTTACGGTTTCTTGAGATATTCTTGATGTATGCAGTGTAATTCTTTTTAAGGTTTGGGATGGTTGTGGTGTATTGGGTTGAGTGGTCAAGTCGTTCCTATTTTATAGCATTTTTCCACGTTAACAGCAACTTGATCGAGTTTACATAGGCTGCATTAACTGAGGGATATAATCAAGATCACATGAAGTGTTAGTACCACTTTATAATGCCTTGGTAAGACCACACTTGGAATATTGCATCCAGTTTCGTTGCCATGATGTAAAAAAGATTTCGAGACTCTTGAAAGAATGCAGAGAAGAGCAACAAAGATGAGTAGGGGATTGGAGATTAAACCATAACGAAGAATGGTTGCAGGAATTGGATAGGTCTAGTTTAATGAAAAGAAGAACTAGGGGTGACATGATAGCTGTCTTCCAATATCTAAGAGGCTACTACAAAGAAGAAGGACTCAACCTAGTTTTCAAAGCACCTGAAGGCAGGACAAGAAGCAATGGATGGAAATTAGTCAAGGAGAGAACCAATTTAGAACTAAGGAGAAATTTCCTGACAGTAATTGTCTCCAGAGATTGTGGGTGCTCCAACACTGTGGAGGTTTTAAGAACATAAGAACATAAGAAGAGCCATGCTGAATCAGGCCAAAGCCCATCGAGTCCAGCATTCTGTGTCACACAGTGGCCCACCAATTGTACATGGGGATCTTGAGCAGAAAGAGAAGGCAAAACCCTCCCTTTCCCTTGACCCCCAACAAATGGTACCCAAGGGAATCCTGCCTGCCTCAACCAACATAGAGGCGGCACATGGACATCCGTTTTAATAACCACCGATACACTTTGCATCCATGAATCTATCTAGCCCTGCCTTGAAGCTGTCAAGGCTGACAGCTGTCACGACCCCTTCTGGAAGTGAATTCCATAAATCAACGACCTTCTGGGTGAAGAAATATTTCCCTTTATTTGTCCTCACTTTCTTAGCTATGAGCTTCAGGGAGTGCCCCCTTGTCCTGGTATTGTGTGATAGAGAAAAGAATTTTTCTCTATCCACCTTTTCTATCCCATGCATGATTTTATACACTTTGATCAAGTCACCCCTTAAACGCCGTCTTTCAAGGCTGAAGAGACCAAGGCGTTGCAATCTGATTGGACAACCATTTGTCTGAAATGGTATAGGGATGCCTGCCTGAGCAGGGGGTAGGACTAGAACAGGGGTCCTCAACCCCCGATCCATGGAGCGGTACCGGGCCACGACATGCCAGCAACTGGTCTGCACAAACAAGTAAATCCTCATTCACAGTATTCAGGCAGCACACAAAACCATGCTCTCTCCGGTCGGCGGAAAAACCTCTCTCCACGTAACTGGTCCTTGGTGCCCAAAAGGTTCTGGACTAGAAGACCTCAAAGGTCCCATCCAACTCTGTTATTCTGTCATAATGCAACTTGCTCTCGAAGATGTTGTAGGTCAACTATCTGTCTTAGGATTGTATCTCTATGGTTGGCCACTTACAAAACTGCATGAAAAAACCATCCTCCCTGTATTAAAATAAAACGGCTCCTTTTAGTAGAAGTTCTACTACATTTTTAGCTCACTTGGAAGATAATCTTCTTAGCCAGGAGGGTCTGTGCTCTCTTAATCCCTAGTATTTAGAACTTTTAGTGTTTATGTGACTAAAGAAACAAGCTTCTTTCACTAATTACTTACTACGCTTCTAGTTTCAGTCCCAACCTTCAAAGTCATTTTTTTTTGGGGATAAACAAAGTCTTAATTTATTCTTGGCTCAGGTTATGTAAAATCCCCAGTGATTCTGATTTGCAGTGTGTTTCCTCCCAGAAATTCTTTGCATTAATTGTATTGCTTTGGGGCGTTCCGAGGTATGCACCAAAATTAAGACATTTATTTATTTATTAGACTTATAAGCCGCTCTTCTCCAGGGGACCCAGAGCGGCTTACAACATAGATAATAACAATCGCATTAAAGTCTAATATAAATTAAATTAAAATGATCATAAAATAAAACAATACTAATTAGGGATTTTTGGCTAGGAGTTTAGATGAAACCAGTAGTGACTGGCTTATTCTATATCTGCTTGGCTATCCTGTGTGTTCAGTTACTTATTTTGCATGCAGCTTTGAGAAGAAGCACCAAGACAAAAATAGCATAAAACAATGGGTTCCAGATGCAGTATCGCCAGAAAGTTCTAGCACTTCTTTTGAGGGGCTTTTCACCATTTAGTTCATAGTTTCCAAAATATTTTACTGGCCATGGAAAACATCAGCTCCTTCTTTTGCATTTATTCAGTTGGAAGTCTTGCACTTCTGTAAAAAGCCAGAAGAGAAACAGGCTTGGGAGATAATTGTCTTGTTGATAATTAACTCTTCCATTGTAAAGTCAGTTTTTGTGTATTTTTAATCTTTGTTCATGTGGAAAAGTCTCACAATGGAGCTTCCAGTAAAATATGCTGCCTTGTCTTTTTTTTTTTTTATTTGTTTTGCTTTTTAATCAAGTGGCTTAAAATAGCACGGCTCTGCTTGGGAGAAGAATTTCCTACCAGTGATTGGCAAAAACGTTGGAGCCTTGCAAACAATGATTCAGTGGCAAAACCCTTTTGTTCCATCCTGATCTAGATCTTGATCACTGTTTGGCAAAAGCAGTAAATTAAGACTCCTAATTCTGTTTTTTTTTAAATTGAAGTGGCTTCCTTTGATGTCTAGGCCATGTATTTGTTTTGTCACTGGAGTCACAGTGTGAACTATGATTAGATACTCCGGTTTCTACTGAGGGTGATGCATAAAATGAAATGTAATATATATATTTTTCTGGTGTGGAACAACTTTGGAAGATTTGCTGCATTGTTTTGGAACGACTGTGCCTGGGCTAAAAGGGACCCTGCAAAATTTTGTTTATATCAGATGTCAGCTGCATTGACTTTTATGGGTGGAGTAGGGGAAGGCTGGTTCTCATTGCCCCATTTCTTCCTTTTTCCCCATGGCAACATGTCCTTTCTGCCTCCCCTACCCTCAAATGGTGTTTGTTTAAGGTAGGGGTCTTCAAACTTGGCCCTTTTATGACTTGTGGACCTTAACTCTGAGGAATTCTGGGAGTTGAAATCCACAAGTCATAAAAGGGCCAAGTTTGAAGACCCCTGGTTTAAGAGACCATACAATTTCAAGAGCCAGTATTGTGTAGTGGTTAAAGCAGTGATGGCGAACCTTTTAGAGATTGAGTGCCCAAACTACAACCCAAAACCCACTTATGCATCGTCGAGTGCCGGGTGGGTGTGGCTCATTGGCTGGGTGTGGCCAATTGGGTGGATGTGGCCCATTGGCTGGGCGTGGCTGCGGTGGTAACGGCAGACTGGGTAGGAAAGTTCAATCAATCAATTCCAACTTTTGCAAGATTTTTTTTCCCACGAGAAGTTGAAATTGACTGAACCTTTTTTTTTTTGCACATGGCGGCGGAGGCCTAAAGCGAAAAGGTTTTATAAAACCCAGCTGAAGGCGACAGCGCGCGTGCCCACAGAGAGGGCTCTGAGTGCCGCCTCTGGCACCTGTGCCATAGGTTTGCCACCACCGGGTTAAGGCATCAGGCTACATACTGGGAAACTGGGAGTTGTAGTTCCACGTTAGGCACAAAGCAAATTGGATGACCTTGGACCAGTCACTTTCTCCCAGCCTTGGCAAGCAGGCAATGGCAATTCACTTTTTGAAAAAACCTTGCCAAGAACACTGTGGGAACATGTCCAGGCAGTCCCTGAGAATCAAACATTGAATGAAAGAAGAAAAAAACCATAGTGTACAAGTTTATTGCTCAGGGCTTTTCTATAGGTTAGCAAGATCATAATGATCTTTTCTCCTGTCCTTTGCCAAGATGTGAGCTGGCCACGTGCCACCAGAAGTCCCAAACGTATTTTAGTTTAGATGTATGTTTAGCGTTGGTGTTCAGTAAATAATGTTTTCATAGAATGACGTGTAGAAAAAGATTTCTTCTTCCCAGTATACGTATTTTACTAGATACAAATGTTGGATTATAGTTGGAGATGCTTCAGTTGCAAATTGGAAGGTCTAGAGCAGGGGTAGGCAACCTTGGCTCTTTTATGACTCGTGGACTTCACCTCCCAGAATTCCTGAGCCAGCATGGCTGGCTCAGGAATTCTGGGAGTTGAAGTCATGAGTCATAAATAGCCAAGGTTGCCTACCCCTGGTCCAGAGAGATAAAGCCATACCAAATGGCAGTGATTGTCCTCCATTTCATTAGCTTCTATGGCAAGGTGTAGTGTGGCATGTTCAAGCAGTGAATAACTATACAAGTAGCAAGACAGTTATTAAATGAGTCATGCTCCATTTTACCATCTTTTTTGGCATGGTTGTTAAGCAAATCATTGACTCCCTAAGAAGGTGGAAATTGACAGTCCCAGGATGCTGGGACCAACCATTGTAAATATATGCCAGTTGCTAAGCATTCAAAGTTTGATCACATGACTGCAATGGTCTCAAGCAGGGGTCTTCAAGCAGGCATGCTGGCTGAGGAATTCTGGGAGTCCACAAGTCATAAAAGGGCCAAGTTTGAAGACCCCTGGTCTTAAGTATGAAAACTGTCGTAAGTCACTTTTTTCAATGCCGTTGTAACTTTGAATGATCATTAACTGAATGGTTGTAAATCGAGGATTACCTGTAGGGAACCTCTTCTATGTACTTCCTCCAAATCAATGGCTGGTATGTGTATGGGCAGGAACCAGGCAAAGTTTTAATTTCCTATAAAGTAGTGGTTCTCAACCTTTTTCAGGTTGAGACCCCACTTGCGCCGCCCATGTGCGGCACAACCCCGTCGCGCGTGCGCAATGGGCCGGTCCGTGCATGCGTGGTGCACGCGACGGCCGATCCGCGCATGTGCGGTGCGCGCGGGGCGGGTGACCCGCGCATGCGCGGCGCACACGCTACGGCCGATCCGCGCATGCGCGGCGCGCGCGTGACGAAGAAAAACAACGAAATGGCGGACCGCGACGGCCTGAACCGTGCATGCGCAGCGCACGCGCGGCAGGAGAAAAAACAAAATGGCGGACGACCCCGCGAAACGGTCGTTCGACCCCTAATGGGGTCGCGACCCATAGGTTGAGAACCGCTGCTATAAAGCAAGTTAAGTAATTTGGATCTGGAAATGTGGGTTCACCGTAATGGTTGGTTTCAATGAAAGCAAACTTGAAAAGCATGGTTATGATTCTGATGAAACAAGCTGGGTTTAAGGAAAGCAAGCTAGCTAGTTTAAGTGAAATTGTCACTTACAAAATTGTCATCCTCTATCTACATAAAGACCAGGTGATCTTTGCATAAGGTCCCTTAGGAGTTTGAGAAGAAGACTGCTACTTACATTACAGATTTAGGATTGGAAAATTAACTTTTCTGCTAAACAAGTTGCTAAATCTTTAAAGGGATTATGGTGGCTAGTTGCAACTGAGCAGAAGATTCAGTGAGATTCAGTTTATTTCAGCTCTTTTGGTTAAAAATAGATTTCAGATGAAATACAGCTGGTATTAGTCTCCATAATACCTAATAAGATGCCAAATTAACAAATTATCAGTCTGAGATTATGAATGACATATACATGAATTTGCACTGAGGTTTTGAAGCACTTTACTACTTGGTCAATTAATGGCTAATTAAGTAATTAAAGAGAATTGGTTAGCAAATTAATCAGCCGCCCTCTTCTTTTGAAAATTAATCACTGGTTTATGGGATTAATACCTCATTATCAATACTGTATTCGAAATTGTTTCAGGTCTTCCTTGCAGTATTCATTAAGCTAAACACAGTACTTCCTCCTCCTCTTCCTCCTTTAATTTCAACTTAAGAGCAACATTTGGAAACACATAATGTGGATCACAGCATTTTTATTGCTTGCCTGGAAAGTCTAATTAAAAAGTAAACAAATCCAATCATTTCCTTTATGTCATCAGGGAAATGTATTGCTCTGTTGTGTGCATGCAATCACCAGGTGTCAAACGGGTGGTGGTGACGATGCTGACACACTTGGAACAACAATGTTTGTGCAAATAATGGAGAGGGTTGGGCGAAGTTCCGGAAAACATTGTTTGTTTTGGCGAGTGATGACAATTACAGCATACAGGTAATCTTCAACTTACGACTACAATTGAATCCAAAATTTCCGTCGCTAAGCGAAACATTTGTTAAGTGAATTTTGCCCCATTTTGCAACCTTTTTTTGCCACAGTTGTTAAAGGAATCATTACAGTTGTTAAGTTAATAACATGGTTATTAAGTGAATCTGGCTTCCCCCCCCCATTGACTTCGCTTGTCAGAAGGTCGCAAAAGGGGATCACGTGACCCTGGGACACTGCAACCGTCATAAGTGTGAGTCAGTTCCCAAGCATCTGAATTTTGGTCACATCATATGGAGATGCTGCAATGGTTGTAAGTATGAAAAACGGTCATAAGCCACTTTGTAACTTTGAACAGTCACTAAATGAACTGTTGTTTAATCGAGGACTACCTGTAAACCAAATATCTATTCCTGCAATCTGAATTGTCCCTCCCCTCCCGCCTCCCCAAATAATCTTGAGCCATCGTCCTATTTTTCTGGTTATCCCATTCTGGGGGGGGAAAAAAACCCTTGGTGGAGCATGTAGATAGTCCATGACTTACAACCAGTTGCTTAGTGACTGTTCATGTTTACAGCCAATCTGAAAAAGAGGACATGGAATTCTGGGAGTTGAAGTCTACAAGTCTTAAGAGTTGCCAAGATTGGAGATCCATGGATTCCCCCTCCATGGTCATGTGACTGAACTTTGGATGCAGTATGGCTGTATTTATGACTGTTTGCAGCATCCTTTGATGACGTCGCCACATTTTATGACCATCGTGGCATGACTGTAATGGGCAGGCTCCATGGTGTCCTCTTTCTTGAGCCTTCTGTGATGTATCCTCCCAGATTGTTTGATTTTATGTTCCTGTTTCTTCAGTTTGTTTTATTTGTAATTGAAGAGCAAATGGCCAACACTTTCAGTTCTCTTATTTTTTTTATGTTAATTCATTGTACTTTATGCTTATCTTTTTATTATATCTATAGCTTTTGGGCATGCATGGGTTTCTGTATATATCTGATATAAATATTTGATGTGTGTTATGCCTTCTGGCCGTAATAAAGAAAAATCTATGGATCTTGCAAGAAAGAGTCGGGTAGCAAACAGATTTAATAAATAAATGCATAAAAACATACCTCTGTAGAGGGGAGGCCCCATCTGTACGCCTTGGGTTATACAATTCTGGAAATGATTCTGCTGAGTAGGTAATGAAATAGGAAGTTGCTTGATTGAATAGGAAATTCTCCCAGCACTGGAGATGGAGAATCCACCAATGGGTTTAAACTGTGTTCCTGCCCAATCAGATCAAGTTAGCCAAAGTTGCAATGCCTGTCCTGGGCTAGAGTGTCCCAGTCTCGACTTGATCTTGCCCAAGACAGACGTGGCAAGTTGGCTCTTAGGCAGGTACAGTTTCCATTGGTGGATTCTTTATTCTCTATTCTCTTCAGTCTTCTGTCACAGTGCTGTATTCAGCACTGTGTTTTTTCCTCTCAGTTGGCTGAAGAAGTGTTTGCCTTTAACTAGGAACGGAGGCCTTCGTTCCTCCCCCTCCCCACCCCGAATTCCAACCATAAAGGCTTGAGGCTGAGGGGACTTGCTTCCCCTCTGTAACACAGCCCTCCTTCTCCTCTTGGACAGTGCTGGGCTCAGTGCTGCTCCTCAGCCCTCCACAGTTCCCCATTGCCTGGAAAAGCCTCTGGACATGCGCGAAGGCTAAAAACGGCCGTTTGCAGCTGGCGCGTATTCAGAAGGCCGATTACCTCTTTTCCAGCCTTTCTTTGTGATAGGAGCCAGAGAGCATTCCAAAGCTCTGTTTTTTTCGTCTCGGAGGGCTGCTTGGTTTAGGGTGGAAGGGGGTGCCGGCAGCAATACCCCCAGACCTCGTGCGGCCGCCATTTTGAGTGTGGCGACCATCGCAAGCGGCTAGGTCACCCGCGGTCACCTTTCTACCCACCCACCAGCCGGCTACTGAGTCCTGTCACGCGCTTTCTTCCCCTTCCCAGTCCATTTACTCTGGGGACTTGTCATCTAGTGAATATGAGGCTGATCTGGAGATTCCAATGTCTGAGGAGGAGGAACCCTCCCCTGAGACACCATCACTTAGCGGTCTCTTTAACCCTGCCTTTTTTGTGCCCCTGCTTCGTAAGGCCACTTCCACGGCACATCTCGGACCCGATCCTTCCACACTGGCAACTTCAGTCACTCCAGACTCGGAGGCGGATCCGAATATCACCGAACCGGTAACAACACAATACCGCATTCCTTGCCCTCCCATGTTCCTCAACGCGGTCTGAAAGCAATGGGTATCCCTGGCCTCTTTTCCCCTTCCAAGTAGCAATGAGAAAACACTTTATAATGTGGCCCAGGACCTGGAGGTGGCTCTGGAGATGAACCGCGGTAGATGAACCTTTAGGACCCCTTGTGTCTCCTGGCAACGTTTCTGAGGCCCTCAAGGCTGAGGACCGTAAATGTGAGCTCTCTTTCCATAGAACACATCAAGCCATAGCTTGGGCTATCAGAGCAGCTACCTGTGCATCCTTTTTTTAACAGGTCTGCTCTCCGCTGGCTTAGACAGCTTCAGGCCAGGATACCGGCGGAGGATATCCGCACGCATCAAGATCTAAGTAAGATGGTGGCGGCTACAGAATATGCTTCTGATGCCACCCTCCAGGCTGCCAGATTTTCCTCCAGAGCCATGGCATCCAACGTCACTGGCCGCCGTGTGCTCTGGTTGAAACACTTGCACGCTGATGCCAAGTCCAAATGGCGCTTGTCAGCAGCCCCTTATCAGGGAGGGAAATTGTTTGGTGAAGCTCTGAATCCTTACCTCACTGGGAATAAGGATAAATGTAAGGTCCTCAATCATCTCCTTAAACGGTCAGACAAACGTCCTAACACCTACTCAATGGAGGCAGCCCTTTCGCGCTGGAGCCAGGTCCAACTACTCCCAGCCCAACTGTTCTTTCCCTATTGAACAAGACAGACAGGACAGACAGTCTGACAGACAGGTTTCCAGACCCAGACAACAATTTCAGGGCAAACGGCCCTTTCGTGGGAGCGGTCTCCCATTAAGCCGATCCAGGTGACTCTCAGGCAGATCTTCCCATCGGGGGTAGACTCTCTCTCTTTGCCCGCCAGTAGGAAGCCACCACCACGGATGCATGAGTCCTAAACACGGTGCGTCACGGACTGTTCTTGGAGTTCATCTCCAACCCCCTGAATCGCTTAATTTCTTGTCCCCAACTAAGAAATCCAACAAAGAAAAAACTAATGTGAGAGGCCATTGGTCACCTCTTGAACATATGGGCCATAGAACCGGTGCCATTGGATCAGAGAGGTCGGGGATTTTACTCCATCCTCTTCGTCGTCCCCAAGGATTAAACTATCATCTGGGAGTTGAAGTGTACAAGTTCTAAAGTTGCCAATGTTGCAGACCTCTGATCTAAGGGATTGATTCCAGATGTTGTTAGGGGGCACAAGAGGAGCATGTAATCTTGGGGAACCTTCAGTTTGACTTTACTGCTCTGCGCATTAATGTGTAATACTTTCTATACAGATAGCCCTCAATTTACAACCATTCACTTAGTGACCACTTAAAGTTACAATGGCACTGGAAAAAGTCACTTATGACGGTTTTTCACACTTGGCAACTGGCATGTGTTTACAATGCTTGCAATATTCCAGGGTCATGTCTGCACATTTTAAAATTACTGAAGTTGAGAAACGCTATCCTAGGGGATAACTGAGTTTCCAGGATGGTACAAAGCCATGTCTGCATTAACTGTACTGTAGTTTGTTGAGGGAATCAGGGTGGTTGACTTCACCTGTTGCATTAAAGCAGAATCCATGCTTTAAAGACCATAGCCAGCATATGAATACCAAAACATGTGGGGAGGGAAGGTGTTATTTTATTTTATTAATTTATATTTCATCTTTGTTATTTGTATCCCATTTTTATTATTATTGTAAATGACTCAAGGCAATGAACGCACAAATATTCCTTTCTCCTATTTTCCCCACAACAAATCTGTGAGGTAAGTTGGGCTGAGAGACAGTAATTAGCCCAAAGTTACTTAGCCGATTTTTATGCTAAAGCGGGACTAGAACTCAAAGTCTCCTGGTGATTGGCCCAAAGTCACCCAGCCGGCTTTCAGGCCTAAGGCAGGACTAGAACTCACAGTCTCTTGGTGATTGGCCCAAAGCCACCCAGCTGGCTCTCATGCCTAAGGCGGGACTAGAACGCTCAGTCTCCTGGTGATTGGCCCAAAGTCACCCAGCCGGCTTTCAGGCCTAAGGCAGGACTAGAACTCACAGTCTCTTGGTGATTGGCCCAAAGCCACCCAGCCGGCTCTCATGCCTAAGGCGGGACTAGAACGCTCAGTCTCCTGGTGATTGGCCCAAAGTCACCCAGCCGGCTTTCAGGCCTAAGGCAGGACTAGAACTCACAGTCTCTTGGTGATTGGCCCAAAGCCACCCAGCCGGCTCTCATGCCTAAGGCGGGACTAGAACTCACAGTCTCCTGGTGATTGGCCCAAAGTCACCCAGCCGGCTTTCAGGCCTAAGGCGGGACTAGAACTCACAGTCTCTTGGTGATTGGCCCAAAGCCACCCAGCTGGCTCTCATGCCTAAGGCAGGACTAGAACGCTCAGTCTCCTGGTGATTGGCCCAAAGTCACCCAGCCGGCTTTCAGGCCTAAGGCGAGACTAGAACTCACAGTCTCTTGGTGATTGGCCCAAAGCCACCCAGCTGGCTCTCATGCCTAAGGCAGGACTAGAACACTCAGTCTCCTGGTGATTGGCCCAAAGTCACCCAGCCGGCTTTCAGGCCTAAGGCGGGACTAGAACTCACAGTCTCTTGGTGATTGGCCCAAAGCCACCCAACTGGCTCTCATGCCTAAGGCGGGACTAGAACGCTCAGTCTCCTGGTGATTGGCCCAAAGTTGCCCAGCTGGCTTTCAGCCTAAGGCAGGACTAGAACTCCTAGTTTCTAGCCTGATGCCTTCACCCCTGAACCAAACTGGCTCTCAATGTGAGTCTTTCTATGAACGTCCCTCCCTCTTTTCCCCATTGAATTTACTAATGGGGAAGCACCGCTAGGCTTCTTTATTTTTGCTTTCTGACTTCTTTCGCCATTTAAAGCAGAGAATTCTTTGCTCTGGCACAAAACCCTGAAGGTGATTCCCAGTTACTAGAAGCGAAGTACGCAAGCTGTGAGATGGAGAAGGCAGCCAACAAAAAGGCCTCCCACAGAAGGATAAGAGCCGTCAGCCGCTCCCCTTCCTAACAATCCCAGCTGGACTGGGAAGCTCCGGCTGACATTTCCTGTAAGAATTGCTTCGGGGAGCCTGGCCTGCTTCCCCCTTTCCTCTCATTTCCCATGAAAGAACAGGAAAAGCCTTCCTGGTGCTATTAATAGAAAGAATGAGCTCATTGAGGGAAGAGGCGGGCTGGGGATGGAGGGAACCAGCTGCTTTTTGGCTGGCAGCTTGAATGCTGAAGGTCAGTTACTAGATTCCCACAAAGTGTGATGAGTCTTGGATATTGGACAGCTGCACAACTGACTGCTGGGTATGGGAGAGCTGGGAGGGCTGAGATAGGGGGTGCGTGGGGGGTGCCCAAGGGAAGGTAATGGAAGGGTTTGCTGGCAGAGCTTGGGGGGCTCGCTGGGCCTGGAGGAAGCTGGTAGGCTTCATCCTGTTGGATACATCTTGTGTGTGGAAATCCTGGTCTTTTGGTTGTTGTTTTAAAGAGGGAGGAATCCACAGGAGAGAAAAACAGTGACATCATCCCGCAGGAGCCCCTACAGCAGGAGCCCCCCAACCTGTGGGCCATGCCCTCTTGGCCACTGAGCTACGTGAAGGGATGGCCAGAGCATGTGTGTGTGTGTGCATGCATTCAACCCCTCACACTCGCGCTAGTGCCACTGTGAGCGTCTCTCAGCACTAGCACCTCCCCGCCCCGAGCGTCCTGCTGGCACTAGCACAGCTCTGAGCATCCCGTTGGTGCTAGCCGCCCTGTTTGCTCATGGGCTCGCATGTGGCCCATTTGTGCATGCACACACACGCACGTAACAGTGCCTGTCTCCCATTTCCGGGCCACCAAACCAAAAGGTTTGGGGACCTATGCCTTACAGGTAGTCCTTGACTTACAATATTCATTCAGTGATGGTTTAAAGTCATAAGGGCACTGAAAAGAATGACTGTTTTTCACACTTAACAACTGTTGCAGGATCCACATGGTCACGTGATCAGAATTTAGATGCTTGGCAACTGGTTCATATTTATGGCGGATGCTGTGGCCCGGGGTCACGTGATCCCCTTTTGCGACCTTCTGACAAGCAAAGCCAGATTCATTCAGCCATCTTACTAACTTAACAACTGTAGCGATTCATTTAACAACTCTGGTGAGAAAGGTCGTAAAATGGGACAAAAGTCACTTAACAACTCTCTCCCTTAGCAACAGAAACTTTGGGCTCAGTGGTGGTTATAAGTTGAGGATTGCCACCCTATATTGTATAGTTGTGGCATTTCTTACTGATCCTCCAATCAAGATACGACTGAGGCCTGCTGTTATCTGGCTTCTAAGCTCAGTTTGAGTGCTCCCACTAAGCTTTCAAGCTTTAAAGCAGGGGTCTTCAAACTTGGCCCTTTTATGACTTGTGGACTTCAACTCCCAGAATTCCTCAGCCAGGCATGCTGGCTGAGGAATTCTGGGAGTTGAAGTCTACAAGTCATAAAAGGGTCAAGTTTGAAGACCTCTGCTCTAAAGAATTAAGAAAGAAAACAGGCTGGAGAAAGGGCCCTGTGAGTGTGGATATGGATGTGGGATCATCGTTGTATATTGCATGTTTTGAAGTTTTGAAGTCATGTTTTGAAGTGCTCTAAGCCAGCCTTACTGACTCAAGTTCTCCTTCAGAGTTGGGAGTATAGATATGACAAGGATTACCACACTCATCGCTCACAGGTGAGGGAAAGATAGACTTGGATGGTGGCAGTTGTAATCCCAGGACACTTGGATCCAGGACAATTGGAGGAGCATTTTAATGAGAGACGGTTGGCAGGACTAGCAAAGGTCTTGAGAGAGCTTATAATAGGCCTTTCCTAAACTCATTGCTGGCCTGTAGCCTCAACAGTCTTTATACATAGGTAATCTTTAACTTACAACCATTCGTTTAGCACAGCGGTTCTCAACCTTTTTCAGGCTGAGACCCCACCTGCACCGCGCGCGATGGGCCAAACTGCACATGCGCGGAGTGTGCGCGACAGGCTGAACCGCACATGCGTGGCGTGCGCGTGACAGCCAGAACCACACATGCGTGGCGTGCCGAATCGCGCATGCGCACGACGGCCCGAACCGTGCATGCGTGGTGCGCGCGCGAAGGCCGGAACCGCGCATGCGTGGCGCGTGCGCGTTGGCCGGAACCGCGCATGCGTGGCGCAACGGGCCAAATCGCGCATGCGTGGCGTGCGCGCGACGGCCGAGGGCAAATGAGAAAGAAATGGCAGACTGCAGTGGTTGGCGACCCCTGTGAAATGGTCGTTTGACCCCAAATGGGGTCGCGACCCACAGGTTGAGAACCGCTGGTTTAGCAACTGTTCGAAGTTATAGTGACACTGAAAAAAATCACTTATAACCGTTGTAGCATCCCCACGGTCAGGCCATCAGAGCTTAGGTACTTGGCAACTGGCATGTATTTATGATGGTCACAGTGTCCTGGGGTCATGTGAATGCCATTTGCAACCTTTCCAGCCAGCTTCTGACAAGCAAAATTAGTGGGGGAAGCTGGATTTTCTTAGGGACCATGTGATTCATTTAGCAACCATGGCAACAAAGGGTATAAAATGATGCACAAAACATTTAAAAACCACCTTGTTTAACAATTGTGATTCCAATTGTGGTTGTAGCTGATAGGTACCTATGCTTACAGTAACATCAGAATTGTGCATTTCACTTGGTCAAATATTAGAACATCTCTAGTTGTCTAGTCAGTTCTAGAGGAGATCAACCTTGACTGCTCTTTAGAAGGCCAGATCCTGAAGTTGAAACTCAAGTACTTTGTCCACCTAATGAGAAAGAAGGACTCACTGGAGAAGAGCCTAATACTGGGAAAGATGGAGGGCAATAGAAGAAGGGGACAACAGAGAATGAGGTGGCTGGATGGAGTCACTGAAGCAGTAGGTGTAGCTTAAATGGATGGTAGAGAACAGGAAGGCCTGTAGGAACGTTGTCCATGGGGTCGCGATGGGTCGGATATGACTTCTCAACTAACAACAAAGTTGTCTAGTGGAACAAGGGCCTATCTATTCCCTTTTTGGGGCTCTGAGAAAAAACATGCCTGTGCAGTTGTAATATCTTGAGTGATCTAACTTGGTTGTAATACCATGGAGATTTTGCTGCGCCGTCCGGAGAAAATTCACGGTCATGCAAGGGTATTTGGAACTAACAGCTGATCTTATCTATGCCACCCTTTCTGTTTGGTCTGTATGGCCGATGAGTCCTCAGTCAGCACACATTTCTACTGATTCAGCTGCCAAATTGAAGGAATTAAACCTCCTGGATAGAGCTGAGACACCTCAGGTTCAGTTAAGCTGGCACCTCCAGTTGAAACCCCAAAGAACTCGTAATCTGCCAATTGGTCTCCGAACCCAATTCAAAGTGTTGGTTATGACCTATAAAGCCCTACATGGCATCGGACCAGGTTATTTACGGGACCGTCTGCTGCCTCATGAATCCCAGCGGCCGGTTAGGGCCCACAGAGTGGGCCTTCTCCAGGTCCCGTCAGCCAGACAGTGTCGCCTGGCGGGGCCTAGGGGAAGAGCCTTCTCTGTTGCGGCCCCGGCCCTCTGGAACCAACTTCCCCCGGAGATCCGTGTCGCCCCCACCCTCTCCGCCTTTCGTAAATTGCTTAAAACACACTTTTGCCGGCAGGCCTGGGGCAGCTAACACCTTGCCCCTAGCCAGTGTATGTTCGTGGAATGATTGGTTTTTTGTTTTTTTGTTTTTTGTTTTTTTAACTTAAGGGTTTTTTATATGTATGTAATTTCTATTATGCTGTGAGCCGCCCTGAGTTCTTCGGAATAGGGCGGCATAGAAATTAAATTAATAATAATAATAATTAAATTAATAATAATAATAATCTTCCCAGATCGGGGCCATTGTTTTCTCTGCCCCAAACTGAACCACAGTCTGTTCATCCAGGGCTAAAGTTGTGAAAAACCTGGTTCGATGTGGTGTTTGGAGTCCAAATGAGAAAAGAATGCTAGCATTACCACAGTTCTGCAAATTTTGTCCTTGGTGTTGTCCCTAGTTATCTCATTCTGCATTCTTGAAATATTTCAATATTTATAGATGCCCTTAGTCTGATCTTGCCAGGCATTTAAACGATAGTAGAAGAAGGCACAGTTGGAAGTTTGCGTGGGAAAGGATAGAAGAGTTGCTGCCAATCCAGGTGGTTTTTGACTCTTGGCTCCCCCCCGTAAATCCAGGATCATAGATGCTGAAGTCCAAATGATATGCCGGGGCACCACGTTTTCTGACTTTATACAGGTACAACGGTTCATTTAGTGACCACTCAAAGTCACAGAGGCACTGACTTAGGACCATTTTTCAGTTACGACCTTCCCAGCATTCCCATGACCATGGGATCAAAATTCAGATGCTTGGCAACTGGTTCACACTTATGACCGTTGCTGTGTCCCAAGATCATGTGATCCTTGACCTTCTGACAAGCAAAGTCAATGGGAAAGCAGAATCATTTAACAACTGGGTTACTAACTGATCAGCTGCAGTGATTCACTTAACAATTGAGGCAAGAAAGTTCGTAAAATGGCACAAAACGTACCTTTGTTAACAGATGTCTCACTTATCAACAGAAATTTTGGGCTCAGTTGTGGCCGTAAGTCGAGGATTACCTGTAGTAGAGAGTTAGAGTTAGAGAATGATTGGTTTGACTTGGGAAGCTCTAGTCTAGAGTGGTCATCTTGGTGTAAAGTGGTTAATATCAGATTTTAACCAAATTAAAATTATTCGGTCATGAAGCAGGGCTGGCTGTGGAGCAGTTACTGTCCATCAGCCTAGCCTACCTCATAGGATTATTGTGTAAGGCAGGAGTAGGCAACCTTGGCTCTTTTATGACTCATGGACTTCAACTCCCAGAATTCCTGAGCCAGCATGGCTCAGCATGGAAACCTCTCCCTTTTCCCTCAGCATGGCTGGCTCAGGAATTCTGGGAGTTGAAGTCCACCAGTCATACAAGAGCCAAGGTTGCCTACCCCTGGTGTAAGGGAACAGATAGTCCTCGATTTACAACATTTTGTTTAGTGACCATTCAAAATTACAGTGGCACTGAAAAAATGACTCATGATGACTATGACTATTTTTTTCACACTTATGACCGTTGTGGCATCTCCAGGGTCCCATGATCAAAATCCAGACAATTGGCAACTGACTCATATTTACGACGGTCGCTGTGTCCCGGAGTCACGTGATCACCTTTTTTCAACCTTCTGACGAGCAAAGTTAATGGGGGAAGCCAGATTCACTTAACAACCGTGTTACTAACTTAACTGCAGTCATTCACCTGTGGCAAGAAAGATGATAAAATGAGGCAAAATTCACCTAATGTTTCACTTAGCAGCGGAAATTCTGGGTTCCATTGTAGTCAGAACTGTGGGTGTAGAAGACGGCGTGTCCGCAGTATATTTTCATTTACTTCTTTGCATAACATGCCTGCATTTCCTTAATCAGTTTAATCTTTAAAGAGGGCGGCCAAGAATGACGTCACTGTTTACAAACTGTTTAGGCTGCACATTGTTTTTCATTCTCATGTTTGCAACTGCGTTTTGTGTTCTCAGTGCTTGTATTCCTTACTGTGTGCTAATTTTAGTCTAATGACACCTTTGGCTAATGCCATTCTCCTTCCATGCCTTGTTTCTTACAATCAGTTGTGCTGTTACTGCTGTCAGCGTAATCCTCATCTTTGTAACAAGAAAAGTAATACAAGTACTCCCATATTTGAACTTTTGTTGCTAAGCAATGTAGTATATAACAGGATTTGATTTACCCAATTCTGTATCTATTTACTTTACTGCCTGTTCAAGGGAAAAGCCAGGTTGGGGCAACCTGTAGTCAATTTTTTTGAGAATCTTTCCCCCCCCCCCTCATAGCCAGCAAAGAAGGCATGGTTGAAAGCTGACTACTTACAAACACAATTGAGCTCAAAATGT
Organism: Bothrops alternatus; assembly: GCA_034064705.1. Lineage (NCBI taxonomy): Eukaryota > Metazoa > Chordata > Lepidosauria > Squamata > Viperidae > Bothrops > Bothrops alternatus. The sequence continues at coordinate 736,855 of JARGCV010000089.1, forward strand.
ACACTAGTGGCCAAAATTGTGGAAACGTTTTCGGAAAAGTGTATTTTTGAGGTTTGATGGCTAATAACACCACTTTTTTTTCCGGAGTAGTACCATAAAATTATATATCAGTGGAAAGATAACTTAATCAGGAATGTAATGCCACATAGTTTGTACCGTATTCTATGAAAAGCTATAGCCAAATAACCAAAAAAAGGAAACACAACTTGCTTAGATTAATATCAGGTAGCTTTCCTTCATCTGATTGTAGCCAATGAGCCTGACAGCCAATCAGGTGTCATCTTGTTTTGGCAATGAGCCAATCAGATTACAGTAGGATTCAGTTATTGATCTCATATATTGAAGCTGAGAGGAGGACATTTGTCAGTGTGTTATGTGATCGCTGTCAAGTTGGTTGCGTTTTTTTGTGTTCTTTCATTTAGTGAGCTTGTAAAATGTAATAAAATTAAAGTCATGGTGCAAAGAGTTGACTGGTTGCCCAGAAAGCAATATAAAATAGTATTATTATGTGAACAAGGCTACAGTTATAAAGAAATTAGAAGAAAAATGGGTGGAAATTTAACCAAAGGTGGCATTTCTACTGCACACTTTTCCCAAAAGGTTTCCACAATTTTGGCCACTACTAACTGTGAAAAATGATCATGTCACTTTTTTTCAGTGCTGTTGTAACTTTGAATGGTGAACTGTTGTAAGTCGAGGACTATCTGTAGAGGAAAAATAGCAGCTGGCGGATAAAACAAATACGGAGATGATGGTTGTGGCCGCACAATTAATGCCTTGACTGATCACAATTTATATCCGCACTCTGATGCTCACAGTTGTGCTTGACCTGTTGTTTTGTGAAAGGGGAATTTCCAGGCCTCCATTAATTACTTCAGTTGTTAACTATTCTAATAGCTGAGTTGATTGATTTTTGTTTTAATTGAATTAACCTGATTACATTGTCATCTTTTTGCATTCTTGTTAGTTGCCTGGAGTGACAGAATGGCGGGAGAGGTGGATAATAGTAAAATTACAGGTAGTCCTCAACTTACAGCAGTTTGTTTAGTGACCGTTTGAAATTACAGCAGCACTGGAAAAAGTTGACTCGTGACCATTTTTCACACGTGGGACCGTTGCAGCATCCCCATGGTCACGTGATTCAAAATCGAGACACTTGAAAACTGACTCATATTTACGATGGTTGTAGTGTGCCTGAAGGTCATGTGATCACCTTTTGCGATTTTCCAACGAGCAAAGTCAATAGGGAAGCCAAATTCACTTAACAACCCTGTTAGTAATTTAACAACTATGGCAAGAAAGATAGTAAAATGTGGGAAAACTCACTGAATTCTTTCAGTTAGCAAGAGAAATGTTGGACTCAATTGTGGGAAGTCGAGTGCATGTAATATTATATGTAATCAGATAATTGCCTATTAAAAACCTAGTCTGTGTCTTAATTTAGCTTTTCATTGCAGATTCTTGCTGGCATCTCAAGCTTAAATATTTTGTTCTCCCAGAGATGCCCAAAAGTAAAATTACAGAATATTTTCACTGACATCCTCTGACATTCAGCTCCATTCCCTAACTAAGCATTTGGGACAGAAGCTAAAGCTGGAATTGAAAGTTGCTAGGCCTCAAAAGTTAGTAGCTTTTGTGGTGGCTAAATCCAGTTCTTTTGACGATCCATCAACAGTTGGCATCTTGACTTAGGGGAAAAAATGTCATTCCTTGTTTTGTCCTCAGCTTCTCAGAGTAATGTCTGGAAGGGACCCCAGCAGGGACCATTAAACTAATCCTTTATCTTCCACCATTAAAATAATCCCTTATCTTTGAGGGGCGAAGAGGAGAGATAATCATGTCATGCTCTCTGATGCCGGAGTAGATCAGAAGCACCTGTGGTTGATGATAATATCCTGAATGAAGGAGGCACAGTGGGCAGATTGCTTTCCTTGCAAATATCTTTATCTCTCCATGACTTTCTCAGGCCTGTGAATTACCTTGGGAGCTGGCTTCCCGCTCCAGGTGTGTTTGGAATGAAACCTGACTAATTTGGGCAACTGGAAATGTTGCTTGCAGCTGCAATTTGTCCTTGTGCCAACTCAGTATCTGAACCACTTGGGCGCAGGGAAGAATGGGGCTTGAATAGCTGTGTCAAGACTTCCGTTTGGACTGCTGAGAAAAGCTGGAAAGAACTTCATGCAAGTTGCATGAAGTTTGCAATTAAAAGGGTGCACGCCGTACAGCATTGCCGAAAGTTGCTTGCAAAGGAGGAAGAAGCAGGATTGTATTTTGGCCACAAGCCCTTTCCCAGGATACTTTTAATAATTGGATTTGCCTAGCTAGCTAGGGAGAACCTGAACCACACTTTTTACTATAGAGCTGGTCCTTGATTCACAACCACAGTCCAACCCCTAATTTCCATTGCTAAGCCAGGCAGTTGTTAAATGAATTTTGCCCCATTTTATGACCTTTTTTTGCCACAGTTAAGTGAATTGCAGTTGTGAAGAGAATCATGCAGTCATTAAGCCTATCTGATTCTTCCCCCTCCCCCCATTGACTTTGCACGTCTGAGGCCAGCTGAGAAGGTCACAAATGGTGATGACGTGACCCTGGGACAGTTCAACTGTCATAAATAACATGTCACTTGCCAAGTGCCTAAATGTTGATGCTGCAAGGGGATGCTGTAACAGTTATGTGAAAACCACCGATAAGTCACATTTTTCAGCACTGTCGGAACTTCAGATCCTTAAGAACATAAGAACATGAAGAGCCATGCTGAATCAGGCCAAAGCCCATCGAGTCCAGCATTCTGTGTCACACAGTGGCCCACCAAATGTACATGGGGATCTTGAGCAAAAAGAGAAGGCAAAACTCTCCCTTTCCCTTGACCCCCAAACAAATGGTACTCAAGGGAATCCTGCCTGCCTCAACCAACATAGAGGCGGCACATGGACATCTGTTTTAATAACCACCGATACACTTTGCATCCATGAATCTATCTAGCCCTGCCTTGAAGCTGTCAAGGCTGACAGCTGTCACGACCCCTTCTGGAAGTGAATTCCATAAATCAACGACCCTCTGGGTGAAGAAATATTTCCCTTTATTTGTCCTCACTTTCTTAGCTATGAGCTTTAGGGAGTGCCCCCTTGTCCTGCCCCCATGCATGATTTTATACACTTCGATCAAGTCACCCCTTAAACGCCGTCTTTCAAGGCTGAAGAGACCGAGGCGTTGCAATCTGGTTTCATAAGGGAGGTGCTCCATTTCCTTGATCATTCTTGTTGCCCTTTTTTGCACCTTTTCCAGTTCCATTATATCCTTCTTGAGGTGCGGTGACCAGAACTGTACACAGTACTCCAAGTGTGGTCTCACCATCGATTTGTACAGAGGCAATACAACACTTAACAATCCTTGCTAAATGAATGCTTGCAAATCAAGGACTACCTATATATTGTTGGGTTGCAAATGTTAACCCCCTTCCTAACTGCTGGAGGTTGTTTTTTTTTTCCAAGAAGAGATAAGGAAGGTTTGAAGGATTTCACCATAGAAGCTTCCTGTTCTGTCTCTTGGCTGCGCAGGGAGTCCTCGGCTCATGGCCACAATTGGGACGGGAATTTATGTTGCCAGGCAAGGAGATTGTCAAGTGAGCCATGCCCAATTTTACCATCCTTTTTTGTCATGCTTGTTAAAGGACTCACTGCAGTTATTAAATCACATGGTCATTGTGAATTCATTAACTTTGCTTGTTAGAAGCCACTTTGGAAGGTTGCAAGTGGCACTCACATGCCCTGAGATACTACAGCCTTAAAAAACATTCAGACATTCACCTGTCTGAGATGGTATAGGTCAGCGGTTCTCAACCTATGGGCCGCGACCCCATTTGGGGTCGAACGGCCATTTCACGGGGGTCGCCAAACGCCGCAGTCCGCCATTTTTCCCCCCTCGGCCGGCGCAGGGGGCAGCACTACGCATGCACAATGCGGGACGTCGTGTGCGTGTTGCGCATGCGCGATGCAGACTGTTGTGCTGTGCATGCACGATGCAGGTAGTCGTGCGCGCGCTGTGCATGCGCGATGCGGGCCGTCGCTCTGCGCATGCGCAATGCGGGCCATCGTGCGCATGCCGCACATGTGCAATGCGGTCTGTTGCGCCGCGCATGCGCAATGCGGGCCGTTGCAGGTGTGCCATGCATGCGCGATGCGGGCCGTCGCGTCGTGCATGCGCTATGCGGACCGTTGCGCCGCACATGCGCGGTGCAGGCCGGGGTCGCGCTGCGCATGTGCGGCACAGGTCAGGGCCGCAACCTGAAATAGCTTGAGAACCGCTGGTATAGGGTCTCCTGCTTGAGCAGTGGGCTGGATTAGAAGACCTACAAGGTCCCTTCCAGCTTCTATTCTAAAATATAGGCTGGTTGCCAAGTGTCTTGAGTTTTTATCATGTGATTGAGGATGCTGCAATGTCGTAAGTGTGAGCACTGGTTATATGTTTTTTCAGTGCTGTTGTATCTTTGAGTGGTCAATAAAAATGGTTGTAAATCGAGGCCTACCTGTGCCACTTCTGGTTGCAAATAAAGCACTCACATACTACTTCACAGGGCTTTACAGTCCTCTAAGCAGTTTACTTTGTTGTAACTTAAGCCGGTTTAGGCTTATATTCATAGTGCTTTACAGCGCTCTCTAAGCGGTTTACAGAGTCAGCTTATTGCTCCCAACAATCTGGGTCCTCATTTTACCCACCTCGGAAGGATGGAAGGCTGAGTCAATTTTGAGCTGGTCAGAATCGAACTCCTGGCTGTGGGCAGAGTCGGCCTGCAATACTGCATTCTAACCACCACGCTACCAGGGCTCATAGTTGGATGCATCTCCATACGAAGCAAACCAAAAGTGCCCAGTGGCAATTGCCTAAGCCAAAGTTTGCCAAACGGGTGACCTTTAGGCAAATTTTGAACATAGTTGGGTTTGGTGGGGGGACTGCAGGGAGATGAGATGGAGAAGATGCTAGCCAAGGTTCTCCTTTCTTTTTTTTTCTTCTTTCTTTTCTTTTTCTTTTCTTCTTTTGAGGTGTGAGTCAGTTTCTGACTCCTGGCTGGACAAGTCCCTGCAATTTTCTTGTCAAGATTTCAGAAGTTGTTTCCCATGGCTTTCTCCCTAGGGTGGAGAGAGAGAGTGACAGGCCTAAGGTCATCCAGATAGCTTCATGCTCTCAAGGCAAAACTAGAACTCACAGCCCCCCAGTTTTTAGCCTGATGTCTTCACCACTACACTAGACTGACTCTCAGCTAAGTTATGAGAGAGAAAAGCTAGCTTTCCTTGTGCAAGAAATCGGTGTGGTTTTGTTGAGGCAAATTCAGCTGCGGTTTAGTGTGTTATGTAGTTAAGAACCCAGGTTTATCTCCACAAAGACACTTTTAAAAAGTGGTGTTTACATCATGATAGAGTAAGAAAAAGCTCTTAAGACAGATCCACCGCTTGGATGAGCAAAATTGCCATGTTCAGACAAAGCAGACACTGTAGTGGAAGAACTCAAATGACCTCTTCGAAAGTGAAAATCCTAAAAGTGACAGGGACCTTATGGTTCACTGTTTAGTCATAACTTTGTCCAGGATTTCTCATCTCTATTAAATTGAACTTCAGTAATCTTGACTTAAGATTTGCTTGCATGAGCAAATTTATTATTGCGTTCATTTATTTTTTTATGTGCCTGCTAACTGACATCTAGGACATATTAGGTGGAAAGAATAAAATATAAGTAAACAGTTTGTTTCTGTCAACAATGTATATATAAAAACCAATATCCAGCTCAGTGCAGGCCCTTAAAATTATGGGAATATATCATTCTCAAATTATGTGAATCTTTGGAAAACAGAAGAACTGGTATTGAAACTGTATGCTCAAAATCAAAGGACCTATTGAAAGGCACAAATAGCTAAGGTAGCAAATGTGCCAAAACCTAAATTAGGACAATACCGTTGTTTGACTTTTGTAAATGTCACTGACTCTTGGGATCTTCAGATCTGGTTGGAATCCAGATAATGGTGTGAAAGCTGTTGAGATTGATAGTTCTAAAGTCTAAGGAATAGTGTGACTGATATTTGAATATAGATCTTTATAATATATTCTATTGGGTTCTACGAATCTAGTTGAAATGTTAATTTATATTGCTAGTCCATATGTGATATGCCAAATACTAAATAAATAATACCTTGAAGTCTTCTGTGGTCAGACCAAATGTGAAAGAGGACTTGGGGCCACTGCTTTCACAATCTTGGCCCTTTTAAGAGACGTGGACTTCAAATTCCAGAATTCCCCAGCCAGCATTCTGACTACTGATAACATGATTGGCTGGGGAAACTTGGCTCTAGCCAACATTGAGGTACCTGATAGTATAGCTAACTGAGGAATTCTGGGAGTTGAAGTCCACACCTCTTAAAAGGGCCAGGTTGAGAAAGATGGCTCCAGACATTCAAATTTAGACTGAATGTGGTGCTGAGTGGTTTCAGAATTGCATCTAAAACTGATCCCACAATTGAGAATTAAAGGAGTTATCCCTTTTTTTTAAAAAAAGAAAAAGAAAATACAGTTAGCTAAGCGTACTTTTCAGGGAAAACATTAGAAATTTAAGCAATTGTGGAGTTAAAAAAAGTTTTGATACAGTACTGTATTAGGGTTTTAAAAAATGAAGTGCAATTGACTCCTGGCAACTGAAGGAGATACAGCCTCAGAGAATAAAATCCCACTTACAACATCTATTCATTCAGTAAACCATCCAGCAGTTTGAAAGGCTTAAATTGGATATCTTTTCAGGTAGCAAAAAGGGAGCCATCCTTGGTGTAAACAATACTTGTTTCCTCCCAAATTCGATACTACCGGTAGAGGAATAGCTTTTTAACAAGCTAACTCAAAAGATCACCTTTTTGCCTCCTTTTTCTAATCAGGCAGCCATAGATTAGACTAAACCCACAAACATATGGTGGTTCAAAAGAAGCGAAAGAGTTAAACCCTTTGCACAGCCTGGTTTATCCAATTTGCATTTATGGATCCCTGGAGATAAAGATCCTGGTAGTTCTTAATTTACTTGTTAACAAGGTTTGATTTGCATTGCATTCCACCAAAGGATGGTTTCTTAAGCAGTTTGCAGATTGAGGCTGGTTGGAAGTTGAAAGGGTGGAAAATGCTTGGGGTCTGTGAAAAGGGGCATTCAGCTGATTCTCACTTGAAGGCAGGTGATGCTTCTTTCAAGGCCAGCAAAGGGAGGAGGGGGGGCCAGCTTGATTGGTTGAGTGGGACAATTTAGTGCTAAAGCCTTGAGCAGTCAAATGGTTTTTAAAGCCATTTGACTCAGAGCTTGCAAATTGAGTTTGTTCTTATGCAGTAATTCCTTTTCTTCTATAATGTAATTAAGTAACTACAGTAAATCTCCTAGCTAAGCTTGATTCCTGTGGACTTCCTGGATGCAGCCATTTAGTTTTCTTAGGGAAAAATACAAAAGATGCTTTTCCTCTTCCCCAATTTTTAACCTTTTAGTTCTGGAGTTCTCTGCTGATCTTCAGTCAATCAGAATAGAGCTGGAAGGGATCTTTGAGGTCTTCTAGTCCAACCCCTTGCTCTTCTGCTCAAGTACTAACCAGAACTGTTTCTGCATATTTTTATCATGCAGATTTTTGTTTTTGTTTATATCCCCTCTTTATTATTTTTACAGATAACTCAAGGCTGTAAACATATCCAACACACCTCCCTCCTATTTTCCCCACAACAACCACCTTGTGAGGTAGGATGGGCTGAAAGAGAGTGACTGGCTCAAAGTCACCCCGTCAGCTTTCATGCCTAAGGCGGGACTAAAATTCACAGTCTCCTGGTGATTTTGCCCAAATCACCCATCTGGCTTTCACGACTAAGGCAGGATTAGAACTCAGACTCACACTTTCTAATCTAGTGCCTTAACCCCTAGACCAGGGGTAGGCAACCTTGGCTCTTTTATGACTCGTGGACTTCAACTCCCAGAATTCCTGAGCCAGCATGGCTCAGCTTGGAAACCTCTCCCTTTCCCCTCAGCATGGCCGGCTCAGGAATTCTGGGAGTTGAAGTCCACGAGCCATAAAAGAGCCAAGGTTGCCTACCCCTGCACTAGACCAAACTTTTGGTTATAATGATAATAAAGACAATGTAGTTTCATTGAATTTATTACAGCTATCCACTCCAGCAGCCTCTGGATGCTCCTTTCAATGGAGACACATAATGGAGAGCACTATGGACTGATAGAGTGGATCTTTTAACCATTCCTCATCTTTGTAGTTTTAATTCCAGTTTCTTGATGTTCTTTTCAGTTGCAGTGCCCAGAAATGGATACTGTTTGTAAGTAGCACCTCACAAGAGCAAAGTGGAACAGTTACTTCCCATTTTCTGGACCTTGCACTGTTGTTCATATTTTCCAAGGTTGCATTTACCTTTTTGGCAGCTACATCACGATCTTGGTTCATGTTCCAATTTTTAGAAAACATTGATACCCCGTTCCCTCTCCTATGTACTAAGCCTAGTCTTCCTCATTTTTCACTTCTGCTTCACATTTTTTTCTTATCCAGATGTAAAATTGTACAATATAGTTAAATTTCATCCTGTTTGCTTCGGCCCATTGATCAGGGCTGCCTAGATATTTTTTTGATCCTCTATTTCTCTTTTGAAGTGTCACCCCCTTCTAGCTCAGGGTCATCAGGCTGTTTGAGATCATCTTTTCAATTCTTCATCTAAGCCAGAAATAAAAACATTAAAACACTGTCTTGTGGCAGGCTAGTCCACTCTTTTTCAGACTTGGAAAACCTCCGATGCGTGGGCTTCAAGTTCTGGAATTCCCCAGCCAGTGCTGACTTCAGGAATTCTGGGAATTATAGTCCATGCATCTTAAAGTTGGGCAAATTTGAAAAATACTAGCTAGTTAAGACAGGCAGTCCTTGACTTATAACCACAGTTGAGCCCCAAGTTTCTGTTGCTAAGCAAGACAGTTGTTAATTGAGTTTTTCTCCATTTTATGACCATTCTTGCAGCAGTTGTTAAATGAATCACTGCAGTTTTTAAATGAGCAACCCGGTTGTTAAGTGAATCTGGCTTCCCCATTGAGTTTGCTTGTCAGAAGGTCCACAAAAGATGGATCACATGATCTCGGGACACTGCAACCATCATAAATATGAGTCAATTGCCAAGCATCTGAATTTTGATCATGTGACCATGAGGATGTTTCAGTGGTCATAAGTGTGAAAAATGGCCATAAGTGACTATTTAAAAAACTGCTGTCGTAATTTCGAACAGTCACTAAATAAACTGTTGTAAATTGAGGACTATCTGTATTACTCTCCAAGTGGACACGAAGCCATTTGTTCGATTAGTATTTCTTCTTAATGCAGCAAAATGTCTCAAGTGGGAGCATCTTTATTAACAAACAAACAAACAAACAAACAAACAAACAAACAAACAAACAAACAAACAAACCAGCAAGATGAAACTACAAAAAACATGAGAAGTAAGAATGTAGTCCAGATCTTACCAGACAAAAATTCTTAGCGGGGATACATTTAACAGTTTTGTGAGCTAGGGATGTAAGGAGGCAGAACTCTCCAGATCAAGAGTTCTGGTGAAACAAACAAGGGATAGCAAATCTTTTGAGCTTTTGTTTGTGTTTGTGACAGCTTAATACTGAAGAAAAGGAGAAGAATCAAGCAAAAACTGAATGCCTTGATCTTCTTTTATGAGGCTACTTCTACAAGCTCTGTAGTTCGGACAGTCATTCTTCTTTGCATTTCTGATGAAAAGCCAAAAGAATGGTTGAGGATCTTGCAGGAGATAATTAGGCTTTGTGGAGAATGTCATCCTAAAAATATAGTAAACCAATACATGGTCTCCCTTTTTCACCCTCTCCATTTCTCTATCTCTCCATCTATTTTTCTCTCTCCCTCCCTCCATCTCTCTCCCTCTCTCTTCCACTCTCTCCCTCTCTCTCCCCCTCCCTCCCTTCCTCCCTCTCTCCCCCCTCTCTCTCCCTCTCTCTCTCCCTCTCTCCCTCTCCCTCCCCCTCCCTCCCCCCTCCCCTCTCTTTCCTACAGGGAAACTAGGCTTTGGAATATATGCTCTGCAATAGAGCACAAGTAGCAAAACATGACTTACGACTTCTTGATGCAAAACCTACAAGCGGTTTGTTGTTTATTATTTTCCCTAAAATTCAGGCACTCCTCATTCCAAGTGACTCTGGGAGGCTCAACATATAAAACAAACAGCAACCTACAAAATACAACACACACTGCAAAGATGTAAAAATGGTAGCTATCTGGACAATGCAATCTAATTGAAAAAAAAAAACATGTAATAAAGGATCCTGCCCACCCTATCCCACCGCCTGGGAGATTAGCCCAGGTTTTCAAGGCCTTCCAGAATGACATCAGAGTAGAGCACATAGTTCTTTTTGGGGTGGGGGTACATCTCTTTGCAAAGGGCAGATCTCAAGATGTTGAGACTCTAGAAAGAGTACAGAGAAGAGCAACAAAGATGGTTAGCGGATTGGAGGCTAAAGCATATAAGGAAAGGCTGCTGGAATTGGGTATGTCTAGGTTAACGAAGAGAAGGACAAGGGGGACATGATAGCAGTGTTCCAATATCTCAGGGGCTGCCCCAAAGAAGAGGGAGTCAAGCTATTCTCCAAAACACCTGAAGGCAGGACAAGAAGCAACTGATGGAAAATAATCAAGGAGAGAAGCAACCTAGAACTGAGGAGAAACTTCCTGACAGTTAGAACAATTAACCAGTGGAACAACCTGCCTCCAGAAGCGGTTGAATGCTCCAACACTGGAAGTTTTTAAGAAGAGACTGGACAGCCATTGGCCTGAAATGGTATAGGGTTTCCTGCCTGAGCAGGGAGTTGGACTAGATGACCTCCAAGGTCCCTTCCAACTTTTTTATTTTTATTTATTTATTATTATTATTATTATTATTATTATTATTATTATTATTATTATTATTATATGACAGAGAAGGTGGGCTTCTTCGGTCGTGAAAGAGGACATTCTTGGATTGAGTGTGCCAGCTGTTTGCCTCATATGATCAATTCACCTGATGTTTTGATGAAATCATGGTTTACTGCAAAGACCCACAGTTTGGAAGGAAAGTATTTTCCAGGGAAATGTTAAAATGCCATCTACACTGGCTTCCGCTTTGGAAGGAAGAGACCTGTAGATCTCCTTTCAACCACTTGTTTAAGCCTGCAGCCCAAGGCTGTGTTAAATTGCCAGCTTGACTTTCTGTTGGCATTGCGTCAGTCTTGGTTGTAACTGGATTGTTACCCAGTTGAGGCACCACGACTTACCCGTATGGTAAAAGGCAGCCAGATGTGTACCTTGACATTTCAGAGCCATCATATTGGTTGACGAAAAAAGAGAATAAAAGAAAATGCAACCGACGATGTGGAACGAGCTCCCCCCCCCGGAACTCCGGATGTGTCATGATATCCGCACCTTCAGAAGAGAATTGAAGACTCATCTCTTCAATCAAGCCAGCCTGGCCTAGATCTCCTCGGGTTTTTTAAGTAAATTTTTTAAATAAGGTAGCTAAGGTTTTAAGAACGGGATTTTAATTGGTTTTAGTGACAGCCTAGGTCTTAATTTAATTTAGTTTTAAATATTTATTATTGTTATGTGTTTTAATCTGGCTGTAAACCGCCCCGAGTCCTACGGGAGAGGGGCGGTATAAAAGTTCGAAAAATAAATAAATAAATAAGTAAATAAATAAATAAATAAATAAATAAACAAACTCTAAGGTGCCTCAAAAGAAGCCTAATACTAAGTTCAGGAAAAGTCATCTGTGTTGGTCAGACCATGCTTATAATACAGTATCTGGTTCTGAGCCACCTAGTTAACGAGTTGAAGAAAAACTGAAGTGTGCCCAAAGAAAAGCAACCAAGATAATAAGGGGCCTGAAAGAAAAAACAGGAGTTAAAGGGGTTGGGTATATGTAGCCTACAGAGGAAAAGATTTATTTCTCTGAGTCGGCCTAAAATGGAACCAGAAAATATGTCAACAGAATGGGAGACATTCTGATATTAACTTGAGCTCAGTTCATTTCCAGGTTTCTCAATATGCCCTTGGTACTTATTTGTACCCCTTACGTGGGCAATCATTTTGGGTTCCAACGAAGGATAGAGAGATACAAAATAAACAGAGTTGGAAGGGACCTGGAAGGTCTTCTAGTCCAACCCCCTGCTCAAGCAGGAGATCCTATACCAGGGATCTTCAAACTTGGCCCTTTTATGACTTGTGGACTTCAGCTCCCAGAATTCTTCAGCCAGGCATGCCTGGCTGAGGAATTCTGGGAGCTGAAGTCCACAAGTCATAAAAGGGCCAGATTTGAAGACCCCTGCCCTATATACCATTCTGGAAAAATGACTGTTCAATCTCTTCTTGAAAACCTTCAACGTTGGAGCGCTCAGAACTTCTGGAGGCAAGCCGTTCCACTGATTAATTGTTCTCACTGTCAGGACATTTCTTCATTCTAGGCTGTATCTCTCTTTTGATAAGTCTCCATCTGTTATTTTCCATTGCCTCTCATTCCATTGTATCTGAGATTTTGCATTTCTTTTGATATTGGAATTTGGGGAACAAAGTGGAACATGTTTCTGTATATTTGCCCTGCTCAAAGCAAGCCAACCGTTTTATTTATTTTAATTCGAGTTCAAGTCAGCAAATGCCTCTTGGAGAGTTAGTGAACCATTTAGGGAAACTCGATACACAGGCAGGGCTCAGTAGATTTCTGTACTAACAGCAGATTTAAAAAAAAATATACCTATTCATGTGTAAACCCTGCAATCATTTTCCAATTGCTCAAATAGTACAGTCACGTACGTAGGCATTTGGATGAAATAGATTACAAAAGAAAAAAACATAGGAACAGTAACGTGGTGTTTTCCAAAGGTTGGTTATTTAGAATTGAGGAAGTGCATGAAATTTTAGAGACACACCTGACCGGATGTTCCATATGCAGCAGCTAGATGAGGAAGTGAATTGGTGCTGAAAAACTTGTTTTCTGCCTCTTTTGAAGAATGAGAAATTTCCCTCAGCTAAAACTTTCCTTCCAAGTAAGAAAAAATAAAAGGAACAAAGGTGATTTCTCTTTTAGAGAAGAGGAGGAGGAGGAGGAGGTGGAGGTGTTAATCACATCCTATTCAGAAATGTAACCTTGAAAGGATTGCATTAGAGAATTGAGTTGCTGTGGTCTCTGTTTTACATTTTGGGACTGTGTGGGCAGGCAGATAACACAGGATTGATGGATTATTTTATCTCCGCAAGGTTACAAAAGGCCCATTCCTTGCCTCACCTGTGGCTGGAAGCAATGCCTTTAGGCTAATGGGCTTCAAAATACAGTCAGGTATCACCTCCCCCCCCCATTTAACCCACAGCTGGAATTCCTATATTTCTATCCTTAACAGGGATGCCCAAGACGTGCTCTGCTGCTAGTAATATACAGATGGTCCTTGACATACAACGGGGGTCTTCAAACTTGGCCCTTTTATGATTTGTGGATTTCAACTCCCAGAATTCCTCAGCCAGGCACGCTGGATGAGGAATTCTGGCAGTTGAAGTCCACACGTCATAAAAGGGCCAAGTTTGAAGACCCCTGACATAAAACCACAATTGAGCCCAACATTTCTGTCGCTAAGCAAGACAGTTGTTAAGTGAGTTTTGCCCCATTTTACAATTTTTCTTGCCAAAGTTTTTAAGCGAATCACTGCAGTTGTTAAGAGTTAAGTGATTTGGTTGTGTATATCGGAGGTGGTGAGCCTTTGAAAGCTGTATGCAACGAAAGTTCATTTTAATGTATGCCGATTAAGTGTACATTCAAAGTGACAATAAAGTTGTTATTCTATTCTATTAAGTGAATCCAGCTTCCCCATTGACTTTACTTGTCAGAAGGTCCCCAAAGGTGATCACACGACCCTAGGACACGGCAACAGGTCATAAGTATAAGCCCATTGCCAAGCATCTGAATTTTGATCACATGACCATGAGGGTGCTACAATGGTAGTATGTGTGAAAAATGGTCATAAGTCACTTTTTTCAGTGCCGTTGTAACTTTGAACTGTCACCAAACAAACTGTTACAAGTCAAGGACTACCTGTGAATGCTGCCACCCAAGAAATGAACCGCTTTTAACATTCATATTTTACTGTGCTTTTTTTTAAAATTCCAGACAAAATATTATTATGTATTGCAAGTCCATGTATGATATGCCATATGGTAAATAATTACAGGTAGTCAATCCTCAACTGTATGACCACAGTTGCGTGCAAAATTTTACGTTGCTAAGTGAGAAATTTGTTAAGTGAATTTTACCCCATTTTTACAACTTCCCTTGCCACATTTGTTAAGTGAATGACTGCAGTTGTTAAATTAGTAACACGGTTGTTAAGTGAATCTGGCTTCCCCGTTGACTTTGTGGGTCAGAAGGTCGCAAAAGGGGGATTCCCATGACCATGGGACACCACAACCATTATAAATGTGAGTCAGTTGTCAAACATCCGAATGTAAATCACGTGATCAAGGGGATGCTGCAATGCTCATAAGTGTGAAAAATGGTCGTAAGTCCCCTTTCTCAGTGCCGTTGTAACTTTGGACGATCACTAAAGGGACTGTTGCAAGTTGAGGACCATTTGTAGCCCTGTCCCTCCCTCCCTCCCTCCCTCCCTCCCTCCCTCCCTCCCTTCCTTCCTTCCTTCCTTCCTTCCTTCCTTCCTTCCTTCCTTCCTTCCTTCCTTCCTTCCTTCTCTCTCCCCCCCCCTTTGGCAGTCTGCTTGATGTAACATTCTCTGTTTATTTGTTTCTTCTTCCTCAAGGTCTCCATCTCATCTCTGGCAAATTCCGTGGCTGTGGCATTTTCAGCATCTTGTTCCTTTCGTTTCAAGGAGAACCAAGGCCGTGGGATTTAGCAAGCTGAACAGATTCCAGAGAGCGTTGGCTGCAGACAAAAAAACCGCCTTGACCAGGAAAAGAGGGAACTGCGTGTTTTCTGGCAGTTCTTGTTCTCTTCCCCCCCCCCCCTTCTTGGTTTCCTTGATTCTTGATGTCCATGAGAGATTTTTGTTTTGTTTTGTAAGACTGAAGATGGATTATTTTCCCACCATGATTGGAGTACCGGGTGGAGATTTTTTCTGTGATGGTCAGATTTCATTCTGGAAAGCAGCGAAAAGGCGAATAATCAGAATATGAGTGTCCCCCACTCTTCCGCACAACTTGAGTGTCTTCCTTAGGTGTGTATGCATTTTACGTTTTATGACGTTTGTGGGAGGTGGTTTTTTTCCCACACAAGTTTTCTTGAATGATGTTACATATAATACTTCCAATGCTCGAACCCAGAGGTAGGCAACCTTGGCTCTTTTATGACTCGTGGACTTCAACTCCCAGAATTCCTGAGCCAGCCACGCTGAGGGGAAAGCGAGAGGTTTCTAAGCTGAGCCATGCTGGCTCAGGAATTCTGGGAATTGAAGTCCACGAGGCATAAAAGAGCCAAGGTTGCCTACTCCTGCTCTAATCTCTGCAAAGGGAGAAAGTCATAAGAAGGAGAAGGCCTCCTCCTCCTCTGATGTAATTCTGAACCACCACCAGCACCTCCTCCTCCTCTTCCTCCTCGTAGTAGTTCCCAAAGTGTGAGCATCATGTCTCGGGTAGTGCTGTGCTTTCTGTGGACTGTTATTCAGTGACTTGAGCTAGCACAGCGGTTCTCAACCTTTTCCAGTCCGCGACGCTGACCTGCGCCCCGCATGCGCAACTCGACCCTGACCTGCACCGCGCATGCGCGGCGCACGCAATGGCCCGCACCGCGCATGCGCGGCGCGACGGCCCGCATCGTGAATGCGCAGCGCGACAACCCGTACCGCGCATGCACGGCGCGACGGCCCGTACCGCGCATCCACGGCGTGACGGCCGTACCGCGCATGCGTGGCACGATGGCCCGCATCGCGCATGCGCGGCGTGCAACAGCCCGTACCACACATGCGTGGCGCTGCCCCCTGCTCCGGCCGAGGGGAAAAGGGGGAAAAATGGCGGACTGCGGTGTTTGGCGACCCCCGTGAAATGGTCGTTCGACCCCAAATGGGGTCGCGACCCACAGGTTGAGAACCGCTGAGCTAGCAGAATACACTTTTCCTGGATTGGGTTGACATTCACCAGTTCTTGCAGCCCTTGACAGGAAGCGGGATCTCTTTTCCTTCTAGAAGTCTCCCTTCTTCATGGATGGAGATGCTACTTTTTGTATTACATTATATTTAATACCTTTTCTTTTTAACAAAGCGCTTAAAAAAAAGCTAACAGTACCAACTAAAAGGACAAGAAGGGGGAAAAAAAAGCTTATCCCTCATATGTTATTCTGATCACTAGTCATTGGTTTACTAATGAACTCGCTGCTATGATAAATGGACAATACAAGATACTATTGTAAGGTCTCTCAGAATCTGTGCCATAGTAGAGATAGTCCTTGACTCACAACCATTCGTTTAGGAATTGTTCAGAGTTATAACGGCACTGGGGAAAAAAGTGACTTACGACCAGTCCTCACAATTAACAATCATCACACCATGGAATTGGCTTGCCTCCTGGAATTGTGGGTGTTTCATCAATGGAGGCTTTCAGAAACAGATTGGACAACAGTCACGTGATCCCCTTTTGCGACATCTGACAAAGTCAATGGGGAAGCCATATTGACGTAACAACTTAACAACTGCAGTGACTCACTCAGCAACTATGACAAAGGCCCTAAAACGGGACAAAACTCACTTAACAAATGTCTCACTTAGCCACAGAAATTTTGGGCTGCATTGTGCTTGTAAGTCAAAGATCCCCTTGCACCTGCTTATCTACACCTTGTATAAATTCCCCTTTTGGGACCTTGAGCTACCCTGTTAAAACTGTGTGCGTGCTTGTAATGACCACTTGTTTCCTTCTGCTGATATGTGGGCACGATTGCCTGCGCAGATACGTGCGTGGAGTGTGTGTGTTCAGAGTGGCGCTGCTCAAGAGGGTACAGTTTGTGTTAAGCTATTTCTTGCTGCTGCTGCTGTCCAGCAGGTCTTTATAACCTGGCAGGGCCTGTCTTGTTACGAACGATAGGAAGCCCACTTTTCTCAGTTCTCATTATAGTTACTCTTCTTAAAATGCCTGACTGATTATAGCGTTATGATCATCGTAGAGGAAGCTGGGCATATGTTAGGCTCAGTCATTCACACAAGTGCATGGATGAGTAAGGAGGAGAAAAAAAACTTGGCAATAAAACAAACAGAGCGGGGATTGTGAGTAACAACAGTCACTGGCTGTAGCCAAAGCAGAATCTTGTTGTTTTTTTTCAGTATAAAAATTCTTTTATTAAAACAATCAACATTGAACACAAAAACATATTATGCAGCAATCATCATGACACCTGGTATACAATACTAAGTATTAGTCTTTGAAAACGTCTGAATTAGTAAGCCTTTTCCCCCTCCTCGCGTCTAGCCTCAACTAAACTCCTGTTACATTTTATTTGATTGGTGTTTCTCTTATCTGGTTCAATATTAATGTGATCAACATTAAACATAAGATCCTATTGCTAAGCAATCATCCTAGAACATAGCATACAACATTAGGTATTAATCTTTGTAAACATCTGTTTTAGTAAACGTTCTTCCCTCCTCCCTTACATCTTCAAGTAGACTCCGAATACATTTTGTTTGATTGGTGTTTCTCTTATATATGGTCTATCTACTGTATCTAGTCTATCGCCTATTGTTCGTTTGCGCTTCTGAATTGACTTCATCCCATTACTAGTGCAATCTTTTATAGTCCCTAACCAGAGATCCTGAGGTAAAAGTTTCATATCCTGAGGGAGAGATTCAGTCTGCTTTTTAACCCTGCAGTGACCAGCATAGGAATTGATGACTGATATATTTGGAGTGGAATAGGAATAGAATACAAATCGTCCTCGACTTACGGTCCACAGTGGAGCCCAAAATTTCCGTGGCTAAACAAGACAGTTGTTCAGTGAGTTTTGCCCCATTTTACCACCTTTCTTGCCGCAGTTGTTAAGTTAGTAACACGGTTGCTAAGCGAGTCTGTCTTCCCCATTGACGTTGCTGGTCAGAAGGTGCACAAGGTGATCACGTGACCCTGGGACACGGCAACCGCCATAATTTTGAGGCAGTTGCCAAGCGTCCGAATTTTGATCACGTGATCATGGGGATGGCGGATGCTGCAATGGTCGTTACTGTGATCACTTTTTTTCAGTGCTGCTTTCACTTCAAACGGTCACTAAATGAACGGTTGTAAGTTGAGGACTACTGTAGAACAGAACACTAGACTAGAAATAGAATAGAATAGTATAAGGAATAGTATAAGGAATAGTATAAGGAATAGAATAGAATAGAATAGAATAGAATAGAATAGAATAGAATAGAATAGAATAAGGAATAGAATAGAATAGAATAAGGAATAGAATAGAATAAGGAATAGAATAGAATGGAATAGAACAAGGAATAGTATAAGGAATAGTATAAGGAGTGGAGTGGAATGGAATGGAATTTATTCACCCCACTGGGCAACCGTTCTGTGTGAATCTTCCATATCTTGTTTTCCAAGTTCCAATTGTATGTCCAATCCCAAAATCCTGATGAGGCAGGCCTTACTACCGTATGAAATCAGCCCAGACTGATCAACTGTGTCAGATGTTCACTGAAGCAAAGGGGTTAGATTAGATGTGGATTTTAGCAGCCAGTGCTTAGTTACAAATCCTTTGTTTTGTATTACAGTATTTGTGTGTGTGTGTGTGTGTATGCGCGCCTGCTGCAGTCTATTATTCCGTGTTTAAATCAGTATTTTCATGTATCTCCCTTCCTTGTTAGACCTTTTTTTGCCTTTTCACATTGCATGGAAATAGATTTGATGTGAGCTACAAGGAGGTCTGCATATGATTCTGCTTACCTTCTTGCTTAAGTCAAAAAGATACAATACTGGATTAAAGAATGCTTATTAAAAAAAAAAGAAGTAAGAGTTAAGGAAAATATATCTTTTCCTGTGCTGTCCAGCTCCTTTTATTACAAATATTGTAAGGAAATGCCATTTTGGTTAGGAAGCTACTGTTCAGCTGTTGGCATTTGCTTTATCACTGTAACTTTATCATTTCCTCCCTTGTGGAATTTGAATTTTCACTTTTAACATGGACCCACAAAGCTCGGAATTTGCCCTCTGGCTGAGGAAGCTGCTGAATTCTTTAGTGTTGAGGTAATTCTGTCTCTGCCAACTCATCCTGAGTTGTCCTTTCCTCAGCTATGAAGACAGCCCGAGGCTGATTGCTTAACTCTCATTCTTAGTTAGTTAGTCCTCGACTTATGACCACAATTGAGCCCAACATTTCTGTTGCTAAGTGAGACAGTTGTTAAGTGAACTTTGCCCCATTAAATAATCTTCCTTGCCACGGTTTGTGAAGTGAATCAGTGTAGTTGTTCCGTTGGTAACAGGGTTGTTAAGCGAATCTGGCTTCCCCATTGACTTCACTTGTCGGAAGGTCACGGAACATGACCCCGGGACAGTTGCAACCGTCATAAATATGAGTCAGTTGCCAAACGGCTGAATTTTGATCACGTGACCGACCCATGGACATGTTGCACCGCCTGTAAGTGTGAAAAACACCCACAGGTCACCTTTTCCAGTGCTGTTGTTACTTCAAACGGCCACTGTATGAACTGTTGTAAGGTAAGAGTGCAGAGAAGAGCAACAAAGATGATTTGGGGGCTGGAGGCTAAAACATATGAAGAACGGTTGCAGGAATTGGGTATGTCTAGCCCAGGGGTAGGCAACCTTGGCCCTTTTATGACTTGTGGACTTCAAATCCCAGCATTCCTGAGCCAGCACGGCTCAGCATGGAAACCTCTCCCTTTCCCCTCAGCATGGCTGGCTCAGGAATTCTGGGAGTTGAAGTCCACCAGTCATACAAGAGCCAAGGTTGCCTACCCCTGGGCTAGCCTAGTGAAAGGAAGAACCAGGGGTGACATGATAGCAATCTTCCAATATTTGAGGGGCTGCCCCAGAGAAGAGGGGGTCAACCTGTTCTCCAAAGCACTTGTGAAGGCAGGACAAGAAGCAATGGTTGGAAACTAATGAAGAAGAGAACCAGTCTGGAAACAAGGAGAAATTTCCTGACAATCAGTGGAACCACTTGCATTCAGAAGTTGTGGGTGCTCCAACAATGGAGGTTTTAAAGAAGAGATTGGACAACCATTTGTCCTGAATGGTATAGGGCTGTGGTGGCGAACCTATGGCACACGTGCCACAGGTGACACGCAGAGCCCTCTCTGTGGGCACGTGTGCTGTCGCCCCACTCCTAGGCCTTCAGCTGGGTTCTATAAGACCTTTTCGCTTTAGACCTCCGCCACCGTGTGCAAAAAAAAAAAGGGTTCAATCAATCAGTCAATTTCAACTTCTCATAGGAAAAAAAAAGATCTCGTAAAGTTGGAATTGATTGATTGAACTTTTTAGTCCCACCCAGTCTGCTTTTACCACCGCCGCCATGTCCACCCAACGGGCCATGTTCACCCGGCACCCGACGATATGTAAGTGGGTTTTGGGTTGCAGTTTGGGCACTCGGTCTCTAAAAGGTTCGCCATCACTACTATAGGGTCTCCTGCCTGAGCAGAGGGTTGGACTAGAAGACCTCCAAGGTCCCTTCCCACTCTGTTACTCTGAGTTAAAATAGGAAGAGTCTTCTGGGACTCACTGAAGTTGAATGGGTTTGTTGGCTTGGGAGGATAATTCCTGGTCAAGACTTGTTTTTGGCAGGACTCGCTAGTAGACAATAGCTGGCTTCCACATCAGAGTGGAGCAGAACAATCTCCTGCTTCTGAATTTTGGGCCAAGGTTGTGGCATCTTGTTATTTTCTGTGAGTCAGTGGTCTCCAGAAGGCGGGTCATGCCTATAGGCCAAGAAGAGATTTCTGAAAAAGAATAACCACAACAGTAAAAACCAACCGCCACACGCTTTATTCCTGGAGATGCAGAGAAGTCAAGTGTTTTGAAAGCGATGGTTTGTGTTTTAAGACAGTTTACAGATTGAAAAAAAAAAAGGTAAAAAGGAGAAAAAAACAACACATCTCTGTAATGATGGCTTTTTCCATGCAGAAGATCAGAGACTTCGGTCATCACGGGCAATCTTGTTTTCACTGATGAAAGCTCCTGTTATTATTTCCAGCATCCAGTGTGGTTTATTCTTCCCTTTAATCTCTTTTAGTGGTGTCATTGGGCTTTGTTTGGCTAGAGAGGGGGAAGAAAAAAAGAAATAAGAGTACCAGTTCGACTCTGTTGTTGCATGTACAGTACCTATATTGCATACACAGCAATTTGTATGTGTCATTTGGTAGCAATTTTTTAAAATAAGGCTGAGCAGAATAAATTCATACGACAGGGACATCAAAAGAAAAAAAAAAGGAAAAGCTAAGAAATCTGGGTCAAATGTGATTCCGCCCCATCCACTTAGACCTCTGCATGGCTCATTAAATTGCAAGGTTGTGATAGAGGTGAATCCTCCATAGTCTGTTTTTCAGTTTGCGGTGCTAAAACGTAGCCATCAACATTAGGCAGTGTGGATTTCTAGAGGCACCTGGGAAATTCTTGGGAGGTATCAGCCAGGTAGTTGGGGGGAAAAAATCCTTTCTATATGCACTTGGTAGATATAGCACCCAAAACAAAGGTTACTTCTGTCCTTACCCAAATAGTAGATAGAAGGATTCTATACAGACACATAAACTCATCATCATCATCATCGGAAGATTAGACTGGAAAAAAAATCACTTTGCTTTTGTGTCCATATTCTCAGAACAGTAGAATAGGACATTGTTCCATTTTGAAGATAAATTAATTAGGAAAAAAAGCAATCCTTCCTTTCATGTCAAAGCAGTCCTGCTTTGAACATTGTCCGTACTAAAGCTTTAATCTATCCTCTATCCTTAGGAACCATAGAAAGCTACAATGAAGGGAACTGGGGGTGGAGGGGGGGTGTAATCTCCCACTCTATTTCTTTCTTTTTTCCTTCTTTCCTTAACTTAAAATTTGAAAAATCACCATACCAGGTAGTCCTTAATTTATGACTGATATTTGAAGAGTGATCCAAACTTCAGATGGTTGGAGCCCCACTCTCCGTGGAAACTGGCAACATGGATGCCAAAAAGGTTGTAAAACTGGGTCATGATTTACAATTTAAGATTGCAGTGAGGGGTGCTCATTATAGTATATAACTTGAGCACTCTCCAGAAATGTCTTCAAAAGCAGCACTCCCACCACCCCGGCCCATGAATTTGTTGACACATTGATGTTCCCCCCACAGGAGCGATTGTGCTGGCTCGGGTGACCTGCATTTTGCTTCATTTCAAAGTGAGAAAACGAATACAGGTAGTCCCCGACATACAACAGTTCATTTAGTGACTGTCTGAAGTTACAGCAGCACTGAAAAAGCGACATGACCATTTTTCACACAACCGTTGTAGCATCCTCGTGAGCAGAATTCAGACGCCCGGCAACTGACTCGTATTTATGACAGTTGCAGTGTCCTGCGGTCATGTGATCACCTTTTGCCTCCTCCTGACAAGCAGTGTCAGTGGGGAGGCCAGATTCACTTATGAACCATCTTACGGTACTAACTTAACAACTGCCGTGATTCAATCACTAACAACCGGTGGCAAAAGAGGTCATAATTCACTTTATACAACCATCTCGCTTAGCAACGGAAATTTTGGACTCAGTTGTGGTGGTAAGCCGAAGACTACCTGTAGGGTGACATATAAGCAGGAGAAGATTTGTTCAAGCATTGTCTTCCTCCTTGTAGGCGGTGATTTCACGGAACTTTTGGGTAGTAATGATGGAAATATCCAGTGTGGTGGGCTTGGGCAATCTCGGATATAAATGAGTGTTTTTCTTCCACATCCCTTTCCAGAGCTCCATTTGAGAAAAGCATGTGGAGTCCTCTCGTGAATGGATGGCTTCCTCAGCTGCAAGTAAAGCAGAGAAGATGAATGTAAGAAGAAGAATAACCTTGGTGGAACATCCTCCCCCATCTCCTGCTGGGTGCTGGGGATGCTTGTCACTTCAGCTTGTCACTTCGGCTCTCTTCCCTGCGGGCTGCCGGGGGAGAAATTAAACAAACAGTCACCCTTCCATAAATATTTAGCTTCCACTGTTTTTAAAGAAGAAGTGCAGCCCGGCAGACAAAAACAAATCAGACTTCACAAGTGTTTGCACGACTCTGAATGGCTGAGAAGCTCTTGTCTTCTGCAGAGATTTGGCTTAAACATGGGGGTGGGGGAGCGAGGAAGGGACTTTATAATATGGTTTCCTTGGCTTTGCAAGAGGTGTGAAGTCAGTTGGATTTTATGCTGACTTTTCCAAGCACTAATGGGCGAGATGAAGTTGAATTGCAACTCCCTAACTCAAACTTAGCCACAGGGTGCTCAGTTGCGAAGGACGAGGGGAAAGTGCTTCCCAACATCTGGATGAAGTTGCAGTTTACGTTTGAAGTAAGAAGACTCCCTTAGCGGAGAGGAGAACATATTTAGGTGTGTGCCATGTAGCCTTTAGAGCACACCAGTTCCTTTTGCACAAACTTTATTTGGATAAACAATTTCTTGGGTTACATTTCACTCTACTTTGCATCAGCCTCTCCCAGACTGTGGCACTGCCAAGTTTATTGATGGTATTAAATATCATTTAGCACAACAGTCAACTGTGTGAGGAATAATTGGACAGGGAGTCCTTGACTTAATAACCACAATGGAGCCCAAACTTTTGGCTGCTAAGCAAGACAGTGGTGAACTTTGTTCCATTTTATGATCTTTCTTGCTAGAGTTGTTCAGTGAATCACTGCAGTTGTTAAGTTACTAACAGGATTATTAAGTGAATCTGTCTTCCTCATTGATTTTGCTTTGTCTCAGAAGGTTGTAAAAGATGATCACATTGCAACCGTTGTAAGTACAGGTCAGTTGCCAAGCCTCTGAATTTTGATCACATGACCGTGGGGAGGCCGCAGTGGTTGTAACCATGAAAAATGGTCATGTCATGTCACTGTTTGAAACTTCAGACGGTCACTAAACAAATGCTGTAAGTTTAGGATCATCTGTATATTTCTGTTTCTGGAAATTGATAGGACTTTACAGCCATTTGCTTTCTCCCAAGGTCTCATTGCCACAACAAAGGCAAGATTTCCTGTCATTTGGGGCATGAGACAAAAGATGAAGTCAGGCCTAGGATAGCCTAGGAAACAAACCAAGATAGCTTCCTCTCTGAAACATAGAAGATTCTGATAATCCTGCTGGGTTCACACGTATGCAACATGGGTCTTAACGATTATTGCGCTTATCTTCCCACCAAGGGTTACATGAAGTTTTTCACTTCTTATGTATAACATCCCCATCAGTAGAGGCATAGTAAGCCAGGCAATAACCCCATATGGGTGCTCTTTAGCCAATCGCAAGGAAAACACAACTTATGCGAGGAAGAGTCTCAATCATCCAGGTAAAGTTTATTATTTATTATTATTTATTTATTAATTAAATTTGTATGCCGCCCCTCTCCCAAGACTCGGGGCGGCTCACAACAAGAACATAGACATAGATAAAAATCAATAACAATAATTACATCCAATTCAAAAAATCGACACATACACAATCAAATAAACACTCAGCAAAGGAAGGTGATTCCTCAGCCCGGGGGCAGAACAAAGTTCATATCCCCCAAGCCTGTCAGCATAAAAGTTGTCTGAAGGTTGAGTCGTGGGAACTGGAGTTACTGTCAGGTGTTAATTTGAGCCAACTTTAGACCTCCAGACAACTTTACTTGGATGATTGAGAATCTTCATTGAATATTGCAATGCGCTTTGAGGAAGATACCCCTGGGGTTGGTGTGGGAGGTACATTCCATGCTACATTCCACTGACTCTCTGCCTAACTAACTTGCTCTGACCGACAAAGTTTGTCATATTGAAAGAGTGTAAACGTAGTCACGGTTTCCCATTGCGATTGCTTCGCTTAATATCTGATGGATGGAAACTGATCAGTGAGAGATTCAGCCTAGAAATAAGGAGAAATTTTCTGACAATGAGAACATTCAGCCGATGGAACAGCTTGCGCTCAGAAGTTGTAGGTGCTTTATCACTGGAGGCTTTTAAGAAGAGCCTGGACAGCCACTTGTCAGAAATGGTATAGGGCAGGGATAGTCAATCTTGGCTCTTTTATGACTGGTGGACTTCAACTCCCAGAATTCCTGAGCCAGCATGGCTGGCTCAGGAATTCTGGGAATTGAAGTCCACCAGTCATAAAAGAGCCAAGGTTGCCTACCCCTGGTATAAGGTCTCCTGCTTGACCAAGGGGTTGAATTAGACGACCTACAAGATCCCTTCCAACTCTTGTTACTGAGTTGTCAACCTCATCTGTGGTTTACCTGTACACGTATTTACATATTTGAAATAACTAATGGAAAGACTCAGTGAGACAATTCCAGTAATTATTTCTGAATTAACCAGTGTCTTAAATTATTTAGGATCACATACTTGACTTAAATGTAAAAGGAGTCTATTTGGGGATCTGCATTTTTAAATCATTCATTTATTTATGATTGAGAGATAAACACACTTCTAAATTTAGACAAATTGATCCATATAGTTTCACTCAATTTCTAATGTTGCCCAGCATTCAATTCGTTTTGGCCTGTTTCTATGTCCATTTGTGACTTTTCTCTTTTTTGTTATACACGTGTGCATTAAACAAAACACTCACAAAATATTCTGTGCGGTATTTTTAACATTCATTTTGTTTAATAGTTGTATATTTGGGTAAATTTCCCCAATACAGTCTTCTCTGTGGAATATTTGAGTTGCAGACTCCAGTAAAAAAAAAAAAAAAAGCTTAAAAAAGAGGAGATTTTGGTGTAATCAAGTTTGGGAAATATGGATTGTGATATCTTTCAGCTCTTGGTTGTGTTGCAATGCTATAAAGTTGCAAAAGATTCTCGGATCCTCATTAAAAGCCAATATATTCATATATTCATTTAAACATCATAAGAATACGAACTAATGTTTGATTTAGTTTAGATGACACAGAAGGAAATCCCCCTTTCTCCAGCACAGGAGATGGAGAATCCAGCAATGGGTTTAGACTGTGTTCCTGCCCAATCAGATCAAGTCAGCCAAAGTTGCCACGCCTCTCCTGGGCTAGAGGATCCCAGTCTCGACTTGATCTTGCCCAGGACAGATGTGCAAGTTTGGCTCTTAGGCAGGTATAGTCTCCATTAGTGGATTTTCCATTGTTTTGCCTTTAAACAGTTTCTGAACAGTACTGGGCTCAGCACTGGGTTCGGATTGCTGTTTCTTTCCAACCCTCCCTCCCCTCTTAGCTTCAAAGTGAGGCTTAGTAAAGCCCCTCTTTTTGCGTTTACTTGTCTTTCAGTTTCGTTTTCCATCCTCCCTAGCCTCTCTTAATTTGGATTCCTACTGATTTCAGTACCTTTCCTTACTCCTCAGAAGCAACAATAGTTGCCTTCTTTACTTTAGTCTGCTTGCTTTCCCTTGTCGGAGTTTGCAACCGCAGCTCCAAGGCTTATTCGCGCAAGATTCAAAGGAGGGGTGGTGGTGGAAGTTCTAATCGAGTCAGGGAGGCTTCCCTGAAGATTGTTCTAAGTTTTCTTGTTGCTGGGACTGCGGCTGCAGTTCCAGAGTTTTTGAGGTTTGGGTCATTGTTCTGGACGACCAGGGGGTTGCGGCTGCATCCCAGGCGTCCGTTTGTGTGCGCAGGCCCAAGGACGGCAATTGGACTCAGCGTGAGGCAGGGAGGCTTCCCTGCGTCCTTCAGCCGCCGTTTCTTTGTTTCCGGGGCTGCGTTTGCAGCTCCGGAGGTCTGGTGGCTCGTATTTACTGATTGATTGCTGGGGGGTTTGCAGCTGCAGCCCTCGTTGCCGGCTGAGCACGCACCATCTCTGAACTATTTATTTTGGCAAATCAGCTGGCTGGCGGCTCTGTAAGGTGACAGAACAGTGTGGAAGACGCAGGCGAGCTCCGTTTTCTTTTCGGAAGTGGCGACTGCGCCACCCGGAGCTCGCGATTGATTTCTTTTGTCGAGCAAGTTTCTGGGTCCTATAGGGACGCTCAGAGAATACATCGTGGAGGCCTATTAGGTTTTTCAACTCGTGGCCCCCATTTTGTGGACGCTGGGCACCATTGTCTCTAGGCCCTTGTCTTGAGGGAAGAGCTCCTTCCGCACCCTATTCTCAATTGGAAAATAGCCTCAGGGAGTTTCACTTTGCAGCAACGGCCACCATTTTGAATCCAACCGCCATCTTGAGAACTCCCCCTCCTCCATCTGCCAGCCTTGGTTTTGGGGCCTACACTGATTCTCTTGTCCAAAGCAGGATTACTAGGATGCAGTCCATCAGTTGGTATCACTACACCATCTTGGAGGTCTTCAATTGGTGTCTCCTTATCTGCACACAGTACACACACACACTCGGTCCTTGACTCTCCCTGTATAGCGGTGTTTGGATTCCAGGTGTACCTGGGTTTATCCACAATTCTAATATCTTTGGATTCCAGGTGTACCCTATCGTGCACCTGTGTTATCCACAAATTAGCAGTCCTTGGATACCAGGTGTACCCTATCGTGCACCTGTGATTATCCAAATAAACAACAACAGCTGTCTCTGGATTCCAGGAGTACCCTATCATGCTCCTGTGCTTATCCATAGTAAACATACAGCTGTCTCTGGATACCAGGAGTACCCTATCGTGCTTCTGTGATAATCCACGAGGATGGAGGAGACTGGCTCTTCCAAGAAGGGAGCTTCACCGCTTTCATCAGCCTCTAAACAGAAAATCAGATAGAACGGATTCTAGGCCCAGACAACAATTTCAGGGCAAACGGCCCTTTTGTGGGAGTGGTCACCCTTTCCGTCGCTCCAGATGACTCTCTGGCGGTCCCTCCCATAGGCGGCAGGCTTTCCCTCTTTGCCCACCAGTGGGAAGCCACCACCACAGACGCATGGGTGCTGAATACGGTTCGTCACGGGCTCTCCCTAGAATTCTTCACCTAACCTCCGAATCGCTTCCTCTCTTGTCCCCAATCAAGAAATCCCACAAAGAAAAGATTAATGCAACAGGCCATTCAGCACCTTGTAAACATAAGGGCCATAGAACCAGTACTGTTGGATCAGAGAGGTCGGGGATTTTATTCCATCCTCTTTGTCGTCCCCAAAGCCTTGGGGGGATGGAGAGCAATCTTAGATCTAAAAGGACTAAACCGGCATCTTGTATACCGCGAGTTCAAGATGCAAACACTCCAGTCCATTCTTGGAAGCATAAGAAGAGGAGACTTCCTGACGTTCGTAGACCTCACGGAAGTTTATCTTCACATCCCCATCTCTCTCAGCCACCGCCGGTTTCTAAGATTTGCTTACAGGGGCCGGCACTATCAATACAGGGCATTACCGAAGAATCACTTGTCTCCCACGACAAGGCTATTACACCTAG
This sequence comes from Bothrops alternatus, assembly GCA_034064705.1. Classification (NCBI taxonomy): domain Eukaryota; kingdom Metazoa; phylum Chordata; class Lepidosauria; order Squamata; family Viperidae; genus Bothrops; species Bothrops alternatus. The sequence continues at coordinate 765,384 of JARGCV010000089.1, forward strand.
GGGCCATCATAGACACGGTGAACTGGGTCTATCTATCCCAAGAACGTCGGGACAGCATATGGCAGTTAGTCTTACAACTCTGCGGGAACCGTGTGGTAACGTTAGCAAGTCTCTCCCAGTTACTGGGAAAGATGATTTCGCCCATTGTGCCTTGGGCCAGGCTCCACTCCAGGATACTTCAGTGGTTCCTGCTCCCTTTCCAGAGACTGAACATCAGCTCATCCACTTGAAGAGTGCGGATTCCACTCCGAGTCTCGTGCTCCCTCAGGTGGTGGCTCTCATCGGCCATACTCAGGGAGTCCTCCTTCAAGGAGCCGGACCGAATCACTCTGATGACCGACGCCAGCCTGTTCAGTTGGGGTGTGCACCTATACTCACAGTGGGCCCAAGGCCGTTGGTCCCGCTCCGACCTTCGGCACAATATAAACTGGTTGGAGCTCAGAGCCATACACCTGGCCCTTCGACACTTCCGCAACTCTGTAGCGAAACATCATGTACTGGTCCTCACGGACAACGTTGCTGCCAAGGTCCATGTGAATCAGCAAGGGGGCACCCGATCCCGTGCCCTCCTGTCTGAGGCTCTCCTCCTGGGCTCTTGGGCAGAGTCCAACCTATCCTCCATCAAGACTGATCACGTATCAGGGGAGGCAAACACACAGGCGGATCTCTTCAGCAGGGCGACAGTGAACCACTCGGAGTGGCGCCTGCACCCGAGGATTTTCAGGGAAATTTCCCACCGATTTGGACTTCCAGTCATAGACCTCTTTGCCTCCCCGACAAACACTCAGGTACAGAGGTTCTTCTCCCATTTCCCATCCCCAGGGGCAGAGCGCACGGACGCTCTTCGGAGTCTGTGGCCAGAGGGTCTGCTCTACGCTTTCCTTTCTCTCCCTCTCCTTCTGGCGGTCGTCCGCAAGATCCTCAGGGAAAGAGTGGAGGTTCTTCTAAATTCCTTATTTCACAGGACTCAGGAAATCGTGTTACCTGAGTTCTGTCATAATCCATCGCATGCTCTGGAATGACAGTGGCACCTGTTAGACGTCCATAGAGCACTCCGTTATTACATCTCGCGGACAGCTGCCTTCCGCACTACCGAGGCCTTTTCGTTTCTTATCATCCTCCCTCTAGGGGAGGAAAGTGTCCTCCACCACGATTGGCAGGTAGATTAGGGCTTGTATTGTGGAGTCGTATCGGGTGGATTCAGTGCCGGTTCCAGGGCACATTATAGCCCATTCCACCCGTAGCGCGGCTACCTCCGCAGCCTGGGCCACTCAAGCATCCATTGAAGACGTTTGCAGAGCGGCCACATGGTCCTCTCCGTCACCCTTCGTTAGACATTACAAGATAGACAAGTTCGCCTCGGCGGGGGCCTCCTTTGGCAGGAGAGTTCTACAACAGGTACTACCTCAAAGTGCTACACTGGACAGGACTGATTCCCTCCCTCAGGGACAATAGGGTTTGGTATATCCCATTGGTGGATTCTCCATCTCCTGTGCTGGAGAAGGGGCGTTGTCTTACCTGAACTCCTTTTGTCAGCACGGAGAATCCACTCCCAGCCTAGTAAGTTATTAGGCTTAGGTCTATGTTTATGAGCCAAGATGTCTTGCTGTCAGTCATGGCTTCGCCTGCGTCGAGACTGGGATCCTCTAGCCCAGGTGAGGCGTGGCAACTTTGGCTGACTTGATCTGATTGGGCAGGAACACAGTCTAAACCCATTGGTGGATTCTCCATCTCCTTGCTGAGAAAAGGCGTTCAGGTAAGACAACGCCCCCTTTTTTTAGTTTTGGACACAATTCAATGGACTGTTATACTAGCTGAAATGAATAGATCTGTTTCTTTGAAAACCCGCATAAGGGAAATGAAAAAAAATCATTATCTTTATTACGGTCATTAACCAGCACAAAGCAAATCAGGAATACATATAACCATGGATCTATAGCCGAAGACTGTTATTTTTTTTTAAGGTACATACAAGGAATTTTAGCTAAAAAGAATACTAAGAATAGAACATATTAACAGTAATGAGTCAGTCTAATGCAAGAATGAATTTAACAGCGAAATTAAAAAATTGAAGTGGACGACTCCAAAAAAACGCCATAAAATCAGCTGGAAAGAATTTAAGGAAAGCGAGGACGTACATTTTCCCCTCTCCCTGTTCTATTGAAACATAAAAATAAACTAAAAACCTTTTTACTATTTTAGATATTATCACATAGGCCAGCACAGTTGCCACATTCCATGAGAGGATTCTTTGCTTCAGAGTTTTAATGGCCCCCTTTTATCGTTGTGGGCTTCCACAGTCTGGCATTGTGCAACAAACACAGTGTAATCCTCTGTAGATGCCTGCAGCTTATTTCGGTTTCCCTGAAGGTCGTGACCCTTGCAATCTAATCTCATCACATATTTTAGAGGTTTTTATAATTTGTAGACACATTTTGCTGGGAACTGAAAATTAAGAGACAATTGTTCGGATCTTTTAGTTCAATTTCCTCCTGTGTTTACACACGCCAAAGAATTTCAGCCATGCTTGCACCTTTGCATCAAAACCCCAGTTTTAAAGGTGAGGAAGAAAAATGCTAGGCTTTGAATGCCTTGAAGCTAACTTTGAAAAGCATTTTACATTGCTTTATCTTCTTTGCCGTTACTCCAGTTGAAAACCATGGGGCAGCCTGGGGAATTAATATCACTTAAGGGCAGATTTCAACCCCTGTTCTAAGTGAAGAGCTTTGGTGTAGCACATTATTCCCCGGTCTGCGCCATATGCAATATTGATAAGTTTTCTAAATTTCAGGTTTATAATAGCCATTCCATCTTAATCAGAAGGCAGTGTTGTTCTTTGAAATGGTTCCATTATATGGAACTTCCTGGATAAGACATATACAGTAAGGTGCAAATATCCCAGCTATTATCACATCTCCTAAAGAGGACCTACGATGCCTAAAAACCCCTTTAAATAAATACAAAGCTTTTTAAAAAAACTACAAAAAAACCCCCGACCTTGCTGGAAATTTCACTGGATTTGAGATGGAAACAGCGAAATGATTGAAGATGGGATTTTCCTGATTTCATGTGAGTGATGAAAGCCACATTTCTATGTTTGTGTAGCATCACAATATGCAAAAGAGGTGAGTGCACTGTTTATTTACATCAGTCTGACCCCCAGTGCTTCTGAGCAGATGCTGGTTGCCAACTTTTTAGCAGATTTCTGGCCTTTGGGTGGTGACACAGATTTATATTTTTAATCAACTGTTCTCTGTTCATTGCGGGGAAAATCTTAACCCTCACTTGTAGACTTAACCTTTTGCTGGCTTTCTCAAATGCGGAATTTCTTTGATGGAGTATAGCATGCAACACTATCTTTAAGAATAGTTACACAGCTTTGTTTCCTTAGTCCCTGGAAAACAGCCAGATTTATGAGCTGCCAGTGAAGCTTATTATCTTTTAGATCAGCTGTTCTCAACCTGTGGGTCGCGACCCCATTTGGGGTCGAACGACCATTTCACAGGGGTTGCCAAACAATGCAGTCCGCCATTTTCCCCCCCTTTTCCCCTCGGCCGGCGCACATGCCGTCGCGCGTGCCGTGCATGCGTGATGCGGGCCGTCGCTCGCGTGACGCGCATGCACAATGCAGGCCGTCACGCTGCACATGCGCGGTGCAGGTTGGAGTCGCGGCCTGAAAAAGGTTGAGAACTGCTGTTCTAGATGGATAGATCATTCTAAGCCACTCTTTTTGAATCCTGGTTTACTGATTAAACCAGGGGTGTTAAACTGCTGGCCCGTGGGCCGGATGCATCATGCTGAAACCGTGCCAGCAATAGAAAAAAAGTTGTGATACGTCGCGACACCCCTGGATTAAACTGTCATAGCCTAGAATGTACATAGCCATAATCAACAACTGGGCTCGCACATTGCATTCAACTGCAAACAAATATGCATTGTGTTGGATTTGGGCATATGTGTGATTCCAGGAGAAGTTGCATGAAAATATTTGGCCATGTGATAATTTGGGTTATCCGGCTTTCGAAAGGGTTTGCGTTAGAAGTGACCAAAATGCACAGAACCATAGCTAGGCAACATGACACGAGGCAAGGATGACCTTTCATTTTATTCAATGGCTTCAAGGCAGGTGAGCAGATTGTGCCAGATTTGTAACAATGTGCATTTATGGAGAAATAACTTGCCTTTCTCCTGTAATTCCCAAAGTTGAGCTTCCTTAACTGGTTGGGAATTTGGGAGGATAACAGAAATATAACAGAATAACAGAGCAACCTTGGAGGTCATCTAGTCCAGCCCCTGCTCAAGTAGGAGACCCTATATTATTTCAGACAAATGGCTGTCCAGTCTCTTCTTAAACATCTCCAGTGATGTAATATGTACAACTTTGGAAGGAAAACCATTCCACTGGTTAATTTTTCTGACTGTCAGGAAATTTCTCCTTAGTCCTAAGTCGTATTTCTCCTTGACCAATTTCCAGCCATTGTTTCTTGTCCTGCCCTCTGGTGCTTTGGGGAACAACCTGACCCCCTCTTCCTTGTGGCAGTCCCTCAGATACTGCTATCATGTCTCCCCTATTTCTTCTTTTCTTTAGACTAGCCAAACCCAAGTCCTGCAACTGTTCTTTGTATGTTTTAGTCCCCAGGCCTTTGATCATCTTTATTTCTCTTCTCTGAATTTTTTTCCAAACTCTCAACATCTTTTTTGTGATATAAAATTGTCCAGCTTTGGAACAACACTCAACTTGGTGGTGGTGACCTTCATCACCCCATGAATTCCATGGATTAGTTACGTGTAGCATTGGAGAATCCTGTCTTGTCTTCTTTAATGGGTAGTATTGGAGTTGTGAAATCTCCTTCACACAAAAGGGGCAATCCTTAATATTGATTTCATGGGCTCAAGTAAGAGTGAAGCCCTTGGGCTCAGCTTTCCAGCCACAGGTTTTCGAGCCCCTGATCTCTCTTAAACCTGATGCTTTGTTTTGGTTTCCCCTCTGTCCGTGCTGGGTGAGATCCTAGGAAGGCTTCCAAGATGTGAAACTTTTTTAAACCTGGTTTTATCCCATCCACTTTGGTAGAAACGAAGAGAGGGAAATTGTAGGAGTCTAATGATACATGGAATCTGAAGATGGCTGAATAGGATTGCTTGCTCAGCAGTTCTTTCTGGGACCTGGGATTTACAAGATCAATTTGGAATATTTTCTCACGTGAAAATGTGCTTATGTGGGTGGGAAGGGGAGGGTGAGAAATACTTAATACAGCCCCTTGCCTGAATCTGTGCCACGTAGAATTTATATTGCATGCAAATGTTGGTACCATTTTATAAAATCTAGATGGGATGTGATTTTTTTTTTTTTTTGCCCCTGTAGTGGTAGATGCTGGCTTAAGGGATCCAGAGGATGGAGGTTCAAAGTCTTCTTAAATGTATAGAGATTGGGAGAGGGGGGGGGATGAAATTCAAAATCCTTTTTTTTTTTAAATTCTCTTTTAACCCCAGAGGAATTTGAGGAATTTTCCCAACCCTTTCTGAAACAATGTGGGTTTTGCAAATCAATATTGTTGAGCAGGATCTTTCTTCTTTTGTTTTTTTGGAAAGCTCTGGTTTTGTCCTTTTGAATAGAAGTGAGTCTCTGACTTGTCTTCAGTTGCTGAAAATGCCTTAGAAGGTTACGTATAAATGGAATTTGGCTGGAATGCCAGTGATAAATGCTTCCGTTTGTGTGCAGTTAGTGTAACTGTACAGCTGCTTAGGATTTTGGTCCTAGGGCAGAGCTGGTGAACTATAAAAGTACCCAAAACTTTGCTTTTTTTTTTTTTAATTGACTCAGCCTGACTCACGCTCACCACTTCCTACAGCCCTGATCGAGAGGAACTATGATTAAGAATTAAATTGTCAAAACAATTTGTTCCACATGGGGAGTGACTCGGATAAGGAAGCACAGATTTATCCTGCCAACCTTTTTTCATAAATCGGGCACACAGTTATCATCAAAGCTGTTATTAAAGGTCTCCACATGCAAAGTATGCTTTTTTTTAAAAAAAAAATCATGTTTGACTTGTCATGACTGCCTTTCTGCCAGGTGAAAGAATTTCTGAGGAGGCTTCCAAGTGTCTTTGGTCAAAGGAGAATTCCTAGAGCAGAAGAAGGGATGGGAAGGGATCCATATATGTAACACATAGGCCAGTGGTGGCAAACCTATGGCACGGGTGCCAGAGGCGGCACTCAGAGCCCTCTCTGTGGGCACATGCGCCATCGCCCCAGTCCTAGGCCTTCAGCTGGGTTTTATAAAACCTTTTCGCTTCAGGCCTACACCAGCATGTGCAAAAAAAAAAAAAAAGGTTCAATCAGTCAAGGAAAAAAAAGATCTTGCAAAGTTGGAATTGATTGGTTGAACTTTTTTAGTCCCACCCAGTCTGCCGTTACCACTGCAGCCACGGCCACCCAATTAGCCACACTCAGCCAATGGGCCACACCCACCCGGCACTCGACGATGCATAAGTGGGTTTTGGGTTGCAGTTTGGGCACTCAGTCTCTAAAAGGTTCGCCATCACTGCTATAGGTTCTACGGTACCTAATTGTGTTGCCTTTGGTTGGTCCATTAAACAGCCAAGCAGACTACATCACTAAGCAGCATAATGTGGAAAGAGGGATGCATAAGTAGTCAATATTCTCAGCATTGTCCTGGGAATTCATTCTGGTTTTCCTTTTTTGCAGAGATTCTATTGTTCACAGCACTCCATGAACAAATCTTCAACAATTTAAACTACCAGTTTCTCTTCTCCTGGGAAAACCCCCTGCTCAAGCAGGAGACTCTATACCAGTGATGGCGAATCTTTTAGAGATCGAGTGCCCAAACGACAACCCGAAACCCACTTATTTATCACAAAGTGCCAGGGGGGGCTGGTGCCCTCGGGGGGGCATGGGGGCGTGGCTCACTGGGTGGGTATGGCCCACTGGGTTGGCATGGTTGCGATTGTCACGACAGACTGGGTGAGCATGGCTGGGGTGGGCAGGGCCACCTCGATGTTGCTCATGGGGGGGCTGCCTGTGGGGGCCGTGCAGGGTTGGGGGAGATCCAGGGGGTCTCTGACGGGTGGGGCAGTGGGCAGGAAGCCCACCATAGATGGGGGAGGCACGCAATCCTAACTGGGACTGGGGGGCCATGGCACCGATGGGGATCCGGCTTTCCCTGCTCGGGGTGGCCTTTGGCTTGCTGGGTGTGGGCGCGCTCTACCACCTCTACTCAAGCTTGCTAGCTGGCCGCTTCGCCTCCTTTGTGCTGGGTGGGGCTGCTGCTCCAGGCGGCGGCCTAATGGACCTGTGCAAGCCACTGGCAGCAGCGGCACAGGTGCCCACAGAGAGGGCTCTGAGTGCCACCTCTGGCATGCGTGCCATAGGTTCGCCACCACTGCCCTATACCAAGGTTCCCCAACCTGTGGGCCACGGCCCACTATCGGGCCATAGCCTACTGGCCACCGGGTCATGGGACAGGCTGGCCAGTGTGCGCACTCGTCCCCATTTGTGCTAGTGCCACAGCTGGGCAACCTAAATGGGGCACCATGTGGCCTAAACGGGGCACTGTGCAACCTAAATGGGGCACCGCATGGTCTAAATGGGGCTCTGCACATCCTAAACAGGGCATCATGCAGTGGAAACGGGACACTACGCGGCCTAAACAGGATTCCATGCAGCGAAAATGGGGCAGGGGTAGCGAATGACACATGGGCACTAGCGCTGCCCCATTTGCGTCATGCACGTGTTTGCAGCCCCGTTTGCTCGCACGTGCACGTAAAATGCTTCCCTTTCCCTCCGGTCCGCCAACCAAGAAAGATTGGGGACCTCTACCCTACACCATTTCAGACAAATTACGGTATATCCAATCTCTTCTTGAAAACTTCCAGTGATTGAATACCCACAGCTTCTGGAGGCAAGTTGTTCCACTGATTACGGTAATTGTTCTCAGTGTCAGGAGATTTCTCCTTATTTCTAGGTTAGGTCTTTCCTTGGTCAGTTTCCATCCATTGCTTCTTGTCCTGCCCTCAAGTGCTTTGGCCAATAGGTTGACCCCCCCTCTTCTCTGTGACTTCCCCTCAAATATCAGAACGTTGTTATCATGTCACCCCGATCCTTCTTTTCACTAGAATAGATATACTCAGTTCCTGCAATCATTCTTCATGTTTTAACCTCCAGCCCCCTAATCATCTTTGTTGCTCTTCTCTGCACTCTTACCAGAGTCTCAACATCTTTTTTTATATTGTGGTGACCAAAACTGGATGCAGTATTCCAAGTGTGATCTTACCAAGGCATTACAAAGTGGTACTGACACTTCACGTGATCTTGCTTCTATCCCTCTGTTAATACAGTCTAGCACTGTGTTGGCTTTTTTGGCAGCTGCAGCACATGGCTGGCTCATATTTAAGTGAGTGTCCACTGGGACGCTGAGATCCCTCTCACAGTTCCAACTATTGAGCCAGACTTTTCCTGACTTGATGCTCTCCAGATGTGATGGGATTGCAGTCTCAAGGAAGACCACCTGGCATGATTTAGGACAGTGTTGAGAGCCTTAGTACCAACTAAACTGGAAGGGAGTAGAAACACGTTAGCTTTTGCTTTTTCCCTTTTAATGAAAAGGGATGCTGTCCTAGCTGGCTCTTAAACAATGAAGAGATGCAAGCAACCTTGAGTTGCTGCACCCCAAGGTTAATTAGGGTGACTTTGGTTTTGGAAAATGGGAGGTGGGTGGACTTTTGATCCCTTCTCCTGTCTGACCTTCCAACACTTGGAAGCTGCTTTTCCCAGTGGCTGAATAGTGCTTTAAATGAGAGGCGCCTGTGTTTTTAGAAGATGTGAGTTATTTGGCTTGTATGCTTCATTGCTTAATGCCACACGATAAATTAAACTGGCATCTTGGACTGGTTCCACAAAAGAGGTGGTGCCCCTCAAAACACTTGGTCAGTGTTGCTGAAAGCCAGAGGCTTAATCTTTGAAAAGCAAACCTTCTGTTCGTGAAATTTAATATTCATTATGTTAAATACATGTATATCGGGCGTCCTGTTAGGCTTACCATCTCGGTCTCTCTTTTCCCCCTGCATGGTGGGAAGGTTGCCAGGCAGGGCTGAGCCAATGGCATGACCACCGTCTTGTGACCTCATTTAAGTGAAAGCAAGGCTGTGGTGCTGAATTGCAAAATTGTACATCGCTGGAAAAGGCGGTGCGGCGCAATGCCAGACGGGGGGGCTGCGGGGGTGTGAGGATCGTCCATAATTGTGGATTTCAAGCCAAAAATCCTCTTTCAGCTGGACATTTCTCTCCCTCTCCCTCTCCCTCTCTCTCTCTCTCTCTCTCCCTCCCTCCCTCCTCAGCATCTCCCTCCCTTCCTCCCTCTCTCCTTCCCTCTCTCCCTCCCTCCTCTCTCAGCATCTCCTCTCCTTCTCTCCCTTCCTCCTTCTCTCCCTCCCTCCCTCCTGTCACATCTTTTTCCTTCCCTCCCTCCTCTCTCTTTCCCTCCCTCCTGTCAGCATCTCCCTCCCTCTCCTTCCCTCCCTCTCCCTCCTCTCTCAGCATCTCTCTCACCCTCCCTCCCTTTCTCTCTCTCAGCATCTCTCTCTCTCTCTCTCTCCCTCTCTCTCTCTCTCTCCCCCTCCCTCCTCAGCATCTCCCTCCCTTCTCCCTCTCTCCCTCCCTCCTCTCTCAGCATCTCCTCTCCTTCTCTCCCTTCCTCCTTCTCTCCCTCCCTCCTGTCACATCTTTTTCCTTCCCTCCCTCCTCTCTCTTTCCCTCCCTCCTGTCAGCATCTCCCTCCCTCTCCTTCCCTCCCTCTCCCTCCTCTCTCAGCATCTCTCACCCTCCCTCCCTTTCTCTCTTCAGCATCTGTCTCTCTCTCTCTCTGTCTGTCTCTGTCTGTCTCTGTCTGTCTGTCTGTCTGTCTGTCTGTCTGTCTGTCTCTCTCTCTCTCTCTCTCTCTCTCTCTCTCTCTCTCCTCTCTCTCTCTCTCTCTCTCTCTCTGTCTCTGTCTCTGTCTCTGTCTCTCTCTCTCCTTAGCAGCTACCGTATCAGTTTTTTTATGCCTGGTGTAAATCAATTATCTAGCATTAAAAAGCAAAGAGCTTTTTGCAAGGGAACTCTTTACGCGACAGGGAATTCCTTGGCAGTTTCCCCACACTCTTCCCAGCAGCTGCTGGAGAAATGAAGGGTGTGTTGGAAACTTTTGACTCCATTGTGCTCTACAGCAAATGATGTCAGCACCACCCATTCTCCTTTTACCCTCCCGTTCCCGAAATGGACATAAAGTAGGGACTGGCTTTTTAGTATCCCTGGAATGGAAGGGGGAAGTCTCTGCTCGGCCTGGGATCTCCCCTTATTCTCCCAACGCTGCCAAGTTTGATATCTTTCTTGCCACAGTTTTTAAGGCAGGGGGGTCAAACTCAATTTCACTGAGGGCCGCATCAGCATTGCGGCTGCCCTTGGGGCGGGCAGGTGGGTGTGGCCAGAGTGGGTGCAGCCTACCGGGTGGGCGTGGATGGAGCGGGTGTGGCCTACTGGGTGGGCGTGGCCAGTTCTACATCGTTTGCGTCAAGGGGGCCTGTGGGGGCCTGGGCAGGAATGGGACAGATCTGAGGGTCTCTGTCAGAAGAGGGTGGGACCGGGGCAAACGCCAAGGCATGGTCCATCGGGGCAAGTGCCAAGATGGCCATCACAAAATTGTACATTGGCTCCCTCCTGGCCGGCCTGGGCCAGGGCCAAGGCCAAGGCAGCGGGGGCCGTTCCCTCACTGTTTCCAGGATGGCTTCGCCGGCCACATGAAACAACTTCGCGGGCCGCCTCCGGCCCCCGGCCCTTGTGTTTGACATGTGTGTGTTAAGGGAATCACTGCAGTAGTTAAAGTGAGTAACCCGGTTGTAAAGTGAGTCTGTCTTCCCCTTTGACTTTGATGGCCAGAAGGTTGCAAAAGGTGTGATCACATGACCCTGGGACGCTGCAACCGTCGTAAATATGAACCAGTTGCCAAGCGTCTGAATTTTGATGGTATGATGGGGGAGGCTACAAGAGTCGCAAAGGTCAAAAACAGTCGTAAGTCACTGGTTGTAAGTTGAGGATTACCTGTAATCCAGCGGTTCTCAACGTATGGGTCACGACCCCATTTGGGGTCGAACGACCGTTTCGCGGGGGTCGCCGGACAACGTGGTCCGCCATTTTGTTTTTTGTTTTTTTGTAGTGCATGCGCAGCGCATGCGCGGTTCGGGCCGTTGCGCACACCGCGCATGCGCGGTATGGGCTGTCGCGCGCGCACCACGCATGCGCGGATCGGCCCGTCGCGGTCCACCTTTTTTTTTCGGCGCGCGCGCGCTGCGCATACACAAATCAGCCCGTCGCGGTCCGCCATTTTGTTTTTGTTTTTTTTATTTTTTTTATTTTTTTTTGTTGTGCGCGCCCCGCGCATGCGCGGATCGGCCCGTCACGGTCCGCCATTTTGTTTTTATTTATTTATTTATTTATTTTTTGTCGCGCGCCGCGCATGGGCAAGGCAAGTGGGGTCCCAACCTGAAAAAGGTTGAGAACCACTGCTGTAATCGGTTAATGCACCATTGAAGAGAAGCTAGCTGGGCTTAATGGTCACCATCACCAAATTTGAGCAGATGCTATGTGGGACTTAAATCCGTGGATTCCCTTTTCTCTTCTCTCCTATATTGGAACAATTCTTGGGTCATCCTGGACATCAGCGTCATGAGAAAGGGAGGCTATGTTCTGCAAACAGTTAGTCCTCCACTTCTGACCTTTCGTTTAGTGACCATGACTATTTTTCACACTTACGACCATTGCAGCACCCCCCCCTCCCCATGGTTACGTGATCAAAATTCAGATGCTCGGTAGCTGACTCATATTTATGACGGTTGCAGTGTCCGGGAGTCACATAAATCAACTTTTGTGACTTCCTGACCAGCAAAGTAAACGGGGGGAAGCCAGATTCACTTAACAACCGTGTTACTAACTTAACAGCTGCAGTGATTCAGTCAACAGCTGTGGCCAGAAATGTCACCAAATGGGACAAAACTAACTGAACAATGGTCTTGCTTTGCAAGGGACATTTTGGGCTCCGTTGTGTGGTATTAAATTGAGGATTACCCGTAGATAGGCAAATAGTAAGTGGCGGGTGAAGGAGAAAACCTGTATGGCAGGGGTTCTCAACCTTGGCAACTTTAAGACTTGTGGACTTCAACTCCCAGAATTCCTCAGCCAGCAAAGCTGGCTGAGGAATTCTGGGAGTTGAAGTCCACAAGTCTTAAAGTTGCCAAGGTTGAGAACCCCTGCTGTATGGGATCTTGTGTGTTTAAAAGCAGAGATTGGAAGATGGAGATTCAGAGATGAACATTCCCCTTTCTTTATTCAATAATAATAATAATAATAATAATAATAATAATAATAATAATAATAATAATAATAATAATAATAATAATAATAATAATAATAAAGTTGGAAGGGACCTTGGAGGTCATCTAGTCCAACCCCCTGCTCAGGCAGAAAACCCTATACCATTTCAGACCAATGGCTGTCCAGTCTCTTCTTAAAAACTTCCAGTGTTGGAGCATTCACCGCTCCTGGAGGCAGGTTGTTCCACTGGTTAATTGTTCTAACTGTCAGGAAGTTTCTCCTTAGTTCTAGGTTGCTTCTCTCCTTGATTAGTTTCCACCCATTGCTTCTTGTCCTGCCTTCAGGCGCTTTGGAGAATGGCTTGACTCCCTCTTCTTTGGGGCAGCCCCTGAGGTATTGGAAAACTGCTATCATGTCCCCCCTCATCCTTCTCTTCGTTAAACTAGACATACCCAATTCCAGCAACCGTTCCTTATATGTTTTAGCCTCCAATTCTGGATTTGTGTATCCCTGTCCTCAGTATAAAAGAAGACTTAAAGATACAACTTTCTTGTGGATGTTCTTTTTCACAGACACTGTTGTCTCTCTCTCTCTCTTTGTGTGTGTGTGTGTGTTTGAGTGTATGTGATGTCACATTAGGAAGCAGCTGACACTGAATTTGGTAACTGAGCTGTTATATAACTCGCTGTTCTTTTAGCACGCCAATCCACTGACGTTGCTTTCATTACACACCTTAATGTTTGGAATTGTGCTGAGCTGATAAAACATTTACTGTCGTGAGGCAAGGTTGTATGTTTTGCAACATTGCCTTAATTATACCTCTCCACCTCCTTTTCAGCCCTCTGTTTTCCAGCTTTATGCCAAAGGTGACCTGAGATGAAAATTGCCTTTTATTCCCCTGGCGTCTTTATTCCCATTCAACCCCTGAGCTTATCGGTTGCTTTAGAAATCGGTGCCAGCTACATGGCTATTTTATGATTAAAAATAAATAATGGACAATGGCTCTTCCTGTCCACTGTGATTTATCACTTAATAACAAGTGGATTACTCATTTCCTTTGGAAAGTGTCTTTGAAAGGTTTTGAGAGAAGTATTTTTCAAGTTTCTCTTATGTCCCTTTGATTTCTTATTCATGCCTAATATTGCAATGCCACGTTTTGTAGTTGACAGCTTTATATATTTGGGTTGCACTGAAGATGTATCAGCAAAAGAAATGGTTATAAGAACTCTGTGGACCATCTGCCTTAGCTTCGGAGAAGAGTTATATCAAGGGCCTTCTCCAGTACAGGAGATGGAGAATGTTATAAGAACTCTGTGGACCATCTGGCTTAGCTTCGGAGAAGAGTTATATCAAGGGCCTTCGGTTGGAATCATTAATCCTGAAAATAAAAACAATATAGGAAGTTGCTTCCCTTGGTCTCAGGCACCGGATGGCCCTTTGCATGTTTTAGACCAGGGGTCTGGCTGAGGAATTGTGGGAGTTGAAGTCCACAAGTCATAAAAGGGCCAAGTTTGAAGACCCCTATTTTCAAATCAAATCAATCTTTATTGTCAAAGTACAACATACGTACAATGAGATTGGCTAAGACCATGGATCTTCAAACTTGGCAACTTTGAGACTTATGGACTTCAATTCCCAGAATTCCCCAGCTAGCATAGCAGGCTTAGGAATTCTGGATGTTGAACTCCACAAGTCTCAAAGTTGCCAAGTTTGGAGACCTGTTTTAGACTTTATCTGCCCAGGTTTCTTGAATAGTTTGCTTCAAACATTGCAATTTTGATTGGATCAGAGTTGTTGTTGTTAGTTGCGAAGTCATGTCCAACCCATCGCAACCCCATGGACAACTTTCCTCCAGGCCTTCCTGTCCTCTACCATCTTCCGGAGTACCTTTACGCCTACTGCTTCAGTGACTCCATCCAGCCACCTCATTCTTCTATTGCCCTCCATCTTTCCCAGCATTAGGCCCTTCTCCAGTGAGTCCTTCCTTCTCATTAAGTGGCCAAAGTACTTGAGTTTCAACTTCAGGATCTGTCCTTCTGAAGAGCAGTCAGGGTTGATCTCCTCTAGGACTGACCGGTTTGATCGCCTTGCAGTCCAGGGGACTCGCAGGAGTCTTCTCCAGCACCGTAGTTCAAAGACCTCAATTCTTTGACGCTCAGCCTTTCTTATGGTCCAACTTTCACAGCCATTCATCGCAACTGGGAAAACCATGGCCTTGACTATGCGCATTTTTGTTGGCAGGGTGACATCTCTGCTTTTTAGTATGCTGTCTAGATTTGCCATAGCTTTCCTCCCCAGGAGCAAGTGTCTTTTAATTTCTAGGCTGCAGTCCCCATCTGTGGTGATCTTGGAGCCCAGGAAAATAAAATCTGTCACTACCTCCATTTCTTCCCCATCTATTTGCCAGGAATCGAGAGGGCCGGATGCCATGATCTTGGTTTTCTTAATGTAGAGTTTCAGGCCAACTTTTGCACTCTTGGATCAGAGTAATGTTCCCTATTTGGAAGGAACCAGAGTTAGGGCAATCAATTTTCCTTATCTTTTTATCAGGCATTTTCCAGCTTGTCTTGCTGTGAGTTAAAACTATTGGAAATTGAAAAGGAACCTTTGAATGACGCAGTGTCCCTGGACATTGGTGGTTGATGTAGAACACTTCTGGGCAGGATTCTGATGCAAAATGATCAAACAAGGCAATCGTTAAGAGATGCATTCTCTTCGAAAATCGACGGGATTTCCTGAATTAATACATTGTATGTTAGGGCTTATGCTGTATTTTAAGTATCTTTTACACTTCAGATCATTCCCAGCTTTTGGGAGCAGTGGTCACAGATGACTGCGGGCCACAAAGAGGTTGACGGTCTTAGTTTGCTAACACCTGGAAGGTGTGATGTGATTTTAAATTACTCTTTGTGTGAGAGACGCAAGAGGACTTTTCAGTGAATGAATCATCAGGCAAGTGGGTGTGGTGATGAAGCAGATTATTATTCCTGACTCTTTAAAATAGTTTGCAGTTCCATGGAATTTTTGTTTGATAGAGAGGTGGTTGATTAGGTGACTCACAGCTGTCGCTGGCAACTTCAGCAAATGGACAAATTGTCTTCCTCTCAGTCATCTCTGGCATTTTGATTAAGTTCCAAAACTTTCTTCTGTCTAAACCTGGGTGACTCCTTGTGGTTAGAAATTATCAAGGATCTGCTTTGACTGTCTGGCTGTCAAATGTCACAGTGCCAAGTCTTTAATCTCTACCTACACTGACACCAAACAACACCAGTTCAATTGGAGCAACAGTAAGAGCATTGGCTAAGCAACCGCCCGCCATGCTCCTGAGTTCATCCACAAGCATTTCCATCAACAGACACATTGACCTACAGTCAGCCTACGAACCTCTCAGAGTCCAAATGAACTGCACAGCCAACCAGAGACGGCACCGACCCTCAACCAACCCACGTGAGCCCCCTCCCCCCATCAGCTCACCTTCCAATGACCCTGATCTGATGAAACTGACCCATCACAAGACCCATCTCAAGACTCCCACTGATGGCTCACACCTGACCCCCATCACAAGACCCTCACTTGACAACCCACACCTGAAGCCCTTATAAAAGAAGAACACTGACCCAAACATCTCCTAAACGCTGCTGAAGATGTTACCTGGCTTGGTAACGAAACATTCAGAAACCAACCCACAAGCTCCGACAACGAACCTTCACCCTCATCCTACACCTGAGCTACAGATAGTGAGTAGAGTAGAGTAGAGTAGAGTAGAATAGAGCTGGAAGGGACCTTGGAGAGCTTCTAGTCCAGCCCCCTGTTCAAGCAGGAGAACCTATAGCAGTGATGGCAAACCTTTTAGAGACTGAGTGCCCAAACTGCAACCCAAAACTCACTTATGCATTGTCGGGTGCTGGGTGGGTGTGGCCCATTGGCTGGGTGTGCTCCATTGGGTGGGCACGCTGTGGTGGTAACGGCAGACTGGGTGGGACTAAAAAGTTCAATCAATCAATTCCAACTTTGCAAGATCTTTTTTTCCCATGAGAAGTTGAAATTGATTGATTGAACCTTTTTTTTTTTTTTACATATGGCAGCGGAGGCCTAAAGGGAAAAGGTTTTATAAAACCCAGCTGAAGGCCTAGGACTAGGGCGATGGCGCGAGTGCCCACAGAGAGGGCTCTGAGTGCCACCTCTGGCACCCATGCCATAGGTTCACCACCACTGACCTATACCATCTCAGGCAGGTGATTGTCTAGTCCAGTGGTTCTCAACCTTTTTCAGGTTGAGACCCCACTTGCGCCGCCCATGCGCGCCGCGACCCCGATCCGCGGTCCGCCATTTTGTGTTTTTTTTTGTCGTCTGCGCGCGCGCCGCGCATGCGCAGTTCGGGCCGTCGCGTTCCGCCATTTTGTTTTTTTATTTTTTTAAATTTTTTTTATTTTTTTTTTCGTCGCGCGTGCGCCGTGCATGCACGGATCGGCCTGTTGAGCCGAACGAAAAAAATAAAAATAAAATAAAAATAATAATAAAAAAACCCAAAATGGCGGACCGCAACGGGCCGATCCGCGCATGCGTGGCGCGCACGCGACGGCCCGAACCGCGCGTGCATGGCACGCGCACAACAAAAAAATAAAATTAAAAAAATTAAAAAAACCAAACAAAATGGCGGACCGCGACGGCCCGATCCGCGCATGCGTGGCGCGTGCACGACGGCCCGAACCGCGCATGACGAAAAAAAAAAACCCAAAAAAATAAAAAAAAGATGGCGGACCGCGGTGTCCGGCGACCCCCGCGAAACTGTCGTTCGACCCCAAATGGGGTCGCGACCCATAGGTTGAGAACTGCTGGTCTAGTCTCTTCTTAAAAATCTCCAGTGATGGAGTGCTCCTGATTTCTTGGGGGTAAGCTGTTCCACTGGTTGATTGTCCTCACTTTCAGGAAGTTTCTCCTTAGTTCCTGGTTGCTTCTCTCTTTGATCAGCTTCCAACTATTGTTTCTTGTCCTTCCCTCTCGTGCGTTGGTGAGCAACCTGGCCCTCTCTGCCTTGTGGCAGCCCCTCAGATACTGGAACACTGCTATCATGTCTCCTCTTTTCTTTAGACTAGCCAAGCGCAAATCCCATAGCCGTTCTTCCCCACTATTGCTTTGTCTTATCAGAAATTCCAAAGAATTGATGCTTCTCATTTCTGTCTGGCTTTTGTAGGTTCTGACCTAACTTTGTATGGGAAGGCTAGGCTCAGTCTTCTTAGGAAAGAAACATTGGTTCCGTTGAAATCTGCAACCACCTTTTCTCTGCCCTGCTTTTCTAAAGACATGTTCATTGGCAGCCAAGTCAAAGAAGCCAAAACACACAAATGCATTCAAGGAACATTGGGAACACATCCACCTTCTAGCAAATGAAGAATGGGGCAAAACCAAAATCCAGACAGAGCAAGAGTCTATATTCCACTTTTTTTTTTGAGTTCTCTAGATATGATGGAGGTTGGGTGGGCTGTGTGCCACATTCCTCTTTGCTAACTCCACGCCATGTCGTGCCCACCCTAGTTTTAATGTGTCTCTTTCAACCATCTGACCTTTGGAGCCTGAAGAACAAGTAAGGAGATAGTCTCTTTGATTCTTGTGCTGTTTTTTTTTCCCTCCGCTGCGTGGGATGCTGCATATTTCACCTCTTTGGAGCAGAATTAAAGTCTTGCAAACAAAGGAGGGGAATTGCAGTGGCTGATGACGAACTGAGTGGTAGCCCCCGTAACAATGGTCTTCAGATATTGGAAGGAACCTTGCAACCCTTAACTAAGAGATCAGGTACCTTCTTGATGGATTGGGCTGCAACTTACTAAATTCCTAAGGATTATATCCCTATCCAGTTGAACTTTTCAGACCAACATTGGGCATAATTGGGATAGAGCTGCTTAACAACCTAAAGCAGAGGTGAAGAAGCTCTTTGGATGAGAAGCGAAACGTGTTCAAGGAAATAAACAAGTCCAGTTGGCTTTTGAAAAGCACTTTTGGCACAGTCATGACCTGGATGCTTGAGAATCTCCATAGACATTTAAGCTAAAGCAGTGTTTCTCAACTGTAGCTACTTTTAAGAAGTGTGGACCTCAACTGAAGTTCAAGTCTGCACCTTAAAATAGCCAAAGTTGAGGAACGCTGACCTAGAATGATGAGGGTATGAGTGAACCAAATTTCCAGAGCTTATTGCTTGTCCTTTTCTTCCTGTTGAAGAACCCTCTTGAGAATATATTTTGCTTCATATCCCTCTCAACATTTGCATACCCTGTTTTTAAGTCACCAAACGGAAGTGATATCTAAGTTTCCTTATGTATTGAGCTGGTCAGGTGGCCCTGGAGGAGGATATCCCATAAGTACAGAATTGTGTTGTTTTTCTGAACCCCTTCTGATTGCTTCCTTTCCTGGCCAATGTGTGGTGTACCATTAAGGATATTTCCTTATTTGAAGACAGGGTGTCATGGCTGGGAAAACCTAAGGAAGCAATGACTTGGTGCTTGTTGTTTATTTCTATGTTTGGGGGTTTGCCAATAACAGTGAACTCATTTTTCTGGCCTTATGCCAGGAGCAAGAACAGACCACAGTGTTAAAAAATATTATGAAGAGTCTGTGGCTGGCATATTTCAAACTATCTACAGCTAATTTTCAGGTAAGTTGAAATCCTGTGGCCCATTACATTGTCTTAAACGAGAAGATGTGTCCATGGATGGCTTCATCCATCAAGGAGCTCTTAATGAGAAAGCTGCATATTTGGAGGTTATTAATTAAGAATACTTACGGGACCGCCTTCTGCCACATACTTCCCTTTGACCGGTGAGAGCGCACAGGGTCGGCCTCCTCCGGGTCCCGTCAGCGAAACAATGTCGTTTGGCGGGTCCTAGGGGGAGGGCCTTCTCTGTTGTGGCGCCCGCCCTCTGGAACCAACTGCCTCCTGAAGTCCGCGTTTCTCCGACTCTCCCGGCCTTCTGAAAGAATTTAAAAACCTACCTCTGCCGGCAGGCCTGGGGATGATTGTTGATTGTGCTGTGACTGATGTGTATGTGTGGGGTTTTATTTTTTAATCTTTTTTGTTCGGATTTAGATTGAAATTGTTTTATATATACATATGTTGTGAGCCGCTCCGAGTCTTTGGAGAGGAGTGGCATACAAATCCAAATAAATAAATAAATAAATAAATAAACAAACAAATAAATAAATAAATAAATAAATAAATAAATAAATAAATAATCAGAATTACTTGTACTTGTTCATCCTCACTCAGTAGTGTTTCAAATGTGTTGGAATACGATTCCCATTGCCTGCTTGCTATTAGGATATGAGAGGATAGAGGGGAGTGTTATAATCTAGTATAGCTGGAAAACAGAAGTTGGGGAAAGTAGAAATAGCAATGGCTTTGAGACTTATACACCACTTCATAGTGCTTTACAGCACCCTCTAAGCCAGGGGCTCTCAACCTTGGCAACTTTAAGACTTGTGGACTTCAACTCCCAGAATTCCTCAGCCAGCACTAAGCGGTTTACAGAGTCAGCATGTTGCCCCCAACAATCTGGGCCCTCATTTTACCAACCTCGGAAGGATGGAAGACTGAGTCAACCTTGAGCCGGTCAGGATCGAACTCCTGGCTGTGGGCAGTCAGCCTGCAGTACTGCATTCTCAAAACTGCCACCATGGCTCTTTTGTATTAATAGTGCCTCAAAGAATTAAGAATCCTTCCACTTTTTAAAATTTTATTTATTTGTTGGCTGCCCATCTTCCTTCATAATGATTGAATTTATTCCACTGTTAACAATAAATCATGGATAATATTTGACATAGAAGAAAAGGGAGAACTGACTGCTCGCTGTTGATTTGCTTGGTGTGTTTAGAAGTTGGCTTTGCATGGGGGTGCCCCCTTTGATAGTTGTCCCCCAGTCTCCAAAGTGTTTATAATGCCCGAATGTGATTTCTATCCATGCGAAATCTAAATCACCCAACTGGGCAACCTTTTCAACTCCTGTCTTGATTTAACAGAAGCAGAAGTTCTCCCACACGTCCTCAAAGCCACAGTGGAAGAAGGGAAGGAACCTGGTTGAGGTCACTCAGATAGGCTTGTTTTCTTTGCGCTCAATTGGGACCCAAGTCTTGAGTTTAACACAGCCAAGTGTTGTGCAACTATATATCATTTAGCAATAGCATTTAGGCCAGGGGTTCTCAACCTTGGCAACTTTAAGACTTGTGGACTTCAACTCCCAGAATTCTTGGAGTTGAGAACCCCTGATTTAGGCTTATATACCTCCCCATAGTGCTTTACAGCACTCTCTGGCAGTTTACAATGTAAGCCTTATTTGCATATTGCCCCCCCCCCCAACAACCCGGGTCCTCATTTTACTGAACTCGCAAAGATGGAAGGCTGAGTCAATCTTGAGTCCTGCCAGTACTCAACTCCAGACTGTGGGCGGAGCTTGCCTACAACACTGCACGTTAACCATCGGGCTACCAGGGCTGTATGTTTCCCATAGTCGAGGAAGAGCCAGGGGTGAGCGTGGGGTTAACCTGGTTTATCACTCATAATTTTGGGAAGGACCGTGCTAGGCCTGCTAGGCCTGTCAGATTGACAATGTCAGTTGCTTTGGAGCAGACCAGCCAGGTAGGATAAGGAGTTCAAAGGAAAATGCAATTAAGTTTGCTGGATGTCAGACAGGCTGACTAATAGGGCATTGCCTTCCTCCCAGAGCATGGAAAACTGACAGGCCTTCCTCCCCTAGTAGAGAAAATGGACAGATGGCCGGCTCTTCAGGTGTTCAACATTTCCACCTCCTGTGACCATCCAGGGCTGCTGTGTGTTTTCCACCTGCTTCTTGGGGTGGGCAGCCGAATTTTCATAAACCACTGTTGCTAAACACAAGAGTAGCCTGCGTCAGCTGTTCTGATCTTTGCCCCAGTTTCTCAATAGTTAGCAGGATGACCCGGCACAGTTAGGATTTGGGAGAGGGAGGGAGAGGGGGAAGGCTCTTCCAGGTCTCAGCCTGTCCCCTACATTGTCCCCTGTGGCATTTGTCTTCTGCAACTGATCTCCTCCGTGTCTTCCTTCCAGCTGTGAATTGGTAGTCTCCCTTCTTGCTTACTCCACATTCCCTCGCTCTGTTCAAGTTACTGTCCTTGACGCTGGCTCTGAAGCTGCAAATGAATGCTTGCATGTGTGTGCATGTCTCCAAAGGCCAGGGTGTGACTTTTCAACAGTGTTGCTTATGCCCAGGTGGATGGAGAAACCACCTTGCTTGTGTGGGTGATTTCCCCAACATTTGCTCTCCTTCCGCCTCGCCAGCTCTGTCCTTACTATGCAAAACCCGATGCATCGTATTGTATGTAAGCGCCTACATGCCTTGTTGCAATTGGATGTCTTCCCACCCCAAGTTTTAAAAGCGAGGTGCCAGATTCCCTCCCTTGAAGATTTCAAGCCAATAGAGTGGTTTTTTTGGCTGGCGACGAGGTAGCAAATTCCAGCTTACTATGTGGCCTGGAAAGGCTGTAACTTCTTCAGTGGGAGGATTGCGTTTTGAGTTTTCGGTTTTTCACTCCCTGTTTTTCCAGAGAATTGGTGGGTTTTCATCAAAAGCAAGCAAAAAATAGCTCCTGGGATGTTTTCCCATCTCTCCCCTGTGTGAGTCCTGGGGTTCATCTTCTCCCACACTTCAAAGGTCTTGTTCCTTGGGAACAACCTGGTCATTAGAACAACCCAGACTGGGGTGAGTGAGTGAACAACCCGGAAACTTAAAAGCACTGTGCTGTGGGAATGCACTTATGTAAAAACAATACATAAACATAGCCCCAGTGCAACATTTCACCAAGTGCGGATGTGTCATGTTTTAAGTGGGGCAGAAAGAGGGCCGTGCAGCTTCTAGGATTACTAACTACTTACTGTAAAGAGCGCTTCATTCTTCTGAATCCACTCCAAATTCTGAGCTCTTTTGTGGCCAACAACTGACAAGTGATGAGGGCAGCTTTTGCTGCGTCATATTTTTTTCTCCTGGCCTGCGAGTTGTTTGGGAAATATAGCCTGTCCCGGGACTTGGATTGTTCTTTTAGTGCTAAGAGTGAGGGCTCGGTCTTACATAACCTTGTTTTTTCCCTTTCCAGCTGCTTTCGCAAAGAGTAAGCAAGACTTCTCATGTAACCTAGATAATGATTTGGTTACATTTTTGTTTTGTTTTTTTCCTTACGCCACTTGATTGCCACTTAGCAAAAGGGTATTTTGGGCATATTGATGAACAGCTGCTTCTGGTTACCTCTGAGGTTTGAGAGGGGTTTGTGGGGACTCTTCAAGCGCATAATGTGGGTGGCTTGGAAGGTTTGATTGAAATTGTGGGGCTTCGGAAAATATTGACCATTCTTTCTGCCTCTCTGCCTCAAATGGGACTCCTACCGTAGTTGTTTCCCAAGCAAAAGATTTAATCTCCTAGAACTAAGGAGAAACTTCCTGACAGTCAGAACAATTAACCAGTGGAACAACCTGCCTCCAGAAGCAGTCAATGCTCCAACACTGGAAGTTTTTAAGAAGAGACTGGACAGCCGTTTGTCCAAAATGGTGTAGAGTTTCCTGCCTGAGCAGGGGGTTGGACTAGATGACCTCCAACTTTATTATTTATTATTATTATTATTAATTTAAGTAAGGAAACACTCACTTCTTGCTGTGAGTAGACCTGGAGCAGGGGGTTGGACTAGATGACCTCCAAGGTCCCTTCCAACTTTATTATTTATTATTATTATTAACTTAAGTAAGGAAACACTCACTTCTTGCTGTGAGTAGACCTGGAGATGTTTTCTCTTCCTCTTCGGGAATCTCCAGTGAAAGTGATTCACTTTGGAGTAAGCCTTGAACTTGTTTGGGAAGTTTTAAGATTTCAACACTGAGTGCATATGTTTCTGAAATTTTCTATCATTTTTGGAGAGCAGCAATAATCTCCCATCTAATTACCCAGCTATTCATAACACTCTCATAAGATTTTGAAGGGCCTAGAATTGCAATCAAATGTTGTACTATTGCTATGACAATCAGACATTTTGGGGCCTGATTGTTTCTCCTGTTGCACAGTAGATGAGTAGACAGCAATGCAGTCCTAGGGTGCATTAACAGAGGAATAATGTCAAGACAATGAGAAGTGATAGTAGTGCTTTACACTATGCTCGTGAAACCATACTTGGAATACTACATCCAGTTCTGGTCATCACAGCACAAAAAAAGATGCTTAGATTGTGGAAAGTATGCAGAACAACAAAAATGATAATGGGTCTAGAGCAGTGTTTCTCAACCTTGACCATTTTAAGGCATGTGGACTTCAACTCCCAGAATTCCACAGCCAGCATTGCTGGCTGTGGAATTCTGGGAGTTGAAGCCCACATGCCTTAAAATGGTCAAGGTTGAGAAACACTGGTCTAGAGGCTAAATTGTATGAAGAAGGGCTGAGCTAGGTATGTCTAGCCCAGGGATAGGCAACCTTGGCTCTTTTATGACTCGTGGACTTCAACTCCCAGAATTCCTGAGCCAGCACGGCTCAGCTTGGAAACCTCTCCCTTTCCCCTCAGCGTGGCTGGCTCAGGAATTCTGGAACTTGAAGTCCACGAGTCATGAAAGAGCCAAGGTTGCCTACCCCTGGTTTAGCCTAGTGAAGAAGAGGATTAGGGGGATGTGATAGCTGTCTTCCAGTATTTGGTGGGCTGTTATAGAGAAGAGGGGATTGACTTATTCTCCAAAGCTCCAGAGAGCAGGGCAAGAGGGCAAGAAGTAGTGGGCGGAAGCTTGTCAAAGAGAGATACAACCTAGAAGTAAGGAGAAAATTTCTGCCAGAACAATTAATCAATGGAATAGCTTGTCTCCCGGGGTTGTGGGTGTTCCATCACTGGAGGTTTTCAAAAATAGACTGGACAACCATTTGGCTGGGATAGCACAAGATTGCTGCCTTGAACTACTAGGGATTGGACAAGAAGATTTCCTGGGTCTCTTCCAGCCCTATGATTCTATGAATATAATTCTGAATTTCTCTGTGTTTGGTCTAGGACCACATGTTTTAATAAACTAAACTCCTTTTGGAATGAAACCATCACAGATTTTGGAAGCTGTGATTGAGGCCATCCAACCCAACTCCCTGTATAATGTAGGAATCCAGATTAAAGCATCCCAGGCAGATGGATGTCTAGCTTTCCCATGAGCACATTCAGTGGGGGGCTGACCCCCCTTCATCCTTCTGAGACGTAGAATCAGAATTAAGCTGCTAAAATCTTGAGAAACCGCTAACCTTTAATCAGAACATGCCTGTCTGTAACTTCAGATCATTATTCCATGCCCTGATTTCTGAGAAGATGGAGAACAAATGGATCTTTCTGTGTGAGAAAGCCCCATTAGGGGCTCGGAAGGTATATGACAGGCCCTCTCAATGTGATAGGAGGATAAACTTACCTTCCCTCCCTCAATCTTTCCTCAAGGTGAATCTGATTCATGCACAATAGAGTACTTCCTTCCCATCTTGTGTCACAGCTTAAAATGCATTTCCCTTTTTAAGCAGCTGTGTTATACAGGTGACTCACATTCAACTTTTGATGGTATTAACCTAGTTCACATTTAATCTCCTGAAGATATTTCTGAGTACGGGAAGTGTCAGTGCAATGCATTTCTCCATAGATTCTTTTTTTAGGATAGTGTCTATGTCAGGGGTAGGCAACCCAAAACACTCAAAGAGCCACTTGGACCCATTTCCCATCAAAAACAAAACACTGGGAGCCGCAAAACCCTTTTGATATCTAAAAGGAAGATAACACTGCATATATCCTTTTTTACCTTTTGTGTGTGTGTGTGTGTGTGTGTGTGTGTGTGTGTACACACACACACACACACATATATATATATCATAAAGGTAAAAAAGGATATATGCAGTGTTATCTTCATTTTAGATATCAAAAGGGTCTCTCTCTCTGTCTCTCTCTCCCTCCCTCTTTCCCTCTCTTTCTTTCTGCCCTTGGTCTGCCAGTCCTCTTCCCCCCTCTCTCTCTTTCCTCTCTCTCTCTCTCTCTCTCTCTCTCTCCTTTCCTCTCTCTCTCTTTCTCCCCCCCCCTTTCCCTCTTTCCGATCTGCTCACCTGGCAAGCTGGCTTCAAGCTGTTCTCCAACAAGTTCAGAGATAGGCAACCTCGGCTCTTTTCTGACTAATGGACTTCAATTCCCAGAATTCCTGAGTCAGCATAGCTGGGCTAGCTAGTTCTCTCCTGCCCTTCCTGTTTCCTGCAGAGACGCAGCAAAGGGTGGAGCCACGCCCCAAAAGATTTTCAGCTTGTCGGAGAACACTGTGAGTCCATTCTCTTTTACACACACAAACACAGAGACAGAGAGAGACAGAGAAGCAGGGAAGCGCAAGTGCATCTCTCTGTCTCTCTCTCTGCAAATGGCAGAGGAGACTTGGAGCCACAGGGGAAGGCTCAAAGAGCCGCATGCGGCTCCAGAGCCGCAAGTTGCCGACCTGTGGTCTATGTCCTTCTTGGTTGCCATATGATCCTGGAGAGAAATGGAGCTGCTTTCAATCATCAGAGTGAGGTCTATGACAATTCGCCATGTCCAACTTGCCACAGCTACCTCACCGTGGGGCAACTCGCTGCGGTCAACTCGCCGCAGCGAGTTGGTGAGTTGTGGTGGGTTGGCCATGGCAAGCTGGCTGCAGCCAGTTGTCGCATTCCAATTGGAGTGAAGGTAGCATTGGCTTTCTGGCATGCTTTGAAGCAACTTCAGAGGTAAGACCAAAACAGTGCAAAATCCTCGTTTTCCATGTATCTCAAAAAGTTAGGCTTTTTTTTTTATAAATGCATGAGCTTCTGTACCTGTCTAGGCTTCCATGATTGCTTGAGATATCAACCTATCTCTATTAGGAAGTTTCTGCCTCCAGGGTCACTGATTGATCCCACTTGTGTGTGAGAGACAGCTGGAGCTAGTTCTTCACAAGTAGGATTAATCAAGTGGGTCTTGTCAGATCTTCCTATACTGACTATTGCGCTTAAGTCAACTTAACACGGGCTAGAGATGAGTGTGAATGGCTTTCCTCATTTCTTAAATAATGCAATCAGTTTGATTGAATCAGTCTGGTTTGCAGGGGACAACTGAGACTTTCATACTGTGGCTTTTTGAACCTTTTATCAGGGTTTTAAGAGACAGGCAAAAGTAGAAGGCAATAGGAATGAAATTAAACTTCCTTTTGTGGTACTGGGGTGGGATGGTCCTGTGTGTAAATCAGGTGGGGGCCGATGGTCCCTTTTACGACTTGTTGACTTCAGCTCCCAGAATTCCTGAACCAGCCATGCTGACTTAGGAATTCTGGGAGTGGAAGTCCCCAAGTCATAAAGGGATCATCGTTCCCCACCTCTGGTGTAAATGGATCTGAAAAATGTGTGCCCCTTTTCTTCTACATAACAATCTTGCATGTTTTCAATAGGGTATTTAGATTTCATTGTTCAACACCAATATCTTTACATTTCCCTCCCCCCCAAAAAACTGATTGGCTTGGACTATTAGTCTGTCAGCCATTCAAAAAGCAGCCAGCCTGGATTCAATCAGGGCTAGTTTTGATCACATCCCATCTTTCTCCTCCTTCACGACTGTGTTTTATCATGAAGTGATATGGTTGCTCACATTTCTATGATAGTGTTGGCATTTCAATTGATTCCCCCCCCCAAAGCCTTCCATGGAAATTTAGATCTTCTACTAGAAGACAAACAACAGTTGATTTGCTTATTACAGCAACTTCGTTAGAGCAGGACAGGCTGGAAGTAGGAAGTCTCAACTCTTGCTAGGCCCCGAGGAATTCTGTGAGCTAAAGAATTTGAGTATATTGAGTAGCTGTGTTTGTCCTGAAATGTCGGTTGTGCAACCAAATACCTTTGTCTTTGCCTGGTTTTGAAAGAGGGGCGTTGTGTATTGATTAATTGATTGTTAGTCTTCTGTCCTGTTTTTCCTTCAGGATTGCATACATAGCAGTCCATTTTAAATTCCAAGTATCCTTTTAGGTCAGTGTTTCTCAACCTTGACAATTTTAAGGCATGTGGACTTCAACTCCCAGAATTCCACAGCCAGCAACGCTGGCTGTGGAATTCTGGGAGTTGAAGTCCACATGCCTTAAAATTGTCAAGGTTGAGAAACACTAGTTTAGGTAAACTGGGCCGAGAGAGACTAATTGCCCTTAGTAAGCCTTGAACCTGAGGATGGCTCTGAACCTGAGTCTCCAAGATGCTAATTACTACTTTAACAGAATAACAGAGTTGGAAGGGAGATCTTCTTGGAGATCTTCTAGTCCAATCCCCTGCTCAGGCAGGAAACCCTATACCATTTCAGACAAATAGTTGTCCAATCTCTTCTTGAAAACCTCCAGTAATGGAGCACCCACAACTTCTGGAGGCAACTTGTTCCACTGATTAATTGTTCTAACTATCAAGAAATTTCTCTTTAGTTCTAGGTTGCTTCTCTCCTTGATTAGTTTCCATCCATTACTTTAACCACTAGACTACCGTGGTTTTCTCATTGAGAGAATGCAAACATTTGGGGCATTTCACAGGCCCTGCTCAGAAATGTCTGATTCTGATAGGGAACCTTTTGCAACAACAACAACAAATTTGGAAGGGACCTTGGAGGTCTTCTAGTCCAACCCCCTGCTCAGGCAGGAAACCCTATCCCATTTCAGGCAAATGGCTGTCCAGTCTCTTCTTAAAAAACTTCCAGTGTTGGAGCATTCACAACTTCTGGAGGCAATGCTTAGTCTGGAACTATAGTACGCAAACCAAGTTTTGTTTAGCAGCTCTGTCATTTTCTTCACCCTTTGCAGAGATTGCCTCTTGCAAAGCTGAGTTCAGCTCCTCCACCAGATCTCATGCAGGTCTAACCCAAAGGAAAACCCAAGACATTTGCTCCGTCTTGCCCAACCATCTGTCTCAATGACTTGTGACTTTTCAAGATTTAATTGATTAGTTTTCAGGGGAGTTGGTTTTTTATAGAAGTCAACCTGTAGGCCTCTAATACAAGATTAAGTCATGGATTTTGATGTTTCTTTAATGTGCTGGTATTGGATGTCATTTTATCTAATCTATTCTAAGAGTGTACAGTGAAAGCATAGCTTCGTGGACCTCACTCTCTGTCCAATTTTCATGTTTTGGAGAACCCAAAACAAAAAACGTGAATGTACAGTGCCCAAATCATAGAACAGTGCAATATAAAAGACTATACAGATGTCCCCAACCTGGTGTTTACAGATTTTAAGACTATAACTATATAATATATATATAGTCCTCTGGATAAAATCATCTGAACTTGAGGGAGAGCAACAGCTGTAGTTTCCATAAGGTTAATGCATTTAAGGCCAAGTTGGTTGTAGCATCCCACTTAAGATGTTGAGTTAGAACTGGGCAGATGCAGATTGAGGTCCACCCTCTTCGCTTTGGAGCAGTTGCACTTTTTCTGTGCTCACCCATCTTTTCTGCGGGAAAACAGGAAGAGTGAGGACTGTATGCTAACATAAGTAGCTATGGAAGAAATGTGGAAATCAAGAGGAACCATATTAAGTGGATGCCTGACTCACTGTTCCCATGCCTTTGAGTGCCAAGATGGATTTGACATATTTGATTAAGCTGAAGGTTTTTTTTTTCCCTCTAAAAAAAAAATCCTAGACTCTGTAAATAAATAGTGTGATGAGAATGGCGCAGGTGTTATGGAAAGCAGTGTTTAGTTTTGTGACACTCATATGCCACGTACCTCTTACTTATATGTTCCGCTAGCAATCCTCTGCCACTGTTCTCAGCTTGTAAAGAGCCTCTTGACTTTGTTCAATAGGACGCTCAGTGGCGTGTTAACCATGGATGAGTCAGTAATTCTCTGTATCTTGTGGCTGGCTTGATTCCATGATATCTTTTTTATTTGCCCGTTTGCCAATTATCCCAAATGTATTTGCTACTTGGTAGGTTTGAGTGGCCAGGCAGACGTCATGGAGAAAGGTGGTGGAGGAGAAAAGATTTATTTCTGTAGGTAGATAATGCCACTTTCTGGTTGTTGGTATATTGATAGGAAGTGTTTCCTTTCTTAAAACACTGGGCTTGTTGGCTGGAAACCCAGCAGTCCAGTTCAAGACCCGAGCGCCCCACGATGGGGTGAGCTCCCGTTCCTTGCTCCTGCCAATCTAGTAGTTTGAAAGCATGCGAATGTGAGTAGATAAATAGGTATCCCTTTGATGGGAAGATAACAGTACTCCATGATTTTATGCTGGCCTCATGACTACTGAAATGTCTTTTGGACCCTGTTGGCTCTATGGCAGGGATAGGCAACCTTGGCTCTTTTAAGACTCGTGGACTTCAACTCCCAGAATTTCTGAGCCAGCACGCCTCAGCATGGAAACCTCTCCCTTTCCCCTCAGCATGGCTGGCTAAGGAATTCTGGGAGATGAAGTCCACAAGTCATAAAAGAGCCAAGGTTGCCTACCCCTGGCCTAGATGATAGGAAACTTGGCTCTTTTATGACTCGTGGACTTCAACTCCCAGAATTCCTGAGGCAGCACGGCTCAGCATGGAAACCTCTCCCTTTCCCCTCAGCATGGCTGGCTCAGGAATTCTGGGAAGTGAAGTCCACGAGTCATAAAAGAGCCAAGGTTGCCTACTTCTGGCCTCGGCCTAGGTCGCTTTCTGACTCGTGGACTTCAACTCCCAGAATTCCTGAGCCAGCATGGCTCAGCATGGAAACCTCTCCCTTTCCCCTCAGCATGGCTGGCTCAGGAATTCTGGGAGTTGAAGTCCACGAGTCATAAAAGAGCCAAGGTTGCCTATCTCTCCTCTATGGCCTTGAAAGGGAGATGAGCGCTGTCCTCTATAATCGTCAACAACTAGCGGAATAAAATCTGCAGAAACTCCTTTACCTTCCTTTTTCTAATGTAACCGGGAGGTTTCACTGACAGCTTATTTGGTCTTTAGTGGCTAACCATACTGGCGAGAGTCCTGCCTATTAGCTTTTGATAATTAGGTGGTCATGCTAATGGGAATGTTAACAGGGAGAAGGTGTTTTGCTTCCACTGTTGTTCATCTACACCAGCTTTCTCCAATCTGATGCTTCCAGAGGCGAGCTGAGTATGGAAGTATCCTGGGATTTGCCAAAACCTAATCCGTGCTTGTTTGGGTTCAATGAATCTTCCTCAACCTGGTGTCCTGTTTGGACTGCAAGTCCCAACCTCCCCCCCCCCCTCGGTTGGATTTTGGCAAGCAGAAATAAATGTTGATGCTGTTGGTTATAAGCCAGTACAGTATTGCAACATCTGAGCAAATGGATTGTCTTAGGAACTTTGCCCTAGGCAAAGTTGTCTTTGCAGAACAAAAAAAAATATATAATAAAAAATTGAGGTGCTTCCAGACCTTCTTCCAGATTTACTCGTTTCCTTTTCTTTCCTTCCTACCTCACTGGCTTCTGTGGTTCACTTCACAGCAAACAGATGGTTCATATGGAGTTTGCCTTCTGATGAACTACAAACTTGACTAAGACCGCTTTCATGCCTAAGGCAGGACTAGAACTCACCACCAAATGGTGTTTGGCCCAAAGCAGGGGTAGATAGGCAACCTTTTGCTCTTTTATGACTCGTGGACTTCAACTCCCAGAATTCCTAAGCCAGCATGGCTCAGCTTGGAAACCTCTCCCTTTCCCCTCAGCATGGCTGGCTCAGGAATTCTGGGAGTTGAAGTCCACGAGTCATAAAAGAGCCAAGGTTGTCTACCCCTGGGCTAAAGTAACCCAGCTAGCTTTCATGCCTAAAGTGGAACTAGAACTCACAGCCTCCTGGTTTCTAGCCTGGTGTCTTAACTACCAGATCAGATTGGCTCTAATTGGAATTTATAATTGAATTTATAATTGAAACCAATTTTTTTTAAAAAAGCTCACAGCATAATTCTGGGCCCAAGCCTGCTCATAATTTGAGGATTCCCTTTATAAAGGAACAATCAATATAAATGTGTGTGTAAGAACTAAAATCCTTCTACTTCTAGTCCAAGGAGTGGATCTAAATAAATCAGCCAGTGAATTAATAGCACGAAACCCTGGGGGGATTGCAGAAAGCGTCAGAAGAGATGCTTCTGTCCTAGGTAAATGAGACCAAAAAATGTCAGAAGGACTGTTGTATCTGCTCATTCTTCCTCTGCCGAAATTATCCAGGCTTGGGTGAACACCTTAGATCCAGATCAGCTATTGTTGTGCCTGATCTGCATTGAGAAGCTTGGCAAACACTCTGCCTAATCCCCCGCCCCCCTTTTTTTTGCAGGAATGATTAGGCAGTGCACCTGTGTAAGCTTTTGTGAGAGGCGATCCCGAAAACCTCTGAAGTGTGAGATGTTTTTGTTCCACGTCCTTAACACTGCTCATTAGTGAACCGGCAGCCTGAGTTTGGAATCAGATCTGACAGAGTGAAATGAAAAACACAGCAGATGCAGAACGTGGGTGGGTGGAATCCCCTCCCTCCCTCCCTCCCTCCTTCCTTCCTTCCTTCCTTCCTTCCTTCCTTCCTTCCTTCCTTCCTTCCTTCCTTCCTTCCTTCCCTGCTTCTCATTCCCATCTCCTTCCTTTCTTTTTCCCTCCCTCCCTCCTTCTCATTCCCATTTCCTTTCTTCCTCCATATCCCTTCTCTTACCGCTCCCTCCCATCTCCTTCCTTCCTTCCCCATATCCCTTTTCTTACCCCTCCTCCCATCTCCTTCCTTCCTTCCTTCCTTCCTTCCTTCCTTCCTTCCTTCCTTCCTTCCTTCCTTCCTTCCTTCCTTCACCCATATCCCTTCTCTTACCCCTCCCTCCCATCTCCTTCCTTCCTTCCTTCCTTCCTTCCTTCCTTCCTTCCTTCCTTCCTTCCTTCCCCCATATCCCTTCTCTTACCCCTCCCTCCCATCTCCTTCCTTCCTTCCTTCCTTCCTTCCTTCCTTCCTTCCTTCCTTCCTTCCTTCCTTCCTTCCTTCCTTCACCCATATCCCTTCTCTTACCCCTCCCTCCCATCTCCTTCCTTCCTTCCTTCCTTCCTTCCTTCCTTCCTTCCTTCCTTCCTTCATATCCCTTTTCTTACCCCTCCCTCCCATCTCCTTCCTTCCTTCCTTCCTTCCTTCCTTCCTTCCTTCCTTCCTTCCTTCCTTCCTTCCTCCATATCCCTTTTCTTACCCCTCCCTCCCATCTCCTTCCTTCCTTCCTTCTCATTCCCTTCTCCTTCCTTCTTTTTTCCCTCTCTCTCTCCCTCCCTCCTCCTTCTCCTTCTTCTCCTTCTTCTCCTCATTCTCATTCCCATCCCGCTCCCTCCCTCCCTCCCTTCCTTCCTTCCCTCCCTCCCTCCCTTCCTTCTTTCCTTCTTTGACATGATTTGCAGAAATTCAATATGAAGAAATGCAGACTTTCTCCTAGTCTACATACGTATTTATTATTGTAATTTGCTAGATTTAAATCTTCTCTTCCTTTCCGCCTCAAGATGCCTTCTGTATTATGGCCTCTGCCTTACGGAACAGCAGCTTCCCTGCCCTGAGGGTTGCTTTCCAGACAGTTGTGAAGAGCTGCTGGGGATGTTAACAGAGCGTAGTGTGGGCATGGACTAGAGCAGGGGTGTCAAATTACGGGCCTGCGGGCCAGATATGTCATGCCAAAACCATGCCCACCCCATTGCCGGCAATGGAAAAAAAGTCACGATATGTCACGACACATCACGTGACGTTGCGAGTTTGACACCCCTGGACTACAGGCTTTTATTACAGGGTCTCCTTGTGATTCTTTTCATTGATTTGTGTATTATGTTTTTTTTTGTTCTCATACATTTACTGAATAAGGTGATAAAACGTTGCATTCCAATTTTTACTTGTTAACAACTATCTGAGAAAATGTCACTACGGGTAGTCTTTGACGCAAAACAATTAGTAACAACAACAATAAAAAAAGTTGGAAGGGACCATGGAGGTCATCCAGTCCAACCCCCTGCTTAGGCAGGAAACCCTATATCGGTTTCAGACAAATGGCTGTCAAGTCTCTTCTTAAAAACTTCCAATGTTGGAGCATTCACAGTGTCATGGTTCCGACTAATGAAACACTTCAAAGAACTTCTAGGCATGTTTATCCTAAAGCCGTTATTAACAGTGTTATAAATTGATGGCACATCATGGAGGTTTATGCCAGAATCTGAATTCCTCTTGCTGGCATCTACCTTTTCTTGCTAAACCCCTCCCTTATCTTGCAGTCACAAATCACATCTTCCAATTAGCCCAGAGGGCAGAGATTTCACTTCCCGGGCTTTTGTTATTTCTCCTCCCTTTTCTCTGTCACCTGTATATTTTGTCAAAGCAAGAATATTCAATATTAGCAGCGTTGACACACAGCTTCTGGAGGCAGGTTGTTCCACTGGTTAATTGTTCTCACTGTCAGGAAGTTTCTCCTTAGTTCTAGGTTGCTTCTCTCTTTGGTCAGTTTCCACCCGTTGCTTCTTTTCCTGCCTTCAGGCGCTTTAGAGAATATAGCTTGACTCCCTCTTCTTTGTGGCAGCATTTCCTGGCCTTTGCATGTTACAACAGCACTGAAAAAAGTATCTTATGAACAGTCCTTGCACAGGATCCCCATGGTCATGTGATCCAAATTTGGGCAACTGGCCTGTGCATACAACAGTTGCAGCCTCCTGGGGTCCTGTGACCACCATTTGCAACCATTTCAGTCCGCTTTCCACAAATAAAAAAAGAATAAAATGGGAAAAGGTGGATTTGCTTAACAACCACGGGGCTGACTTAACTGCAGTAATGCGCTTAACAAACACAGCAAAAAAAAGTGTTGGAAAATCGGACCCGACTCATTTAATCCATCCCGCTTAACAATGGAAATTCTAGTCCTACTTTTGGTTGTAAGTCAAGAGCTACCTGTGCTGTTGCTGCTGATGTTGAGGTCCTGTCGTATTCCTGAGGACCAGAAACTTAAGAAATAGAACTGGAATTTAAAGGGATGGACAGGGAAGATCCTTGAGTTGCTGCTGAAAACAACCTCCCAGCCTCCATCAATTTCTCTTGCCACCTATTTGAGGAAGGTCTCTCTTGGCTGGGATAATATAATACAGGCGCTCCTTGACTTACAACAACAATTGAGGCAAAAAAAATCTGTTGCTAAGTGAGACGGTTGTTAAGTGAATTTTTCCCCATTTTACGACCTTTCTTGCCACAGTTGTTAAGTGAACCACTGCAGCTGTTAAGTTAGTAACATGGTGGTTCGCTGAATCTGGCTTCCCCCTTGACTTTGCTTGTCAGAAGGTCACGGAAGGGGATCGGCTGCCAATCATCCGAATTTTGATTGCGTGGCCACGGGGAGGCTACAATGGTCGTGCAAAAAAACCATCACAAGTCAGTTTTTTCCGTGCGTCGTGCCTTTCAGTGGTCACTAACCGAAGTCGAGGACTGCTTATATGCATACATGCAACGTGCACCAATTATTATGGTAGGAGGAAGAAAAGGATGTTCCAGATGTTCGTAACATTTAAATCTGCACTTAGATTGGATTTCTCAGAGAAATATTATTCGCGATATGGCTTTGCTCCCCCTACATACATTGGTGGATTACTCCATCTTTTGGATGGGAAGGAAGGGCCATTTCTACAGGCCAGGGGTAGGCAACCTTGGCCCCCTCATGACTGGTGGACTTCAACTCCCAGAATTCCTGAGCCAGCCACGCTGAGGGGAAAGGGAGAGGCTTCCAAGCTGAGCCATGCTGGCTCAGGAATTCTGGGAGTTGAAGTCCACGAGTCATAAAAGAGCCAAGGTTGCCTACCCCTGCTATAGAGCCTGTGCCCCCTCCCCCAGTATTCAGATTTTCAGCCTTCTGTGGAATGGGGAAACCTGAAAAGGCTTTGTGTGTATGTGTGTGTATGTATGAGTGTGTACGTTGGCAGTCTCTGGCGTCCACCTGCTCGTGCCTGAGATTCAATTTCAGAGGCTGCACCCAAGTTCTATAAATTAAAGCATCTGTAACACGCTGGGGGTTTCCCCAGCTGGTGAACCAGTCAGCCAGTGATTAATTTTACAAGTTGCAAATTGGCCTAGGTAGCTGAGAAGGGAAGCTTGCACAGGGCAGGTGAGATCATCTAGTAATCTCCTTTAATGCCTGGTAAGTGCCTTTCCCTTTATAGGTTTGCTCCCGTCCGGCAGGACACCTGCTCTCTCAGCTGCTGAGAAGCTGAATGTAATCAACTCAAAACTCTTGCTTGGCTGCTCAAAATCCTCGTTTGTCTCTTAAGGAGTGAGAAGCGTTACTTGGAGGATGGCGAAGAAGGAGAAGCTCAAAAATACAGGTTTTACGGTGGTTCACCTTCTACCTCTCTGGTGGTGTTTGCAGGAGGTCAGAGATCGGCTCCGAGCTCTCTTCCGTGTGGAGTCCCTCAGGGGTCTGTTCTCTCACCTCTGCTTTTCAACATATACATGAAACCATTGGGTGAGATCATCCGTCGACACGGGGTGAGTTTTCATCAGTATGCTGATGATACTCAGCTTTACATCTCTACCACGCGTCATTACAGCGAAGCAGTGGAAGTGATGAACCGGTGCCTGGAGGCTGTTGGGGTCTGGATGGGTGCCAACAGGCTCAGACTACATCCCGACAAGATGGAGTGGCTATGGGTTCTGCCTCCCAAGGACAATTCCATCTGTCCATCCATTACTCTGGGTGGGGAAGTTTTATCCTCTTCGGAGAGGGTTCGCAACTTGCGTGTCCTCCTCGATCCACAGCTAAGTTTAGAATACCATCTTTCGGCTGTGGCGAGGGGGGGCGCTCGCCCAGGTTCGCCTGGTGCGTCAGTTGCGGCCCTATTTGGACCGGGAGTCACTCCTCACAGTCACCCATGCCCTTGTCACCTTGCGATTCAACTATTGTAATGCTCTCTACATGGGGCAACCTTTGAAGAATGTCCGGAGACTGCAGGTGGTTCAGAATGCGGCTGCGCGAGCCGTCTTGGGTCTCCCAAGACATGCTCATATCACTCCAGCCCTCCGTGAGCTGCACTGGCTGCCAATTGGTCTCCGTACACAATTCAAAGTGTTGGTTATGACCTATAAAGCCCTATATGGCAATGGGCCAGGATACTTGCGGGACCGTCTTCTGCCTCATGAATCCCAGTGACCGATTAGGGCACACAGTGTTGGCCTCCTACGGGTCCCGTCTGTTAGACAGTGCCGTCTGGCGGGGCCTAGGGCAAGGGCCTTCTCCGTTGCTGCCCCAGCCCTCTGAAACCAGCTTCCCTCAGAGGTTCGTACTGCTCCCTCCCTCCTAGCTTTCCAAAAACTCTTGAAAACATATCTATTTAGATAGGCTTGGAGCGTGTGAGCTGCGCTCTGCCCCTGGCCTTTGATTGGGAGTGTATGTTGTATGTGTGAGTATAGTTTTATAGTTTTATATTGTAGTATTATTTTATATGATTTATATATTTTGTACTTGTATTTCTGTTGTGAGCCGCCCTGAGTCTGGGGAGAAGGGCGGCATATAAGTCAAAATAAAGATAAAGATAGTCCTTGACTTACAACCCATTTATTTGCTGGCCATTCAAAGTTACAAAGGCACCGTTGCAGCCTCCCCATGGTCACGTGATCCAAATAAGGACGCTTGGCAACCGGCTCGTATTTATGATGGTTGCAGTGTCCCGGGATCACGTGATCCCCTTTTCTGACCATCTGACAATCAGTGGGGAAGCCAGATTCACTTTATAACCGTGTTACTAACTTAACTGCTTAAGAACTGTGGCAAGACAAGTCGTAAAATGGGGCAAAATTCACTTAGCAACCATCTCACTGAGCAACAGAAATTTTGAGCTTCCTTGTGGTGGCCGGCTGTGGCCAGTTTGGTTGCCAGTCAGGACTTAGGACTGAAAGGAGACCAGTGTGCATCTATCTAAACAGCTGAGAACCCAGAATCAGGGTTTGCAGATGAAAAAGTACAAACCAGCTTGTGGTGCCTAGAGGAGCCAGATCTGGTCCAAAGGGACATTTCAGTACCTTTTGGAACACCCTAGGACAGTGGTGGCGAACCTATGGCGGCACTCAGAGCCCTCTCTGTGGGCATGCGCGCTGTCGCCCCAGTCCTAGGCCTTTAGCTGGGTTTTATAAAACCTTTTCGCTTTAGGCCTCCGCTGCCATTTGCAAAATCAGTCAATTTCAACTTCTCGTGGGAAAAAAAAATCTTGCAAAGTTGGAATTGATTGATTGAACTTTCCTTCCCTGTCTGCCGTTACCAACGCAGCCACGCCCAGCCAATGGGCCACATCCACCCAATTGGCCACGCCCAGCCAATGAGCCACACCCACCCGGCACTCGACGATGCATAAGTGGGTTTTGGGTTGCAGTTTGGGCACTCAGTCTCTGAAAGGTTCGCCATCACTGCCCTAGGGCAGGCGTGTCAAACTCCCGGCCCCTAGGCCAGATGCGTCACACGAAACCACGCCCACCCCATTGCTGGCAATGGGGAAAAAGTCCCGCTACATCGTGCGACGTCACGTGATGGCGCAAGTGTGACATGCTTGCCCTAGGGGATAAATTTGCCACCTGTTGTTTATACTTTCAGTATAATTTTGCCGTTTAGTAATCTGAGGATGTTTCAGCTTTGAAGTTGCTGTTCGTCGCGGCAGGTTTTAAGAGAAGCTTACAAAATACTGATCACTTTCAAAGGGAGCAGAGCAAAAGGCTTATTTGCAGGCTAATCTCATAATTTGAACCTAAATGGGGTAAGAAAGCATTATGGTGAGTCAGACCTGCCATAGGAACGAATACAGCTTTTTGAGTGGATGGCTGGTCATTTCATTCACTCTAGCCAGCTCCTGGTTGCCTAATGCAACTTGTCTATTGCTTAAAATACAAGACTGGATTTTAATGGCCCATCAAGTGAAATAAAACATCTCAAAAAAGCAAAATGCTCCCCTCGTTAAGGTGACATCTGTGTCCCTGAATGGATGTATATGCTTTTGCTGTAAGATTCAGACCTTACTTTAAGGCAGGGGTGTCAAACTCGCCATGTCATGTGACGTGTTGTGACGTATCGTGACTTTTTTTCCATTGCCGGCAATGGGGTGGGTGCGGTTTTGCCATGATGCATCCGGCCCGTGGGCTGGCAGTTTGACACCCCGGCTTTAAGGGGTCAGATACCCAACAATTAAAAATACCTCGAAATCCATTTCCGGCGTCCTGTTTCTGTTGAGAAATAATTTGTTATGTGTATTTGATATACCTAGAGAGCAAACCAAAGTGTATGGAAATCATGTTTGCTGAGCAGAGAAAAAAAATGTTGCAGGAAAATCAGGAAACAGCGGCAGCAATTTAATGACATACCTTATTATTTAATGTATAACTTTAAAAGGAAGTCTGATAGATTCCTGATAGATAGGAAATCAAGAGGCAAACTGAATTTGGCACTCAGGAGACATCCATCCAGATAGAGCACTGAAGCTAATACAACATTCCCCTTTGTGCAGATTTGGCACAAGATCAAGGTGCCTTTGCAAGTTGTCCTTCTGTTAGTGCCAAAGTTGTGACAAGCCATGCAGGGCATTGCTCCATTTTTAGTGTTCAGGACTCTTCTATCCTGGTTTGTTTTGCTTCCTTCTTGTTTTGGCAGACTCTCTTTTCCAGAGTTCTCACATGACATTTTTGTGGGACTTTGGAAAACTCCCTATTTCCATAGTTTTAATAAAAAGTTGCAATCAAAGGTTTTCTGCCAAGGAGAGTGGGGAAGGATTAAGCCAGTGATGGCGAAACTTTTAGAGACCGAGTGCCCAAACTACAACTCAAAACCCACTTATTTATTGCCGGGTGCCAGATGGGTGTGGCCCATGGTGGGCGTGGCTGTGGTGGTCATGACAGATTGGATGGGTGTGGCCAAGGTGGGCGGGGTCACCTCTATGTTGCTCGTGAGGAGGGACACCTGTGAGGGCTGGGCAGGGTTGGGGGAGATCCAGGGGGTCTCTGGCAGGTGGGGTGGTGGTCTGGAGGCTCATCCTGCAGGGTGAGGCAAGGCGAGGCAGGGCGGGGGTGCCATTGTCGCACACAGAGGCCAGCGAGCGCATGGGGGCCGACAGTGTCCATCAGCAGCCACAGCCTGCTGGCCCCTCAACTGGTGCACTCTGGGGCTCCACAGCCTGCCGCCAGCAGTTCAGAGAAGCTGCCTCTGAGCTGGACGGCCAGCCGACAGTTGAGGAGGCGATGCAGTGGGTCGTGCCCGGGAAAAGGAGAGCATGTGACGCCAGGAGGGATGGGATGGGGGGAGGGAAACCAGCCATGCTGGAATGCATCTGGCCACGTGGGACCTCGGCAAGTTAGCGGGCGGCTGGTTGAAGAGGGATGGTTGCCATCTTCAGAGGCCCTCTTTGTCTCCTTCCGCCCTTCCTCCAGGGGTTGGAAGTTCTGCTCCTCCATGATTGGCAAGTGGATTAGAGTGTGTATTGCAGGGGCATATCAAGCTGCTTCATTGCCGGTTCCACAACGGATTATAGCCCCCTCTACTCGGAGTGCCGCTACTTCTGCGGCCTGAGCCACTCAGGCGTCCATTGAAGACGTCTGCAGGGCGGCCACATGGTCTTCACCATCTCCTTTTATACGGCACTATAAGATTGATAGGTTTGCCTCGGCGGAGGCCTCCTTTGGTAGGAGGGTTCTCCAACAGGTCGTACCTCAAAGTGCCACACTGGACCGGCCTGCTCCCCTCCCTAAGGGACAGTAGGCTTTGGTAGGTCCCATTGGTGGATTATCCATCTCCAGTGCTGAAGAAGGGGCGTTGTCTTACCTTTTCTCAGCACGGAGATGGATAATCCACTCCCGCCCTTGCAGGTTACTTAGGCTTAGGGCTAGTTTGATGAGCCAACATGTCTTGGGGCCAGTCAATGGCTACGCTCGCGTCAAGACTGGGAGCTCTGTGGTCCAGGACGGGCATGGCAACTTTGGCTGACTTGATCTGATTGGGCAGGAACACAGTCTAAACCCATTGGTGGATTATCCATCTCCGTGCTGAGAAAAGGCGTTCAGGTAAGACAACGCCCCATTTGCTTAAAACCTATTTAATTCAACCATGGTTAAAAAAAAGCTTGTAAACTGAACACAATTCATTTAACAACTGCTTCGCTTAGTAACGGAGGTTCTGGTCACGATTGTGTTTGTAAATCAAGGGCTACCTCTCTTTAAGTTATATTAGCCAAGTATAGGCTGGTAAAGGGGCTTGCAAGCATTACAAAACAGAATCTGTAGCCCACAAGGTAATTATAGCATCCTTGATGAAGAACAGTGTGGTTCATGTGAGTGCATTGTGTACACAACTCCTGTGCCCTTTTAAATGTTCAATGTTTTTGTTTTAAAGGCCCTGTTCTACAATTGCTGCCATATGTAACTTTTTCAAATATGTGCTATTTAAAATGCGACTTTCCCTGTTGCTTGCATTTTTCCAAGTAATTTCTCCCAATACAGTTTGGCTCTGCATAATGTATTCTTTTGAAGCAGATGCTAAAAGACTCTATGAATCATACGCTCATTCATTTTGGCATATCACAAAATTCAGCTTGAAAAAATATGTGTATGTCGTGGTTTCCTTTTGCATTCGGCTTCTGCTTAAATATTTCCAGCAACGGTGACCTGGGAATTT
Source organism: Bothrops alternatus (assembly GCA_034064705.1). Taxonomy (NCBI): domain Eukaryota; kingdom Metazoa; phylum Chordata; class Lepidosauria; order Squamata; family Viperidae; genus Bothrops; species Bothrops alternatus. The sequence continues at coordinate 806,378 of JARGCV010000089.1, forward strand.
GGTTTTCTAAATTATACCTCAACAGTCTGAAGTCTGCCTACCTCCTACGCCTGTAATACTCAGTGGTATGTGTTAGTAGTAATTTAGGAGGAGCTCATGGAAACTGTGTGTACTGCAGAATGCAAAATTGGAACAGGATAGGAGGCTTAACTTCTTTCACAAGTTGCTAGTCCTTGTGATTCCACATAAATGTTTGGAATGATTGGTCAAATCTCAAGGCAGTATCAACAGAAGATGTTGAATGGAATCAGAGGTTGAGACTTTAGTGCCATCTGGAGTAGGTTTTACTAGCCAGATGTTTTCTAGGTTTGTTGGCATACCATTCCTCGAATTCCCAATCAGTGCGGGGTTCCTGGTAGATGCTGTTAGAACGTGGTACCTTTTATTTTTATTAATACCATTAAATTGCCCAAGCTAAGCCAGTTGTAAACTACAGATAATACGACCACAGTCGAGCCCAAATTTTCTGTGACAAAGTGAGTCAGTTGTTCAGTGAGTGTTGCCCCATTTTACGACCCTTCTTGCTGCAGTTGTTAAGTGAATCAATACAGCTGTTAAGTTAGCAACCCGGTTGTGAAGTGAATCTGGCTTCCCCGTTGATTTTGCTTGTCAGAAGGCCACAAAAGGGGACCACATGACCCCAGAACCCTACAACTGTCATAAATATGAATCAGCTGCCAAGAGTCCCAGTGTTGGTGACGTGGCCACAGGGATGCTACAACTGTCGTAAGTGTGAAAAACAGACCTGAGGTGTAGGGTGTGCAATTTGTTTGTGCTTCCCAGGGTACATACACGCACATGGACAAATGCAACAAGGAGGGAAGCAGAAATATACACATCCTGATATTACGATTCATGGCTTCATTACAGAAAAGAAAAACGGATTGGGAAGAATTGCTGAAGAATTCCATGTTTTGCAGGCTTTAAGAACATAAGAAGAGCCATGCTGAATCAGGCCAAAGCCCATCGAGTCCAGCATTCTGTGGCCCACCAATTGTACATGGGGATCTTGAGCAGAAAGAGAAGGCAAAACCCTCCCTTTCCCTTGACCCCCAACAAATGGTACTCAAGGGAATCCTGCCTGCCTCAACCAACATAGAGGCGGCACATGGACATCCGTTTTAATAGCCACCGATACACTTGGCATCCATGAATCTGTCTAGCCCTGCCTTGAAGCTATCAAGGCTGACAGCTGTCACGACCCCTTCTGGAAGTGAATTCCATAAATCAACGACCCTCTGGGTGAAGAAATATTTCCCTTCATTTGTCCTCACTTTCTTAGCTATGAGCTTTAGGGAGTGCCCCCTTGTCCTGGTATTGTGTGATAGAGAAAAGAATTTTTCTCTATCCACCTTTTCTATCCCATGCATGATTTTACACACTTCGATCAAGTCACCCCTTAAACGCCGTCTTTCAAGGCTGAAGAGACCAAGGCGTTGCAATCTGGTTTCATAAGGGAGGCGCTCCATTTCCTTGATCATTCTTGTTGTCCATTTTTGCACCTTTTCCTTAACGGTTGTTTTGCACCTTTTCCTTATGGTTGTTTTCCTAACTATGATTTCAGGCTCTGCACGTAATCCCAGTAGCATTTTAAGGAAACAGAGCTGATAAAGAAGCTACATCCCAGTATGCTGCTTGGAAATACGGCCTCTTGCCTTATGAAAACACACACGTAATGCACAAAGACCACAAAGTTAAGCTGTAAGCAGTCGGAAGCATCCTAGAGGATTGGCGGGATAGTGAACAGCTATCTCCCATTTTGTACAGGTATTCCTCAATGTAACAGCTGTTTGCTTAATGACCAAAGGTTACGACCGACCGAAAAAAGGAGGACTTAACAACCACGAAGTTCTGATGGCTGGACCGCCTCTACATTTACAGCCGTTTGCAGTGTCCAGCTGACACATGACCACATTTTCTGGATGGTTTTGCTTGAAACCCGGCACTTCCACTGTTTGGCAAAATTGCACCCATGGCTAACTATTGGTTCACTTAGCGACTGAGGCATTTGCTTTATGACCGCGGTGTTTTGTTTTGTGACTGCTGCAGAAAGGAGGACCATCCTGTTTTATAACCATTATGACATGCAGCTGTGTTAGGCTCCATTGCGGTCGTATGTTGAGGACTAACCGTAATTGGAAGTCAGGTTACTTGCCATACCACTGTTTTGGGAGAGTGTCCAAGTCACGTACCCCAGAATTCCATCCATCCATCCACCTACCTACCTACCTACCTGCCTGCCTACACCTCATGTCTGTTTTTCACACGTACGACGGTTGTAGCATCCCTGTGGCCACCTACCTACCTACCTACCTACCTACCTATCCTGTCCAGCCGTCCATCCATCCATCCATCCATCCATCCATCTATCCTGTCCGTCCGTCCATCCATCCATCTAAACCATCCATATCTATCTATCTATCTATCTATCTATCTATCTATCTATCTATCTATCTATCTATCTATCTATCTATCTATCTATCTATCTATCTATCTATCTATCGTAAAATGGTTGGCATCTATCTAAAGTAAGGGGCAACCTTGCTGTAAACCATGATTTGTACAGGCATAATTGACATTTTGTGAACGTCTATTATGGTGCTGGGCTCTTAGTGACTGAAAGCTGTTGGGTCAAGGTTGAACCCATTGGGCTAATAGGTACCTGAGTGGTTGCGGAATTAAGACCTTTCTTAACCAATCTAAAAGGGTTGTGAATCCAGCTATAGGTAATTCTCAAGTTACAATAGTAATGGAGCCTGCCCATTGCAGCTGTAACTTGTAAAATGGGTCTGTCATGTAACTGACCCAATTTTATGATTTTTTTTATGACAATCATTAAGCAAACCCATTGTTCGCTATGGCACTGTTTGGCTGAAAATCAGAAATGCAAGTTTTCGACAAAACCACTTGACAGAGTGATGCTGTAAACCACCATAAACCCAATTTTAAATTGAGATAGATAGGTAGGTAGATAGGTAGATGAATGATAGGTAGACGGATGATAGGTAGATGGGTGGGTGGATGGATAGATAGAAAATTTGTAGGTTGCCCATCTTACCTCAAGGTAACTCTAAGATAGACAGACAGACAGACAGACAGACAGACATGTTGTTCAGTGCTCAGTCATGTGATAGGGGGGAAACTGTCAGAATTTCATATCTGTGTCGTAACTCAAGGACTACCTGTACTTAATTTATGGATGTTAACCCACCTATTGTATGTAAAAACTTTAAGCCATCTTCACTCTCCTTAGGCAATAGGCCTCTGGGGTAACAGCAGTATGAAACTGGGAAGAACCATCATTCGTGGCACCCAGTGTCCTAAAAGCAGCTGCAGAGATAACGCTGCAGCTTGAAAAGGGAAGACAAACTCATTCATTTTTCAAGTGCAAAGTTTGGCAGAGAGGCCTGCAGTCACAGAGAAGTGAAGGAAGGAAGTTTCTCATACAGCTGACAGGACCCCCTGATGTTTTAACACTCTGGAATCTTTAAAAAAAAAAAAAAAGCAGAAATCACAGTCCAGACAGGAAGTGATTAGGAGATGAATAAAGATTTTAAAGAGACTTGGGGTCAAGACAAGGATGGAAGGCTGGCTGCCTGCCTGCCTAAGATGATTTGCAAGAGAAGAGAAGGGGCGGAATAATGAAACCAGGAGTTTGGGATGCAGCCCATGGGAAAGAAAAAGGAGGTTTCCTTTTTTTTTTTCCCCCAGCTCTTGTAGGGGGCTGGGAGAGTAGGAAATTGCTTCTCTCTCCCTTTCTTGATTTTATGGCTTCCTCATTTTACAAATGCAAGCTGTAGCTACGGTAGGTCCATTTTTACCTTGGAGTGTTCTTTTTATCCTCTAAGGAAGCCGCCCTGAGTCTTGGGAGAAGGGCGGCATATAAGTTTAATTAATAATAATAATAATAATAACAACAACAACAACAACAACAACATAATTGCAAGCTGCAAGGAACAGGAGACATTTCACCTGCGGCAGTGCTAAGTTGCTTTTGTAGCTGTCTTTCATTTATTGATAACTAATTTATTAATTTAGATTTGTCCCGCATTCCTTCCTTCCAAACTAGAAGCTGAGGCAACAGAATACAGACGGTCCTCAACTTACAACAGTACATTTAGTGACCGTTCAAGGGTACAATGGCACTGAAAAAAAAAAGGGGACATGTCCATTTTTCACACGAGGCGTCCCTGTAGTCACATGATCAAAATTCAGCCACTTGGTGACTGGTTCATACTTACGACAGTCGCAGTGTCCCAGGGTCACGTGTTCCCCCTTTCCACCTTCTGATAAGCAAAATCAACGGGGGAATCCTGATTCACTTAACAACCGTATGGCAAACTTAACAACTGCAGTGATTCACTTAACAGCTGTGGCAAGAAATGTCACAAAGGGGGGCAAAATTCACCTAACAAATGTTTCACTTTGCAACAGAAATTTGAGGATTACCTGTAAGTACAAGGTGGCAGTGTTATTATGCAGTTCTTCTTTAAGTTCTTGGAGAAAAACCAAAATATAAATCTAGCAGCCAAGCAAATAAGTACAATTTGGGAAGGTTTGTTTTTTAGCTATCCATAATTGTGATGAAGTGGATGTGTCAAATCTGTTTTTTCTCAGGGTTGTGTTTTACACCTTTAGGTTTATTTTGGCCACCTTCCACAACAGTAGTTTTGAAAAGTCTATATCAATATTTTTACCAGTGTATGCATTTTGGTAAGCACTTTTTAATTTATAAAGGGTGGGGCAAATTTGGGATAGAGGTGAATATTGATATATACTTCTAGGAAGTGCAAATTTAAGTCCGTTTGTATTGAAAGACAAGTCACCTTTCTTTGTCCATCCCTAATTAATTTATCTGATTAACTAAGAGAGATGCATTGAATTGACCACTGTCCCAATTAACCCTTTTCGTTCATCAGTTCTTTCTCAATCCTGCTTTTAAACAAGTCTAAAGTTGTCTTTGCTTTGAATTTTCTTACCGTAGTTTCTCTGCAAATTCACACATGCTTTACCATTGGTAGTACAAGCTTCATGATTTGGGGGCAGGTGACAAGAAAAGTAGCAATAGCACTTAGACTTATATACCACTTCAGAGTGCTTTACAGCCTCCCTCTAAGCCAGGGGTCTTCAAACTTGACCCTTTTATGACTTGTGGACTTCAACTCCCAGAATTCCTCAGCCAGGCAAGCTGGCTGAGGAATTCTGGGGGTTGAAGTCCACAAGTCATAAAAGGGCCAAGTTTGAATAGCCCTGCTCTAAAAAGTTTACAGAGACAGCATATTACCCCTATCAACCTGGGTCTTCATTTTACTTACCTGGGAAGGATGGGAAGCTGAATCAACCTTGAGCCGGTCAAGTACCATAAACTCTTCATCCTTCTCCTTCTGCATAATTACAATATATAAAAGATACTGTATATACCAGCCCGTCAAGCATGTGCAGTGCCACCGTGCCCTCTGCATTGCCGCTGAAGTATGGGAAGGTTTAGGGTGGCCCAAAGAAGGCCTTTGTACTATGCACAGGGTCAATGCAATTTGGACCCAGGCTCCTGGTGATTGGCCCAGTCACCCAGCTGGTTTCATGTCTCAGGCAGGACTAGAGCTCACTGTCTCCTGGTGATTGGTCCAAAGTCACCCAGCCAGCTCTTATGCCTAAGACAGGACTAGAACTCACAGTCTCCTGGTGATTGGCCCAAAGTCACCCAGCCAGCTCTCATGTCTAAGGCAGGACTAGAGCTCACTGTCTCCTGGTGATTGGTCCAAAGTCACCCAGCCAGCTCTTATGCCTAAGACAGGACTAGAACTCACAGTCTCCTGGTGATTGGCCCAAAGTCACCCAGCCAGCTCTCATGCCTAAGGCACACCTAGAACTCACAGTCGCCTGGTGACTGGCCCAAAGTCACCCAGCCAGCTTTCATGCCTAAGACAGGATTAGAACTCAAAATCTCTTGGTTTCCAGGCCAACATCTTCACCACTACACCGAAATTGCTCCCTCTTGGTGTGTTGCACGAACCCGTCACCTGGGCTTTGCCAACAGTGGCTTGCAGCTTGCCCCTTGTGAAGCAGCTAGGTAGAATTTGTCAGCAAAGCCCAGTTTAACGATACTCATCTGCAGTGTGCAAACCCAGCCTGTGTCAATTGCAGACAAAGGCGACTTCATTGGCCGATCAAAATGGAAGCTCATTGTTCTTTGGCAACTTGGCACTTCCAAAATGTCATTTTGCGACTGGATTTATTGGCTGAGATCTCTCTGTTCCCAGCCTCGATGGAGAGCGGTGGAGCGCATGCACAGGCCAGTCAAGGAGGCCAGTCATTTCAGAGAAAGCAAAGATTTGTGTTTATTAAATGAAGTGGAGCCTCTCTTATCAACCTGATAGGTCTGGCGCCTTCCTTTCGCCCTTCAGAAGGTCCGCGATCAAAGGCACCGGCGTAAGGTTACCTGAGGCCTGCCTGACTCCACTCCCTGTGATAAACTCTGGCTCCTGGCCAGGAAGGTACACAAGAGTGTGGTTGTGTGGCGGCAGAGAGCGGTGAACGCCCAGCACTAGAGATGATCCAGAGATTAGGGGTCTGGTGGTGAAAGTTGTTTAGCAAGCTGCCCAGTCTGTGGACATGGATCAGGGATGGATAACTGATAATAGGTCATGTGAACGGTCCAGGGTCTGGGAAGAGAGAAAGACAAGAAGGGGAGATGTTCTCATCTGGATTGGTGATTTTTTTTCCCCCAGGCTGCCAAAGCTGAGATTCCAAACTTCAGAACGAAAGCAGCACATTTGGAAAAGCCAGCCGGGCGGGCTAGAGACCTTGGCATGTTACGGTCCATCTTATCTGCCAAGCATCCTTTGGAGGAAGGCTGATTATGAGCCACTCATGAGTTGTAACTCTGTGTGTCCCAGGGCTGTGACCTGGCAGTGGTCATGAAGGGGCTAGCAACAGGAAGTAGGAGTTAATAAAGGTAAAAGCAAGGGGGTAAAAGCAACTAAAGGTAAAAAAGCAAGGAATAAACCAGGTCCTAAGGATAAAAATGGAAGGACGGACTGAGCCAGGGACCAGACTGAAGGAGCCAGCAAAAATTTGGGAAATGGAAAAAAAATCAATCCAAGGCCGGAGCTTTATTTTAAGAAGTTTTATCCCACAAGGCGAAGAGATTAAATCCTGGAAGTCTGGAATAGCAATGCAGTGATCAGCGGCAATTAGAAGTATCTTGGTATCTAGTTTGATTGGAGGGGGATTGTATTATTCCTAGCAGAATAGCACGACTTTTCTCCTCATGAGGTTGCCCAGACTGTCTCTGCATGTTCTGATCTGACTTACTTCCTGGCCGAGGGAAATTTGGATTGGGCAGATTGTACAATTAAGCATATATGTTTGTATATTTGCAATTAAATAATCATTAATGTGTTGTTAAGGGCCCTGTGGGGGGGGGAATACTCTCCCAAACCTAGTGAATTGTGACCTGGCTTTTGAAATGTTGCAGTGCCTTTTCATATATACTGTCATGTAGTTAGGCATGAGATAGCATTCGGTAATATAAATTCCTGACACAATTACTGTTAATAATTTTTCCCTTCTGATTTCCTTGGAAACTGCACTTCAGTCCTGTGTATCTTTGGCCCCTTCTGTAATCTTGTAGATACGAGTAGTTGTTTGATGATAAAACATTGAATTCATATAGGAAATGTTGTGATACTTGTACGTGTGTGTGTGTGTGTGCGTGTGCGTGTGTATATCTGGGGGAGGGTGAATTTTGTGGTTTCTGTGGGTTGTAAAGTTAATCAAACATCCGTTTTTTTGCATATTTTGCAAATAAACAGCCATCAACGTGGGCTGGGTCAGAATCTTCAAGAGCAGTCAGATGAAGTGATAGCATTCGGCAATATAAATTCCTGACATGATTACTGCTAATAATTTCTCTCTTCTGGTTTCTGTGAAAACTGCACTTCCATCCCATTATCTTTGGCCCCCTCCTTTATCCTATGATTGATACAACAAGTAATTTATACCTTCAACACCTGGCATTTCCCACATGCCCCGGGCAATTGCATGTGACTTTTCAAAATGTTTCTGAGGCACCCTGAGATGCCCTGAAAACCTGTATCCTAATCGATCGATCTTTAAGGTGAAGAAGGTTCCATCTTCACAACATTTCCCTGGTTGTTCTTGCAGAGATTTGAGCCGCTAGAAGAAAACTTCTGTCCACATTGGAGAAGAGTCTCTTGTGATTTAAGATGGGCAGCTGCATAAATCTTAAAAGTGAATAAAAATTGTTCGATCGTTTTATTTTGGGGGGGGGGTCGTTTTACAGTTGCAGGCTTTATGGTTGCTGTAAGCCTCTCAGAGTTGTTTAAGATGGGTGGCCATATAAATCTTATAAATAAATAAATTTAACATATCTGATGTGAGGAAACCAAGCTTTCTCCTTCTCCTCCTCTTTGTTGTCTTATCTCCTCTTCCTTCCCCTTCTCCACAGTTGTCTAACTTCTCCTCCTCTTGATTGTTTATCTTCTCCATTTCCTCTTTATTGTCTATCTTCTCCTCCTTCCCCCTTTCTACATTGTCTATCTTCTCCTTTGTTTATCTTCTCTTTTTGATTGTCTATCTCAGGGGTAGGCAACCCAAAACACTCAAAGAGCCACTTGGAGCCGCTTCCCACCAAAAACAAAACGCTGGGAGCCGCAAAACCCTTTTGATATCTAAAATGAAGATAACACTGCATATATACTTTTTTACCTTTATTATAGCTCTCTCTCTCTCTCTCTCTCTCTCTCTCTCTCTCTCTCTCTCTCTCTCTCTCTCTCTCTCTCTCTCTCTCTCTCTCTCTCTGTGTGTGTGTGTGTATCATAAAGGTAAAAAAGGATATATGCGGTGTTATTTTCATTTTAGATGTCAAAAGGGTCTCTCTGTCTCTGTCTCTCCCTCCCTCCCTCTCTCTCTGTCCCTCTCCCTCCCTTTCTGCCCTTGGTCTGCCAGTACTTTTCCCCCACTCTCTTTCTTCTCTCTCTCTCTCTCCCCCTTTCTCTCTTTCTCTCCCCCCTCTCTCCGATCTGCTCACCTGGCAAGCTGGCTTCAAGCTGTTCTCCAACAAGCTCAGGGGTAGGCAACCTCGGCTCTTTTATGACTCATGGATTTCAACTCCCAGAATTCCTGAGTCAGCATAGCTGGGCTAGCCAGCTCTTTCCTGCTTCCTGCAGAGACGAAGGCAGGAGCCCCGCCCAGTAAGCTTGTCAGCTTGTTGAACAGGGTGAGGCCACTCTCTTTTTTTACACACACACACACACACACACAGAGAGAGAGAGAGAGAGAGAGAGAGAGAGAGAGAGAGAGAGAGAGAGAGAGAGAGAGAGAGAGAGAGAGAGAGAGAAGGGAAGCGCAAGTTCCTCTCTCTGTCTCTCTCTGCAAATGGCAGAGGAGGCTGGGAGTCGCAGCGGAAAGCTCAAAGAGCTGCATGTGGCTCCAGAGCTTCAGGTTGCCGACCTGTGATCTATCTCCTCCTCCTCTTCATTATCTGTCTTCTCCTCTTCTTCATTGCCTATCTTCTCTTTCTCGTCTTGATTGTCTATCTTCCCCTTCCCCTTTTCATTATCTTCTCCTTCTCTTCTTGATTGTCTCTTTTCTTCCTTCCTCTTTTCCTTTTCATTGTCTATTTTCTCCTTTTCCTCCTCATTGATCTCCTCCTCTTCCTTATTGTCTATCTCCTCCTCCTTCCCCTTCTTCATTGTCTGTCTTCTCCTTTGCATTGTTTATCTTTTTTTGATTGTCTATTTTCTCCTCTCCTCCTCTTCATTATCTGTCTTCTCTTCTTCATTGCCTATCTTCTCTTTCTTGTCTTGATTGTCCCCTTCTCTTCATTATCTTCTTCTCTTCTTGATTGTCTATCTTTTCTTCCCCTTTTCCTCTTCATTGTCTATCTTCTCCTTTTCCTCCTCATTTATCTTCTCCTACTCCTCTTCCTTATTGTCTATCTTCCTCCCCCCCGCCCTTGCATCTGGCAGCCTCTTTTACAAAACCAAATGCTGGCTGTACCTCTGTCAGAAATCACATCCTGTGGAAGAATCAAACGGTTCTGATAAAGGGGAAATTCCACATATTACATACTGAGGGCAAAATTCTCACCAAAGACATGAGTTGCTTGTAAGCTCAAAGCAAAATTGTTCAACCGCCAAAGGTGGTTTCTTCCAAACCCAAGTTGTCCCTTTCCATTATCTGGTTCACTTGCCATGCAAAATATGGCTCTTTAGGATGTGCAAGTATAAAAGCAAAGCAGAACTTAATTCAGTGATGGAGCACCTGCTCCACCGTTGATTTTCAGCACCTGAAGTGGAAAATTCTGGGCAAACAGAGATGGGAAAGTCCCCTTCCAAGAACCTGGAGAAAATCTGGTTGCAGAAGACAACACTTGAGCAACCTGGATGAATCAGCTGAGCCTTGCATTTCCTATGAGGAGGCCTTCTAATCCAGTTCAAGGAGGGCAGTTTAGGCGTTTGGATGACATAATCAACCTTGACACTGAATCAGATTCATCCTAGCATGGATTCTCCAAGAGAGGAGCTTACTTCATCCTTTGTCTTTAACCAGGGTAAATTGACAAACTTTGCGGTTTTGGAATATTTTCAAATGTTAGGAGCCGTGTGATAAACGTGAGCAACAAATAACAGGAGCGGGTCTTTTAGCTCTTTACAGAATGAACGCACCTGATGCGCGTAATGCAAATTTTAGCAAAGGAGAAGAATACTTATTGTTTGCATGCACCTGCCTGTGATTTGGAGAGGTTCCTTCCCCGGTAACAATCATCCGCTGCCACATGCACTCCTGTGTAAATGGAAGAATGGAGTGGAGATTAAAGCCGAGGCAACAAGGGGATGGTTTGACTTGCTTGAGAAGATCAATTCTAGGGGGCTGTGTGAATCTTGCTTTGTTTAAATCAGCGGTTCTCAACCTGTGGGTCGCGACCCCATTTGGGGTCGAACGACCATTTCACGGGGGTTGCCAAACACCGCAGTCCGACATTTTTTTTTGGGTTGGCCATTTTTTTGGGGGGTCGGCCATTTTTTTCCCTATCGCGATGCGGGCCGTCGCGCCACGCATGCGTGATGCACCCTGTCGCGCCACGCATGCGTGATGCACCCCGTCGCGCCGTGCATGCGCAATGCACCCCATCGCGCCGCGCATGCGCGGCGCGGGCCCGCCATTTTTTTTGTCGGCCATTTTTTCCCCTATTGCGATGCGCCCCGTCGCGCGTGCGCGATGCGCCCCATCGCGCCGCACATGCGCGATGCGGGCCGGGGTCGAGCCCCGTAAAAGGTTGAGAACCTCTGGTTTAAATGAAGGTTCAGAGGAGATTCCTTCTCTATGCTGCTCTGCAAAGTACTATTTTGGCCCCTTTGTGGACTTGGGAGAAATCAGCGTTGCTTCAAAAGTAGTTTTTTTTCCCCCAAAAGGCAACTGGACTTCCTTCTTTTTTTTCTCTTCTCTCATCCAAGAAGCTTCTTCAGTTTTTTTCAGCTGCAAAAGGGCTTGTTCCTGATTGTACAGTCATTTATTTAGCAGTCTTCAACTTTCCTGGCTTTCCATGCATACCTCCACTCAAATTCAAAGGGGAACTTGGAAAGATGCAGCTCCAGTTGCATTTGTATTTGGGGACCAGAGACCGATGGAGAAGAGCTAAATAACGAAACCACCCACCACAAGGACACCAGTAGCTTCTTACACCTTGCAATCAAAAAGGGAGAAATACGGGTAGTCCTCGACTTGCAACCGTTTGTAAGTGGGACCGTTTTGAAGTTACAATGGCACTGAAAAAAGCGACTTAAAATCATTTTCCATGCATACAACCATTGTAAGATCCCCCACTGTCATGTGATCTAAATTCAGATGCTTGGCAAATGGTTCATATTTATGACGGTTGCAGTGTCCCGGGGAGAAGCAAAGTCAGTGGGGAACTCAGATTCACTTAACAACCGGGTAACTAACTTAACAACTGCAGTGATTCACTTAACAACTGTGGTGAGAAAGGGCACAAACTGGGGCAAAACTCACTTAAAAACTGTCTCACTTAGCCACATAAATTGCGGTTGTAGGGTGAAAGACTACTTGTATCCCTAAAATATCACCTTGGACCAAGCTGTTAGGAAGCTCTTTTTTTATTTCCCAACAGCCAATCCTGCTTTGATTTAATAAATAAAAAAGGTTTGCTGTCTGGCAGTTGCAGAGAATATCTCTGTCTGCGTGTTCCTTTCATGCTAAGATGTCCCTTTTTTTGGTTCCAGCCTGTTTTGCTCGCATCTCCAGACAGACACTCATTTGCCTTGGATGCCTGCCCTCCGTTGCCTTGCTGAAGAAGGGAAGGGAAGGAGCAGGTGTGGTGGAGACAAGCGTAGCAATTAAGAAGGGGAGCTCTTCCCACTTCTTGGAAAGCCAAAGAGAGACACACCCAGGTTCTCACGCTGTCACTGCCTTGGGGGTGAGACACCGAGGAGGTATAAATAAATAAATAAAGCAGCTGCCTGGTTCCCAAGCGCTGAGCTCTCCTGGAGAAGGCGGCAGGGCTTTCCCTCTTGACCCTTGTTGGCTTGACTTGGCCATGAATGAATGCGTCATAGGGGTAAGATGGTGATGAGTAAGGTGCTTTCCCACCTGTTGGGTTAAAACAGGTTTCCAGAGTTGCTTGATGAGTCTTGGCCCAGAACACCTGTGCGTTGGGGATTAGGTCTACCTGGCCAGGTGTGTGAGCCATACTTTCTCTCTTTTCTCTTTCTTTCTGAAAACGTAGTTTAGTCGTGGTTGCAGATGGGAAGAGTGGTGGCCTTCTACCTCTGGAAAAAACAACCCACGAGGTTGGGTTTGCGCTGATGGACAGTCACCTTCAAAAGTTATGATGATGATCATCCCAAAGGTGCGTTTTCAAAAGGCAACTGGACTTCCTTTGTTTTTGCTTGAAGGTGTTTTCCCTTCTCATCCAAGAAGCTTCTTCAAGTTTAGCAAAATGTCTTGAAGGAAAAACAGAGGACATCCAGTCGCCTGTTGAAGAAGCACCTTTGGGACAACCATGACCTGGATGACTGAGAATCTCCATATGATGATGATGATGATGATCATATCATCTATTCAATGGTGTCCAGCTCTTGGTGATTCCATGGGCCAGGTCTCTCCATGACTTCCTATCTTGCGCTATTTCTTTGAGTTGTTCTGTGCTCTGGCTGGTGCCAGCTTTGAGGATGTCCAGCCACCCTGTTCTTTGATGGCCTGGTTTTCCTTTACCTTCCAAACATACTTGCTTTCTCAAGTGAATTCCCCCAGATATCACAGCCAAAATAAGTGAGACACAGTTTTGTGATTTTGCCTTTTACTGACATGTCTGGTGTTAATGCACTCCCAGCACTTGTCCTTTAGTTCCCTTTGCTGGTAAGGAACATGCAGGAGCCTTCTCCAGCACCACAGCTCAAATGAGTCAGTCAATTCTCTTCCTGTCTTGCTTTTTAAGGCCCAGCTTTCACAACCATAGGGACCTTGTTGTTGTTAGTTGCGAAGTTGTGTCTGACCCATCATGACCCCATGGACAACGTTCCTCCAGGCCTTCCTGTCCTCTATCAGTCCATTTAAGCACACGCCTACTGCTTCAGTGACTCCATCCAGCCACCTCCTTCTCTGTCGTCCCCTTCTTCTATTGCCCTCCATCTTTCCCAGCATCAGGCCCTTCTCCAGTGAGTCCTTCCTTCTCATTAGGTGGACAAAGTACTTGAGTTTCAACTTCAGGATCTGGCCTTCTAAAGAGCAGTCAGGGTTGATCTCCTCTAGGACTGGCCAGTTTGATTGCCTTGCAGTCCAGGGGACTCGCAGGAGTCATCTCCAGCACCATAGTTCAAAGGCCTCAGTTCTTTGGCGTTAGGCACCTACGGGAACACAAGAGGGTGGACTAACCTACATTTGGTTGCCAGGCTGATGTCCTTGGTTTCCCATCTACGGCTCATGTTCATCGTTGCTGTGTGAACCCAGGCAATCCCATTTTTATTTCTGGGCTGTATTCACCGTTTTGAGCAATCCGCGATCCTACAAAAAGTTAGGTTGTGGCCCTTTACAGAGGATAATGGGTTTTTAGATCCTGATACTTTGCATGTAAAGCACAGAAGCTCAGCTTCAGGGAAACATTTTTCAAAGGCAGAGGCTGGAGAACATTGCAGCAGTCGAGTTAATGAAGGTTTGTGGGTTGTCCATTTCTGGAGTTTTTATGGATGCTTAAGTTGCCACGGGATTGATGTTGAAGTAGCCTCACTTGGTAGAGCAGGCCAGGAAATCCACTTCACAGGAAGACTAAAGAGATGGGCTATAATATTCTTTTTTATTTCCACCATCCAGTCAGAGATGAAGAAGCTTCTTGGATGAGAAACGAAACGTCTTCAAAAAAATAATCCAGTTGCTTTGTGAAAAAGCGCCTTTGGGATATCTATGATCTGGATGACTGAGAATCTCCATAGACTAGTGGTGGCGAACCTATGGCACGCATGCCAGAGGCGACACTCAGAGCCCTCTCTGGGCACACGCACCGCGGCCACTAGCAGCTGGCGCAGGTCCATTAGGCTGCCGCCGGCCGGAGCAACAGCCCTGCCCAGCACAAAGCAGGCAAAATGGCCGGCTAGCAAGCTCGAGTAGAGATGTTAGAGCAGTGGTTCTCAACCTTTTTAATGCCGCGACCCCCAGCCGGTCGTATATTAAGGACTACCCAACCGGTCGTAAGTTGAGGACTACCCAACCGGTCGTAAGTTGAGGACTACCCAACCGGTCGTAAGTCGAGGACTACCCAACCGGTAGTAAGTCGAGGACTATTTCCCTGCCTGGGAGTGCCGTGCATGCGTGGTGCCACCCCCTGTGCCGGCCAACAGTGGGCTCAGCAGGGCAGAGGCAGCCTGGACAATTCCTATTGGCTTTTGAAAGCCAATAGAATTAGACTCTATTCAAGAGAGTCTCTTCTACTGGCTTTCAAAAGCCAATAGAATAAGAGGGAGTAGCACAGCTAAGGAAAAGGGGGAAAAATGGCGGACTGCGTTGTTTGGCGACCCCCGTGAAATGGTCGTTCGACCCCAAATGGGGTCGCGACCCACAGGTTGAGAACCGCTGTGTTAGAGTATCGAGGTGGCCACACCTACTTGGCCACACCCACCCAGTCTGCTGTGACCACCCCTGGCCATGCCCACCCAGTGGGCCACACACCCCGCCCTCCCTGAGGGAACCACAATGCTGATGCAGCCCTGGCACTTTGCAATAAATAAGTGGGTTTTGGGTTGCGGTTTGGGCACTCGGTCTCTAAAAGGTTCGCCATCACTGCCATAGACGTTCTTTTTAATGCTGTTATAACCTTGAATGGTCCCTAAAGCAATGGTTGTAAGCTGAGGACTACCTGAATTCTACTCATCCCTGCCGGGAAATCTGAACAGCAGTGAGCAGCAAAATTAGACGAAAGTACATCAGTTGGGGTTTCTCAGAAAGTGTTCTGTTTATGGACTTAGAGCATAAAGATGCTAAAATTGGCAAAATATTCCTTTCTTTTTCTCTAGGGACACGCAGTATTTTTTTTTTTGAAATCAGAAATCCCCATTTTTTAAAAAAATACAGGAGCAGAACAGGGACTCAGAGGCCTCCCTGGGTGGGATGGGTCCTGTGTCCCTCAATTAAATCCCTCTTCCCCAAGAAATTAACCCAGATTTAAACTTTTATAAATTTGGGTTAAGCGTTTGAGAATGAGGCCTGACATTTCTGCCACTTCCTGAATAGTTTTTAAGTGTTTATAGATTTAGAATGGCAACATATGAGGAAGGAAGGAAGGAAGGAAGGAAGATGAGAATGGAGGGAGGGAGAGAGGAAGGAGGAAAAAACCCATCAGAATGTTATGGAAACGAGTTGGATTGACTTGGTAATTATTTCCATGATGGCTTTTGAAAATGCCTCTTCATCTTGTATCATTTCAGATGAAAGGATTAAATACAGGGCACAGCTAACAATTACATCTAATTATGAGTACAGCAACAATGTGTTTGCTTAAACTTAAACTGAATTGCAGGGCAACACTTTGGTAACCCATGTTGGTTTCCTGCATTCCAGTGTCTGGAAGAAGCGGTTTCGAATGTTCCTGGAATTTAGTAGCAGATCTGGACTCTGCTGTTGGTGAGTTAGCCTAAATACTGCATCTCCATGTGAATGGTGAGACTGCTGTGTATTTTTTTTTTTAAGTATTAAACAACCGGTGCCTCTTTGGGTCATTGTTTTAAAGCAGGGGTTCTCAACCTTGGCAACTTTAAGACTTGTGGACTTCAACTCCCAGAATTCCTCAGCTTGAGGAATTCTGGGAGTTGAAGTCCACAAGTCTTAAAGTTGCCAAGGTTGAGAACCCCTGTTTTAAAGGTTACCAGATTCCTCAATGTTTTCAACAATGATAGAATTTCTAATTTACTGCCTTCATTGAAAAAACTGGGATACATTCAGAGATGTACCCGTATTTTTCGCTCTATAAGACGCACCTGCTGATAAGACGCACCTAGATTTTAGAGGAGGAAAATAGAAAAAAAATATTTTGAGCCAAAAAGTGGGCTAAAATATTTATTACAATAACAGAATAACTGTTCACTCTCTTCTCTCTTCATCCACATGTACCGGTATACAAGGTGCAAAACTACAATTCCCGTCATGCCTGCACAGAAAAAAGCTGGTCAGGCATGATGGGAAGTGTAGTTGGACTACAAGCGCCGTACTGCGCATGCGCCGGCGCCATACGTGACACGGCGCTTGCGTCACATCCCCCTGTCCTCTCCATCCAGTCCGCCCTCCGCCGCCGCAACGGACCAGAGAAGAGGAGAGGCGGCGACAGAGGCGGCGGTCTCCAGATGAAGACCTCCCTCTCTGCTCCAGCGCCTCCCCCCCTCCCTGTCTGCATCTTCGCTCCATAAGACGCGGCTGATTTTTCATCCTACTTTGGGAGGGAAAAAACTGCGTCTTATGGAGCGAAAAATACGGGGGTATCTGCCTTGCAAGTAGCTTATGTTGAACAGTATAGTGCAATCAACTACAGGAAATATTTTATGACATTTTCTATTAGGTCATAAACTCTTTTATGATCATGTTTATGTCATAAAATGTTTTATAAAATTTAAAATTTCAATTCCACAGGAGTTGTCGGTCCCGGATTTTGGATGCATTCTGCAAGTTCGTCTATTTGAAATACTTTGGTTCAGAAATTGTTGCTCTACAGTGCACCATTTCGCCTGGCTAAAGGTTACAGACGGAAGAGTTTTAGTAGTTTATAGATTTTTCCCGGGTGAAAGAGGCTTCTGCTTTTCCTCCTTACTCCCAGGATAGCTGTTTCAAGTATCTGAACAGTTGTTATTGGAAGATGGGGTAGAATTGATCAGAATTGTTCCATAAAACAGACAAGAAACAGTGGGTTTAAATTATAGGGGAAGAGAGTTGGTCTTAACAATAGGGACATACAATTTAACATCCTATCTGAAGAAATAGTGGATTTTCTTTTGCTGGAGTTGTTAAAACAGGCTGAGCGGACATACGGCTTGTTGTAGCAATGGATTTCATGCAGGGCTACGGGTCAGATTGGATGATCTATAAGGTTCCTTCCAATTCTTGCAGCTGATTCAACAACTAAGTGTTTGGTATGTGAAGAAACTTCTTATCTTCCCTGAAAGCATTAGAGTATTTTTATTTGCTCGAAATGCTGAGAATTTTCTGTTGAAGGAACTCAACCCTTTCACAGAAGTACAATTCTGCAAATCCTCCAGGGCAGGGTAAAAAATTGTAGTTAACTTTCAGTTTAACACACATCGCTTTAACCGAAATCAGATACAGTGGCTACATTTTTTTTCCCCTTGAGGTTTCTCTCTCATTTAATGTCTGTTACATCAAAGAAAGCTTTGTTCATTAAATGGAGATTTAACGGCATATGTTGCTATTTACATCAATTACGCAAAATGCGTCGATTGGCTCAAATGATATCAATTCAGCTGTAATGGACATTGGGATGAAAAAGCATCCATTTCTCGCAAACAGCCCATTAAATTTAGATTTTACTGTACTGTTAAACCAGTTAATTCACTTTTAAAAGGGGTCATCATTTTTCCTAGTAATAGTCACCTTTTAGAATAGAATTATCAGAAGAGCAGTTGAAGGCCTAGGGCAGTGATGGCGAATCTTTTAGAGACCGAGTGCCCCAAAACCGCCTCGCCGCTGCCCCGTCCCCGCGTCTCCTGCCCGCAGGGTCACCCACCACCTTCATGGCCCGCCATAGCAGATTGCCCAGGTGGTCCAGCAGCGGCATGGTGGCCACACCCTCTGCCCGCGCCCCACAACATCATCTGTATGCGATGGGGCGCAAGGGCGGAGTTTTGTCCCCACTGCCCGGCTGCCATATCCTTGGCTGCACTGCTCTGCACAGGCTGCACCTGGAGCGGCTCTCCTCCGGGGGGGGCTGCTGGTGAGGAGGGGGCCATGGGGGGGTGGCAGGGCTGGGGCGACAGTATGCATGCCCACAGAGAGGGGTCTGGGTGCCGCCTCTGGCAAATGTGCCATAGATTCACCACCTCTGGCCTAGGGACAACCAAAGGCCCATAACTTACCTGCACAGTTATTAGGAGTGTGCTAATATAGGTATCAGTTGTCTCTGCCACAGCTGCCTGAGGAGATGACGGTTGTAGGGCATCACATCTGCAAGGCAGCTAGTTAGGAAATAAATTAACATTCTTGGTTGGGTTAAAGAAATTGCATCAAGGAATTCAGAAATCCCTATACAATCTTGGATGGATGGATGGATGGATGGATGGATGGATGGATGGATGGATGGATGGATGGATACAAACAATAGATTGGATCAGTGTTCCTCAACCTTGAAAGATCTAAAATATGTGGACTTCAACTCCCAGAATTCCCCAGCCAGCTAAAGGTCACATATCTTAAGAGATGTCAAGGTGGAGAATCACTGTATTAGATGGATAGGTTAGATAGATTGGTATGTACACACACACACACACACACACACACACACACACACACACAAAATTAGATATGATAGATTGATTAGATACATAGATACAATACACATGATCAGTGTGGCTTGGCACACAGATAATCTTCGCCTTATGTCCAGCCCTCCCACAACTTCGTCCAGCCTCCCCTCTCTACCAGTAGAAACCACCCCGTTCTTTACCTGGGATTCTTGCCAATTCCCACTTAACGACCCATGGGATTACCATTGTAAGCAATGCAGTCTCGCTTTATGACCTTATCTTTCAGTAATCCTGGGCCTGGTTGCCATCATGACCGAAGGGCTGCTTACCTCTACGTACTTTGGTACGATGGTTAAGGTGCTAGACTAGAAGCTGGGAGATTATAAGTTCTAGTCTTGCCTTGGGCATGAAGGTTGTTTCCGTCACTTGGGCCAGTCCCTCCCACTTTTTCTCTCCGCCCAGTCCACCTCCCACTGTTGTTGTTGTTGTTGTGATCTAGGTAGGAGCATTGTGCTCTGCTTTGAGATGTCCAAATAAAGGCAGGATATATTTAATTTTTGATCTGATTTGTTTATTGGTATCCTCCCCTTTATTATTTTTATTAATAACTCAAGGTGGTGAACATAACCAACACTTCTTCCTCCTCCCTTTTTCCCCACAACCATAACCCTGCGAGCTAGGTTGGGCTAGGAGAGAGAGGGACTGGCCCAAGGTCGCCCAGCCAGTTTTAATGTTTAAGGCTGAGCTACAACTCACAGTCTCCTAGTGATTGGCCCAAAGTCACCCAGTTGACTTTTATGGCTAAGGTGGAACTAGAGAACTCACCATCTGCCACTTTCTAGCCTGGTGCCTTAACCACTAGACCGGGGGTCTTCGAACTTGGCAACTTTAAGACTTGTGGACTTCAACTCCCAGAATTCCTCAGCCAGCCAGGGCTGGCTGAGGAATTCTGGGAGTTGAAATCCACAAGTTTGAAGACCTCTGCACTAGACCAACTCAATAATCATACCGGTATTACTAAACCTAGAGAATAACTGGGGCCCCTTGTAACAAACAATACTGGCTGGCTGAGGAATTCTGGGAGTTGAAGTCCACAAGTTTGAAGACCTCTGCACTAGACCAACTCAATAATCATATTACTAAACCTAGAGAATAGCTGGGGCCCCTGTAACAAACAATACTGGCTGGCTGAGGAATTCTGGGAGTTGAAGTCCACAAGTCTTAAGAGTTGCCAAGTTTGAAGATTCCTGCAGTAGACCAACCCAATAATCATACTAATAAACCTAGAGAATAGCTGGGGCCTCTGTAACCATCCTGGGAGGCCGGTCCCTTTCCTAAAGATTGAACCCATAGCCCAGCCCTCCAATTGCCTCGAAAGCAGCAGGCCTCAGTTGTCTCCATTTCTGCGTCATGAATCCCAGTGACTAGTTAGGGCACATAGGGTTGGCCTCCTACGAGTCCCGTCTGTTAGGCAATGTCATCTGGCGGGGCCTAGGGCAAGGGCCTTCTCCGTTGCTGCCCCAGCCCTCTGGAACCAGCTTCCCTCAGAGGTCCGCACTGCTTCCTCCCTCCTAGTTTTCCGGAAATTGTTGAAGACGCATTTATGCCGACAGGCTTGGGGCGTATGAACTGCACTCTGCCCCTGGGCCTAGGAATGTCCCTCCATCAGCGACTGCGTGTGGACTGTGATTGTATGCTGTATGAATGTAATTAATTTTTATTGTATTGTTATTGTAAGCCGCCCTGGGTCCTAGGAGAAGGGCGGCATATAAGTTTGAATAAAGTTTAAAGTTTCTAAGTAAGCTGTCTCATTCAGGGAGACTTTATTCCCAGATAAACCTTCAAGGGTTGCCGCTGTCAAAGCCACCATCTGTGGCCAGATCCGAGGGTCAAGATTGGTGTGCGGGTAGTGAGCGATTGCTGGAAGCAATTGCGAGGAAGCCTTTCCCTTCCCCATCACCAGATTCTCTTTTCACATTTGCTTTCCCAGCGGCTCCCCGTTTGGCCTCTTCGGCCTTTCAAGTCCTGTCGGATTTAACTTCTGAAAGGGCGCAGTCTCGATTCGATCAACCACTGCTTGCAACCCGCACCGTGCGTTGTGTACATTCAGGGCTGCTTGTGTTTTTCCTGGCAAGACTGCTTTGCTATTGGCTGCTGTGCTCTTTTTATATCCTCCGCGTCCTTCAGTGTTGGCCTCTTGTTTGATAACATTTCAGCTTATCGCTGCTTTGTACTGTCCCTTATCAAAATAGTAAAAAAAAAATATTTTTTTTTTTAAAAAAAGCCATTCCTCTGTTTTTTTGACCGGGCGTTACACCGATCGACTTCTCGTCTTGCTAAAATGTCCCATGTTTCCTGCCTCTTAATGGGGCTCCCAATCTCCCTTTTGCTGCGACCTGCAAGAATCCTGCAAGATTGCATTGCAAACATCGAATTATGCAGGCCTAATTTTGCACCCTTCCACAAATAAGCAAACAAACATGTTGAGCTTCCAAGAGGCTTGATAGGTCTTAACGACCACAATTTTTAGCCCAGAATTTCTGTAGCTAAGCAAGAGATTTGTTAAGCACGTTTTGCTCCACTCTACGACTTTTCTTGCCACAGTTGTTAACTGAATCACTGCGGTTGTTAAGTTGGTAACCTGATTGTTCAGTGAATCTGGCTTCCCCACTGACTTTACTTGTTTAGAAGGTCACAAAAGGGGATCACACATATGACCTGAGGACACAGCAATGGTCATAAATAGGAACCAGCAGCCAAGCATCTGAATTTTGATCACACGATCATGGGGATGCTACAAAGGCAGTAACTGTGAAAAATGATCATAAGTCACATTTTTCAGTGCCGTTGTAACTTTGAACGGTCACTAAATGAGCTGTCATAAGCCGAGGACTACCTGTATTTTACTTAAGAGTTCCCCATTCTTCAAATTCCTTTCCCCTCCTGGGACGTCACTACCCTTCTGTTGCAACAATTAGCATAAACTGTGTACATGCAGAATTTCAAGTGCCAGGTGGCTCCTTTCTCTAGAAAGAGTGCAAAGAAGAGCAACAAAGATGATCAGGGGACTGGAGGCTAAAGCATATAAGGAACGGTTGCTGGAATTGGGGATGTCTAGTTTATTGAAGAGAAGGACTAGGGGGGACATGATAGCATTCTTCCAATATCTCAGGGGCTGCCCCAAAGAAGAGGGAGTCAAGCTATTCTCCAAAGCGCCTGAAGGCAGGACAAGAAGTAACAGGTGGAAACTAATGAAGGAGAGAAGCAACCTAGAACGAAGGAAGAATTTCCTGACAGTTAGAACAATTAACCAGTGGAACAACCTGCCTCCAGAAGCAGTGAATGCTCCACACTGGAAGTTTTTAAGAAGAGACTGGAGAGCCATTTGTCTGAAATGGTATAGGGTTTCCTGCCTGAGCAGGGGGTTGGACTAGATGACCTTCAATGTCCGTTCCAACTTAAAGTCCACAAGCCATAAAAGGGCCGAGTTTGAAGAACTTGCTGTAGGCGAACAGCAATAAACAAGACTACTCAGATGGAACTCCATGCGTCGTTCTCGGTTCTTTGGGCCTGACAGTTGTTAAGTAACTTGCTAAGACCCCTTGACACGTAGCTCCCTTTCCTCTGAAACCTTGTCCCTTTCTTTGAAAGCCGTTGCTGGATTTCATTTGTTTCCCTATCAAATTGATATGTCCGCCTATCTCACGGAAAGTGACTCAGGACGGCGGCATGCACAAAATCCAATAAAACGATAAATGTAAAAGAGCCAGTTACTTAAAGCCATTGTAAATAGTGATTAAAAAACAACAACAACATTCTTCAAAAGCTGTGAAAGCAGATAGAGGGATGTGCGTAATAATGGGGCCAGCTCCCGAGTCTACATTTCCATTCTCATTTAAGAATCCTGTTCAGGCAGAGTTTGCTTGCTGTGCTCCAGTGGGGCGTCCTTGAATCGGGTTGCCTCACCTGAGCAATTAGCCTTGGAACATTTAAAAACAACTGACGTCTCTCGACCTTCTGCTACCCGCCTGGCATCTTCACCTGAAATGACTTTTATCAGCATAGGCAGTTATTGACTGCCACAGCGTTATGGGAAGAGTGCTCGTTTACTTATTAAAAGCATAACGAGTCTTGCCCTGGGCTGGCTCATGCACAAAAACAAGGCCATAATCTGGAAGTTCAGGCTGGTCTTCTGCAACCAATTCTTTGCCCCCCTGACTGCTCTTGAGAAGGCCAGATCCTGAAGTTGAAACTCAAGTACTTTGGCCACCTAATGAGAAGGAAGAACTCACTGGAGAAGAGCCCAATGCTGGGAAAGATTGAGGGCAAGAGAAGAAGGGGACGACAGAGAAGGAGGTGGCTGGATGGAGTCACTGAAGCAGTAGGCGTGAGCTTAAATGGACTCCAGAAGATGGTAGAGGACAGGAAGGCCTGGAGAAAGTTGTCAATGGGGTCATGATGGGTCAGACACAACTTTGCAACTAACAACAACAAGGTCCCTATGGTTGTGAAAGCTGGGCCTTAAAAAGCAAGACAGGATGAAAATTGAGGCCTTTGAACTCTGGTGCTGGAGAAGACTCCTGCGAGTCCCCTGGACTGCAAGGCGATCAAACCGGTCAGTCCTAGAGGAGATCAACCCTGACCGCTCTTTAGAAGGCCAGATCCTGAAGTTGAAACTCAAGTACTTTGGCCACCTAATGAGAAGGAAGGACTCACTGGAGAAGAGCCCAATGCTGGGAAAGATGGAGGGCGAGAGACGAAGGGGATGACAGAGATTGAGGTGGCTGGATGGAGTCACTGAAGCAGTAGGCGTGAGCTTAAATGGACTCCAGAAGATGGTAGAGGACAGGAAGGCCTGGAGGAACGTTGTCCATGGGGTCACGATGGGTCAGACATGACTTCGCAACTAACAACAACCTGCATTAGGGCTGATGAATTAGCCATCCTTGCCTTGCCAAGGCTGTGGAATCAGAACTAAGAAAGAGGCAGGGCCTTGTGGCTTCACACCCAAGGAGTGTATGTATACAGATAGTCCTCAACTTACGACCACAATTGAGTCCGAAAATTTCTATTGCTAAGCAAGACAGTTTTTCAGTGGACTTTGCCCGGGTTTACCACCTTTCTTGCCACAGTTGTTAAGTGAATCACTGCAGATGTTAAGCTAGCAACACGGTCGTTAAATCAATCTGGCTTCCCTCATTGACTTTGCTGGTTAGAAGGCTGCAAAAAGCTGATCCCATGACCCTGGGACACTGCAGCCGTCGTAAATAGGAGTCAGTTGCCCAGCCTCTGAATTTTGATCCGATGGACTCTGGGGATGCTGCAATTGTTGTAAATGTGAAAAATGGTCCTCAGTCACATTTTTCAATGGTGATGTAACTGAGTGGTCACTGAACGAACTGTTGTAAGTTGAGGATTACCTGTACCGTACATAGTGAATGGATGTTTTAGTTGGGTTTGATACAGAGCAAGATCCGTTTATGTTTTCATCCTTCCAGGGAGTTTGCTGGGTGTTTTGTGCTTAACATCCTTCCTAAAGTTGTTGCAGAAAAATGGCAAAGGTTAGCTTTGTTTGGGGACTTTATTTAGTAATAATAATAATAATGATGATGATGATGTTGGAAGGGATCTTGGAGGTCATCTAGTCCAACCCCCTGCTTAAGCAGGAAATCCTATACCATTTCAGGCAAATGGCTGTCCAGTCTCTTCTTAAAAACTTCCAGTGGGTTTCCGGTTTCCGGTCGAGCCGTACGGAGCCATCTCTAGGGAGCTCCGTTACGGTGATCGGATTTTCGGCGGCTTTTCAGCCGCCTGAAGCGCCAAATTCAAAAAGGGAGACCAGCGGAAAGTAGCGGAACCTCCGGCGACCCGAAAAACATCCAATTGGAAGCAGGATCGCCGGAGGAGACGCGAACAGAAGAAGACAACGGAGAGGCCGGTGGCGGCCGGCCCGAAGACGACACGAGGGCGGAAACAATAGGAGCGAGGAGAGAAGACCGAGGAAGCAGCAAAGAAAGAGACGGGAGCGAGAGGCGACCAGGAAGAAGTGGGACGAGGGAAGAAGAGCCCGGGACTTACCCAGCTGGAGGCCCGAGGAAGCTGCAAAGCCGCCCAGCCGCTGCGGAGGAGAGCCAGCTGACACAAGGAAAGGACGGCAAGCAGCGTCGGGAGAAGACATCGCCAAACGGTGAGGCGATTTCCGGTCATGAGGACCGGAGACATCTAAGCGAAGCTCCGGAACGGGGCTCGCTTTTTCTTTTAACGGGGAAAAAAAAAAAAAAAAAAAACCGACTACCGCAAAAGGGAAGCACCAGAAAAGAGGGTGCTTCCAAAGAGGAACACCGGCGCGCCCGGACAGGGCCGAAAGTAGCGCGGAAGAGCCCGGGAAGACAGCCGGGGAGGCAGGCGGCGGCCGGCTGGCCGGTAGGCCCCGAAGAAGCGGACGCCGACGGAGCTGAAGAAACCGCGACACCGCTAAGCCGCGCAGCCGAACAGAGCCAGCGGAAGCGGGGAGAAGACGGCGAGCAGCGTCAGCGAGACCTGCGGAGCCCCCCCCCGGGAGGCAAGGCAGACCGGAACAGCGGACAGCAACGAGGGTCGAGCAGCGAGCCGAGAGACGCCAGCCGCCGGGAGAGACCAGCTGCGGGATCCAAATAAGGTACCAGAGGCAGCACGGAAGACCCGGGCGGGCTGAGGAGGAGAAGCCCGAGCGGGCGAGCGGCAAGGAAGAAAGGGGGGGGAAAGGCCCCACAGAAACACCGTTCCTCCTCCCCCACAGCGGGCAGCGAGCTTGGGGGATTCAAAAGTTTGGGAGGAGGGCTAATTTCCCCTGACTGAGGTGAGGCCCCAGAACAAAAGAAACTACTCGAGGGCCTAAAGACTGTCTATTTAAGTGCCTGAAGCGAACTTGGGGGACTCAAAAGTTTGGGAGGAGGGCTAATTCCCTCTGCCGGAGGTGAGGCCCCAGAACAAAAGAAACTACTCGAGGGCCTAAAGACTGTCTATTTAAGTGCCTGAAGCGAACTTGGGGGACTCAAAAGTTGGGGAGGAGGGCTAATTTCCCCTGACTGAGGTGAGGCCCCAGAACAAGAGAAACTACTCGAGGGCCTAAAGACTGTCTATTTAAGTGCCTGAAGCGAACTTGGGGGACTCAAAAGTTTGGGAGGAGGGCTAATTTCCTCTGACTGAGGTGAGGCCCCAGAACAAAAGAAACTACTCGAGGGCCTAAAGACTGACTATTTAAGCGCCTGAAGACTAGTCACGACTAGAGCCTAACTGTTGCCTGGAGAAGGGGGCCACTTGCACAGGCCCCAGACCCACTCAACTTGGTGCCATCCCTGCCAGTTTTGCAAAGCGTATTGGGAGAGAAATTACACCCCTTATTGGACCATTAGTTTGCTACCGGTAGTAGCATATGAACTGTAAGACATGACCACTTGCTAACTTTACACAGAAGAATTAGACCCAATCTATCCTATCAGCTTGACAATCCTACACAGAAACAATTCTCCCACAACTCTCAACATTAAGGGGTGGCTCTAAGGGTGGATAAGCTCAAAATGGCAGCCAGACGGACAAAACAGGCCAAGACACCACACACAAAGGGAGCTGCATCCTCTCCGGCCCAGCCCTCTAATCAGCCAGGCAATACCCCACCCATCCCCATCCCCACACCCCACCACCCAACTACAGGCCCCCAGACCCAAACTCCAACCCATGACTCCACAACAACACGCATGATCCAAGAACTACAAGAGACGATTGAGACACTAAATGAGACGATAGCGACGATGGTGGCAAGGATGGAGGGCATGGAGAGAAAATTGGCAGAAATGAGTGCGAAGACGGAGAAAGGACGCATAGAGGCAGAACAGACGATGGAGGAAAGATACAAAAACATGGAAAGGATGCTGGCGGACCAAGGGAGAGACCTGGAGAGAAAGTGGGAAGAACAACGCAAAGCGGTGGCCACAAACCTGGAACAAATGAAGGAGGCAATGCAAACACATTACAAGAACCTCCAAGAGACAAGGGAGAATACGGAAAAGATGATGAAAGAAGTGGAAAACTGCATAGAGGGACAGACTGCTGAGGTTCAGGACCAGTCGACCATGATGCAATTCTGGCAACTGTCATTCGCGATCAGATTCAGAGGGTGGAAGGAGACAACATACGAAACCCAAGAAAGCCTGCTCAGGACCTTTGTAGAGGCACTGGCAACATTCCTGGGCAGGAGCGCCAATGAGATTGGGGGGCAAATCGAAAAAATCTACAGAGTGGGCGCCTGGAGGGCAGTGAACAGGCAGCAACCAAGGGACGTGGTCATCCACTTCACAACACAGAGGCTCCGGAACCACATCTCTGCCACTTCCTATAACAAGGCATTCTACATAGAGGAACAGGAAGTGAAGGTTCTGAAAGAGATCCCTCAGGCGATGCTGAGAGACAGAAAGGACTACAAATTCCTGACCACAGAACTGAGATCGCGTGCACTGCGATACCGGTGGGAAACCCCAACAGGACTGTCACTTTCCTATAGAAACAAGAGACACTACTTGACCTCGGTCCAGAAAGCCAAAGACTTCCTTGAAAAGGAACTGAAGTCGGGAGGCCTTCAACCCACCGCGGAAGAAGACGCAGATAGACCACGGGAAAGCGGGAGGGATCGAGGCCAACGAGCAAACAGCGCAGAGACACAGATCAGGGCAGTGGCAGAGGAAATGAATGGAAAACCTAGAGAGGCGAGGGCACAGAGAGCAAGGAGCAACAAAAACAAGGCAGCAAGACAGCCTACAGAAGACAGGCTACCAGGCTCCACTACCAAACACACAGACCAGCAAAGCAAGACCGCACAAACCAATATGAGCAGCAATCCGGATATCATGGGAACGGGACCAAAGAAGACAACAGGAGAAATAACAGAAATGGTCTCGCAAAAGTATCCCGCAACATATGATGGCAACTAAGTATTTGACCTGGAATGTGAACGGACTGAACTCCCCCCAGAAAAGGAGAAAAATTCTCCACTATCTAAACCAAGATAACAGCGATATAATCTGCCTACAAGAAACACACATCAGAGCAGCAGACCAGAAATATCTGCTCAACTACAAACTAGGCGCGCACTTTGTGGCAGCGGCGCCAAGAAAAAAGAATGGGATTGTTATATATGTAAAGAAACATGTAATGGCCAAGCTAATAGAGTCCGACCCCCAAGGTAGATACCTGGCAATTGAAATAACACAAGAGGACAAGAAGATTCTAGTACTGGGCGTATATGCACCAAACCAGCAACAAGGCAAATTCTACAAAAAGCTACACAAGAAAGTAACACAACTTAATTACAGATCTTACATCATTATGGGCGACTGGAACGGGGTCATAGAGACTGCTCTAGACAAAAAAAGAACTGCACCGAACCCACAAAAACACTCTAAGTTGCCTAAATCCTTCTTCGATATGAAGGAGGACCTCGAACTGACAGACGTATGGAGGAAAAGACACGGCAAAGAACAAGAATTCACCTTCTTCTCTGGCAGACACCAATCCTTCTCCAGAATTGACTTTATATTAACTTCTAGTGACTTGCTAACTTGTCTAAACACGGTGAAAATCCTACCCAAGACATTGACAGACCACAACCCTGTAAGGATGGAATTAAGACACGGCCCGAAACAGAGGAGATCCTGGAGAATCAATGAAAACCTGTTCAGACACGAGGACAAGGTGGCGGAGTGCAAAAAGGCTATGAAGGAATTCTTCAACACACATATGAACAACGGAACGCCGATAGAACAGATCTGGGAAGGCAGCAAGGTGTACATGCGGGGGATCCTCATATCCATGAATAGCTGGCACCGTCGCCAACAAGAACAAAAAAGAAAAGAGTTAGAAAATGAGATAAGCAAAATGGAGCGGCTACTAATAAAAAGACCAGAGGACAAAGTCACCAAAGAAGGACTCAAGATCTTAAGAAAGCAATTTGACATGTTAATGGCTGACCAAGTTGCAAGGAATATACAATATGCAAAACATAAGACATTCTGCAAGGCCAACAAACCGGGCCGCTGGCTAGCTTACACTATAAGAAAGAAACAGAAATCCCGCATAATTGAAAAGATAGAATACAAAGGCAAACTAGAATTCCGACAAAAAACCATCAAGAAAGCCTTCACAGAGTTCTACTCGAAACTATATGCCGAGGATAAGATACAAGACAAAGAGATAGATGAATTCTTACAAAACGAGAAGATACAGGCGATTACCGACACACAAAGAGAAGCCCTGAATGCCTTAATCACAAAGGAGGAAATACACTCAGCGATCACACAACTGAAAGCAGGAAAATCGCCCGGGACGGATGGGATAACAGCGACCTACTACAAGCATCTACAGGATGAGATGCTAGAACCCCTCAGAAAGCTATTTGCCAGCATTCAAGAAGGAGGCCAGGTCCCACCATCCTGGAAAACAGCCTACATCTCATTAATCCCAAAGGAGGGGAAAGACGACACACAGCCCGCAAACTACAGGCCCATCTCACTACTAAACACAGATTATAAGATCTTCACAAAAATTTTGGCCAATAGACTAATGACTGTTTTACAAAAAACAATACACCCGGACCAAAGGGGATTTATACAAGGACGCCAGATGAAAACCAACGTGAGGCAGCTGTTGAACATAATAGAGTACCTGCAAAGGCACAACCAGATACCTGCCGCTCTAATGTTTGTGGATGCAGAAAAAGCCTTCGACAGACTGAATTGGCCGTTCCTGACGAACTTGGTCCTGAAGATGAAAATGGGAACACAGTTCCTCAACTCCATAACGGCAATTTACCAGAAACAAACAGGCCAGATCATTGTCAATGGAGACTTAACGGACTCATTTAATATAGAGAGAGGCACGAGACAGGGCTGCCCGCTGTCCCCCCTGCTATTTATCCTAACACTGGAAATTTTACTGAACAGAATAAGAGCGGCTGAGGATGTACAGGGCATACAGATTAAACAGCAAGAATACAAACTATGTGCCTTTGCGGATGACCTGCTGGTGACAATGTCGCAACCAGCACAATCAGCAAGGAAATTGATGGAGATAATGGAAGACTATGGTAGGGTGTCAGGCTTCAAAGTAAATATATCAAAAACAAAGATGCTAGTCAAAAACCTAGACAACAAAGCAAAACTGAACCTGGAAAGAATAACGGGTTGTGAAATAGTCAAGAAAGTCAAATACTTAGGAGTGGAGATAGAATCAACAAATGCGAAATTATACAAGAATAACTACGAGGTTCTGTGGAATAAGATACAATCAGACCTGGAAAGGTGGAAGTCCCTACGTCTGTCCCTGCTCGGCAGGATAGCGACAGTAAAGATGAATGTACTACCCAGATTTCTATTTCTCTTTCAAATGCTACCCATACTCAAGAAAGATGCGGACTTAGACAATTGGCAGAAAGGCATCAACAGATTTATTTGGGACGACAAGAGACCGAGGGTGAAACTAAAAATCATCCAAGACGCAAGGGAGAGAGGGGGACTCAAAATGCCTAATCTAAAGCTATATTACTATGCAGCAACGTTGGTGGCGGTTAGTGACTGGATCAACATGACAAACGATAGAGTTCTGAATGTTGAGGGGCATGGTCTACGATTCGGCTGGCACGCATACCTAGTATACGACAAAAAGGCAGATAGGAACTTCAAGGAGAACCCACTACGAATCCCACTGCTCTGGGTCTGGAAGAAATACAAGCACCTCCTACACGACAAGATTCCCATCTGGACGATCCCTGGACACGCAACAGGGGATATGAACACATCCCAAGGGCAAGGAGTGGTGCCCTACAGTGAACTTGTACTGGGAGAAGAAAACAGGTTCCTCTTGAAATCTCAAGCAACGCTAGCAAACAGAGGAATAGGAAGTAACTGGCTATCATATATACAACTACAGTCAAGGTGGCGTGAAGACAAGAAGAAGGGCTTCTCCCAGAATGACGAGAACCTAATTAAACAGATCAGAGAACAGGGGATTAGGCACATCAAACGAGTGTACAGCACTCTGATAGAAATGGACTCTGAAACCGAACTAGTCAAGAACTGTATGATAAAGTGGGCGCAAGACTTCGGACACCCTATCGCCATAGACACGTGGGAGAAAATCTGGGTGAGGAATGTAGAATTCACGAAATCGCAACACTTAAGGGAAAACTTCTACAAGATGTTCTATAGATGGCACCTAGACCCGAAAAAAATATCACTCATCTACCCGGGCACCCAGCCCAAATGCTGGAGGTGCGGAGACGGGGAGGCTACCTACTTTCACATATGGTGGACATGCAGAAAAATCAAAGCATTCTGGAGGAAGATATGGTGGACACTCCAAACCATTTTCAAAAAGCGTATAGAATTTCTACCTCAGGCTTTTCTGTTAGGGATCACAAAGGATATCACTACCTCAGAGACAACTTTATTTTTGAACTTAATTACAGCAGCAAGATTATTGGTGGGACAGTACTGGAAGAATCCGGAAATACCGCCTATCGAAGAATGGACTGTGAAAGCAACAAATCTGGCGGAAATGGCAAAAATATCAGCATATTTGAAAAGTCGCTCCAATGAACAATTTGTGACGGACTGGAAACAGTGGATAGACTATATCCAAGAGAGACACCAATCAAACAGAATGCAGCTGGCGTTCAGCTAAGGATCGAGGGGAGGAGGGATGAAGGGTTAACAAATCAAAGGTTTACAAAAACTAACACCCAATGTTGAATGTATATGTTCTATGACTAATGCCTCTTAACATAACCTTATGACTAACGTTGTTTGCTTTAATATTGTTAAAGTAGACTGAATCTCTACCTCAGGATATGAAACTTTTACCTCAGGATCTCGGGTTGGGGACCATAAAAGATTGCACTAGTAATGGGATGAAATCAACTCAGAAGCGCAAAAGCACAATATGCGATAGACTAGATACAGTAGATAGACCATACATAGGAGAAACACCAATCAAACAAAATGTATTCGGAGTATACTTGAAGATGTAAGGGAGGAGGGAAGAACGTTTACTAAAACAGATGGTTACAAAGATTAATACCTAATGTTGTATGCTATGTTCTAGGATGATTGCTTAGCAATAGGATCTTATGTTTAATGTTGATCGCATTAATATTGAAACGGATAAGGGAAACACCAATCAAAATAAAATGTAACAGGAGTATAGTTGAGGCTAGACACGAGGAGTGGGGGGAAAAAGGCTTACTAACTCAGACGTTTTCAAAGACTAATACTTAGTATTGTATACCAGGGATCATGACGATTGTTGCATAACATGTTTTTATGTTCAATGCTAATTGTTTCAATAAAAGAATTTTTATATAAAAAAAAAAAAAAAAAAAAACTTCCAGTGTTGGAGCATTCACCGCTTCTGGAGGCAGGTTGTTCCACTGGTTAATTGTTCTAACTGTCAGGAAGTTTCTCCTTAGTTCTAGGTTGCTTCTCCCCTTGCTTACTTTCCATCCGTTGCTTCTTGTCCTGCCTTCAGGTGCTTTGGAAAATAGCTTGACTCCCTCTTCTTTTGGGACAGCCCCTGAGATATTGGAACACTGCTATCATGTTCCCCCTTGTCCTTCTCTTCATTAAACTGGACATACCCAATTCCATCAACCTTTCCTTATATGCTTTAGCCTCCATTCCCCTGATCATCTTTGTTCTCTGTACTCTTTCTAGAGTCTCAACATTTTTTTTACATCGCGGTGACCAAAACTGGATGCAGTATTCCAAGTGTGGCCTTATAAGGCATTGTAAAGTGGCATTAACACTTCACGTGATCTTGATTCTATCCCTCCATTAATGCAGCCCAGCACTGTGTTGGCCTTTTTGGCAGCTGCAGCACACGGCTGGCTCATATTTAAGTGATTGTCCACTAGGACTCCTAGGTCACTCTCACAGTTGCTACTGTTGAGCAAGGTACCCCCTATACTATACCTGTACATTTGGTTTTTCTTGCCTAAATATAGAACCTTGCTTTTTTCACCATTGAATTTCATTTTGTTAGATAGTGCCCATATTTCATTTTATTTATTAAATTTTTTTGCCGCCCATCTCACCACGAAGTGACTCTGGGTGGCTTGAGAGAAGCACAATTTAGCACATTATTAATAAAATTAAGGATCTACAAAGGGGAATGAACCATGCATGGAAAAATTCTGCTCCCTCCCTCCTAGCTTTCCGAAAACTCTTGAAAACACATTTATGCAGACAGGTTTGGGGCGTGTGAGCTGCGCTCTGCCCCTGGGCCTCTGATTGTGACTGTGTGTTATATGAGTGAAATTGATTGTCCGGTTTTATACTGTGAATTGGTAGTTTTAATTGATTTTGTGTTATACTTGTATTTTTGTTGTGAGCCGCCCTGAGTCTTGGGAGAAGGGCGGCATATAAGTCTAATAAAATCAAAATCAAATCAAATCAAATTGGTTTGCAATGTTTTGTCTCCAAACTACGACATGTGTATATGGGGGAAATAAGAAATGAGGCAAACATTTTTTTCTCCAAATAAAAAACTGAAACGCTCCAGACATAAATAATTGGAAGGTGGCGGAGAAAGAGAATTTAAGAACAATCCAGGGAGTCCTCCATTTATGACCAAAATTGAAACTTCCATCACTAAACGATCTGGTCATTCCGTGAGTCGTGCTCAGTTTTACTACATTTTTGCCATAGTCATTAAGCGAATCACCATGGCTGTTAAGAGAATCACCGGATTATTAAGTGAATGTAGCTTCCCCCGTTGATTTTGTTTCTGGAAGCTGGTTGTGAAGATCACAAAGGGAGATAGATCAGTTGACTCCGAGATGCTTCAACTATTGTAAATACATGTCAAGTGCTCAAATTTTGATCATGTAATGATTTATTTATTTATTTATTTATTTTGTAAACTTTTATACCGCCCCTCTCCCGTAGGACTCGGGGCGGTTTACAGCCAAATTAAAACATAACAATAATAAATATTTAAAACTAAATTAAATTACCTAGGCTGTTACTAAAAACCAATTAAAATCCCATACTAAAACCTAACTACTTTATTTAAAATTTACATAAAAAACCCGAGGAGATCTAGGCCAGGCCGGCTTGATTGAAGAGATGAGTCTTCAATTCTCTTCTGTAGGTGCGGAGATCATGACACGTCTGGAGTTCCGGGGGGAGCTCGTTCCACATCGTCGGTGCCCCCACAAAAAAGGCTCTCCCCCTGGGTGCCACCGGCCGACATTGCTTAGCCGATGGCACCCTGAGGAGGCCCTCCCTGTGGGAGCGAACTGGTCGGTGGGAGGTATTTACTGGTAGAAGGCGGTCTTGTAAATAACTGGGTCCTATGCCATGGAGCGCTTTAAAGGTGGTGACCAACACCTTGAAGCGCACCCGGAAGACCACATGATAAGGACACTGAGGGCCATAAGTGCAAGGACTGGACCTAAATCACTTTTTTCAGCACTGTCGTAACTTTGAACAGTTGTTAAACAGATAGCCGTAAGTTAACAACTTGTACGTGGATAGCATTAACTGTACTTACCCCAAACAAGAAGGGAAGGAAAAGAAGAATAGGTGGCTAGAAAGATGCGCATTTGGGATACATAAGATTTCCAGGGGCCCCAATAATGGGAAACCAAGGTTTGTGAAGGGTGTTCCCTCATATGACAATTTGCTTGCTAAATTTTGGGTTTTTTTTTGCTTTTTTTTTTATTTGAAGCAAAACTTGTGCATTTTGGTTTCCAGTTCTGTTAGTCAGTATAACTCCCCCTTTCTGCAAACATGCTGAAATTTGCTGGAAATCCTAAAACAAACAAAAACATACATTTTTGTTTTAAAGAAACAAAACAATATCCTTGGGATGCCAAGATAAATATTTCCAGATTGAGGTTTATTCCCCCCCCCTCTTTCATTAGAGAATGAGTCTTGGTTATTTGCTTTCTTCTTTTTGATTGATTGATGTTCCTCTGATTTCTGTCACCCTGGACAGAGTTTGATAGGCATTAAGTTTAATGACTGGAAATTGTAAAATTTTGATCCATTTTATCCTCCTGATGATGCTGTTGTAAATTTCCATTAGTTTGTGGCATGCTTCTTAGCTAAATGAAGACCCTGTATTTGGGATCAGTGGGGAAATGTTTACAAGAAGAATGTTTTGGTAATTGAGAGCTGTTATTGGCACATTAATTTACATGCAGGGAATGCAATATTAGGAAACGTGTTTGACGTAAGTGTAACTGCGTTGCCCCATAGTTTGGAACTGCGGCTTATAAATAAACTTGAGGGTTTGGGGATTGTAAGAGAAGGCAATCCAGAAGACATGGATCTTATAATTATCTCAGGCTGCTTTCGTTTATTTTAAATGAGCGCTGGTCAACTTCATTGTGGCCAGAACCCCTGTGTTGCTTCCAAACCTAGATGTCACTGAGATATCAGGGTTGGGGCTTGGGAGAGAAGGACATGTGACTTTAACACAGAGGTCCTCAGCCTTTTGGGTACCAGGGACCGGTTCCGTGGAAAAAGGTTTTTCCGTGGACCGGAGAGTGCATGGCTTTGTGTACTGCCTGCATCCCATGGATGGGGCTTTGCTTGTTTGTGCAAACCGCCTGTGGCCTGATACTGGTCCATGGACCGGCAGTTGGGGACCTCTGCTTTAAAACAGGGCTTTTCAACCTTTTCACCCATTGTACCACTTTTAGGATATGGCAACATCTGAGTACCACCAGTCGCCTAGCAAGGTGTCCAAAACTTGATGAGCCCCCTCAAAAAGGAAAAAAGTGATAAAGTACAGGTAGTCCTCGACTTAACAACAGTTCTCTTAGTGACTGTTTGAAGTTACAGTGGCACTGAAAAAAGTGCCCCCCAAGCCACAGCCGAGCAAGACGCCTGCCTGCCCGCCCGGCCACACTCTTCCTCCTGTCCGAGGTTTCCATTGTTGTGAGCATTTCTGTTGAGGATTGGCAGCAGGGGTGGGGTGGGGGGTTGTTTGGTTTTTATTCCCCCCCCCCGTCTGCTGGGTGGTTGCAGCAGGTTTTGGTCACTTCACATGACCCTGGGACACTGTGACCGTCATAAATATGAATCAGTTGCCAAGCATCTGAATGTAAATCACAAGACCCTGGAGATGCTGCAACATTCCAGCTGATTGGCGCTTCTTCTGGGCTCAGCAGAAGCGCCAGGATCAGCGCCGAGCTCCAGCTGGAGCCTGGCGCTGATCCTGGCGCTTCCACTGAGCCCTGGCAGTCCCGAAGAAGCACTGATCCTGGTGCTTCCACTCAGCCCTGCAGCTCCATCCATCTCTCGCTCAGGCTTGTGCTCATTCCCCTCCCCCGCTAGCACTTTTCTAGCACCACAGGTGGTACCCGTACCACTGGTTGAAAAGCCCTGCTTTAAAAGATGCAAAGCATCATGTATGTATCTATTTACCTGTTCGTGCCCTTCGGTGTAATCAAGTAAAATTTAGGGTGAAAAGTTTAGCCCTGTCAGGAAGGGTGGAGGGTTAACCATTGTGGGTTTAAAAGCTGTCATATCTCTGTGTCTGTCTCCTCTCTTCACAGGTAGTTCTTGATTTATGATAGGTTGCTTAGTGATAGGTCAAAGTTATAACAGGTTCCCAAAAAGCTACTTACGATCCAGATTTGAAGTTCCAGCAAATCTAGGACAATTTGCCACAGCCAACTCATCACCAACTCATTGCGGGACAACTAGCCATGGCCAAGTTGCTGTGGAACAACTCATTACGGGGCAAGAGTTACGCTAATATAGGGGTCTTCAAACTTGGCAACTTTAAGACTTGTGGACTTCAACTCCCAGAATTCCTCAGCCATCCAGGGATGACTGAAGAATTCTTGGAATTGAAGTCCACAAGTCTTAAAGTTGCCAAGTTTTTATAAAAAAAAACCTGCACTAATATAAAAGAAATGGTGGATTAGAATCATTAAAGAAAGGATGCAAAAGGAGGGACAGAATGAAATGTGAATTATTTATTTTAAATAATTCAGTTAAATTGTCCCACAGCGAGTTGTCCCGTGTCCACAATGAGATGGCTGTGACGAATTGTCGTATTCCAGTTCTGAAGTCTGCCCCACCACCATGGCCACATGACCACATTTTGGACCCTTGGCAACCAGCTCTCATTTACGGCCATTTCCCATGGCTCGCGTGACTACGATTCCCAACATTTTTACCAGAAATTCAGGTTTACTTCCAGCAAAACCATCCCTATGGCGAATAATAGATTCATTTAACAATCCCGGCATTGACTTAACAACCGCTGCAAAATTCAGTCTGGTCACATGGCAATCTGCTTTATGACCATCACAGCTTTACAATCAAAGTTGTCCTAAATCGAGAACTATTTAGTATCGCATGCTTTTTATATACCAGTGATGGCGAACCTTTTAGAGACCGAGTGCCCAAACTGCAACCCAAAACCCACTTATGCCTCGTCAGGTGCTGGGTGGGTGTGGCCCGTTGGGTGGGCGTAACAGCAGACTGGGTGGGACTAAAAAGTTCGATCAATCAATTCCAACTCTGCGAGATCTTTTTTTTTCCCTGAGAAGTTGAAATTGATTGATTGAACCTTTTTTTTTTTTTTGCATACGGTGGCAGAGGCCTAAAGCGAAAAGGTTTTATAAAACCCAGCTGAAGGCCTAGGACTGGGATGACGGCGCGCGTGCCCACAGAGAGGGCTCTGAGTGCCGCCTCTGGCACCCGTGCCATAGGTTCGCCACCACTGTTATATACCATTGAATTTATAACATTTTTTTTTAAGAAGTGGCAAGCCCCTTTGGGCTACTGAATAAGACAAGGGAGGTCCTGATAAACAATGGAGAAATCCGATTCTATCATGCAGTGACTTAGAAACAATCTGGAATCTTCTGACCTCTTTCTCCAAAGTTGTGTAAACGTTTCTATGACAGTCAAGGCACTTTCATAGCATTCACACGCTTAAAATTACTCTGCACTATCAACCTTTAGCAGATGAATGGCCTCGGTTAGATCCCGTAGCCTCCATTTTGCTTCTAGGCATTCTCCCAAATGGGCTTGATCACCCGTTATATAGCAGTAAACTATTGTAAGGCTCTTCTGAAGACGTTCACGTCCTTCCAGTTTTGCCTGCTCAGATGTGCTTTGCAAACAAAGGAAAATGGAAGTGGATCTTGGCTGAAAAAAGGGTATGGAAGTGATTGAGACACGCCTTCCTTCTCCTCCTTCAGGTTAAGCAGGGTGTGCAAACTCTGCATTTTTGTTTACTCTTTGATCCCACGTAGCAAAACCTTGGAGTAAAGCAACCCTAATTTTCCCCCACACCGGATTCCTTTCTGATGACTGTTTGTCATGTAGTTACAGGTGCACCGATTCACAGGAAAATTATAAGCACCATCATGCTTTTCCAGGATTTTCCTGCCGGCTGGCGCCCTGCAGCTCAGGAATGCTAATTAAAGCCTTTGCCCTACCTTTTATTGTTGGGGGAAAAAAACACACTTAAAGAGAATCGGCATCCAGAATTTCCAAGATTGATTGCTGGGAAAGTCTTTGGTTGAGGCTGGCCCGTCTCTTCGGCGCTTGGTGTAATGTAGGTAGTCTGGCATCCAACTAGTTGTGCTTTGGCAAAAGTGGTTGCAGGGGAGCCTGGGACAGCCTGGGGTGGGTTTGGCCCTGAGGCTTTTTGGCAGTTAGGATCAGCAATCTCATTAATAGAAAATCAAACACTGGCGGAGATCAGTTCTTGAAGTTACAAGAACTGAAGGATTTTAGGGCAGTAGCAGCTGCAGTTGTTTTTTCATGATCCAACTGAGGTCGTTTCCATCCTTAGAAATAGAGAGATATTGGGGAAAACATTGAACCTTCAATCAAATTTTTGATTCTTAAGCTTTCTGACAGCCTTACTTATAGTCCTGGCAGTTCATCCTCTAGTTCAGCGGTTCTCAACCTGTGGGTCGCGACCCCATTTGGGGTCGAACGACCATTTCACGGGGGTCGCCAAGCACCGCAGCCCGCCATTTTTTTTGGGTCGGCCATTTTTTTCCTATCGGATGCGGGCCGCCGCGCATGCGCGGTGCACGCCCGCCATTTTTTGTTTTTTTGGTCGGCCATTTTTTTTTGGTCAGCCATTTTTTCCCCTATCGTGATGTGGGCTCTACCACTGCGCATGCGTGGTGCAGGCCCGTCATTTTTTGTTTTTTTGGTCGGCCATGTTTTTTTGGTCGGCCATTTTTTTTCCTATCGCGATGCGGGCCGTCGTGCCGCGCATGCGCGATGTGCCCCATCGCGTTGCGCATGCGCGGTGCAGGCCTGCCATTTTTTATTTTTATTTCTTTGGTCGGCCATTTTTTTTTTGGTCGTCCATTTTTTTCCCTATCGCGATGTGGGCTCTCGCGCTGCGCATGCGCGGTGCAGGCCTGTCATTTTTTGTTTTTTTGGTCGGCCATTTTTTTCCTATCGCGATGCGGGCCGTCGTGCCGCGCATGCGCGATGTGCCCCATTTCGCTGCGCATGCGCGGTGCAGGCCCGCCATTTTTTTATTTTTATTTTTTTGGTCGGCCATTTTTTCCCCTATCGCAATGTGGGCTGTCGTGCTGCGCATGCGCAATGCGCCTCATCGCACCACGCATGCGCGGTGCGGGCCCGCCTTTTTTTTTTTTTTTTGCGCAATGCGGGCTGGGGTCGAGCCCCGGAAAAGATTGAGAACTGCTGCTCTAGTTCCAAAGGTGGTGTGGACATATTTTGAAGGAATTCATTTTATAGGTAGTCCTTGACTTAACAACAGTTCATTTAATGACCGTTCGAAGTTACGACAGCACGGGGGGGAAAAGTGACTTACGATCATTTTTCACACTAATGGTCATGGCAGCATCCCCAGGGTCATGGGATTTACCTTCGGGTGCTTGGCAAACGGTACATATTTATGACGGCTGCAGTGTCCTGGAGTTACGGGATCCCCCTTTGCAACCTTTTGACAAGCACAGTCAATGGAGTAGCCAGATTCACTTAACAACTGTGTTACTTAACAACTGCAGTGACTCACTTAACGTGGCAAGGAAAGTCGCAAAATGGGACAAAACTCACTTAACGAATTTCTCACTTAGCAACATAAAATTTTGGGCTCAATTGTGATCATAAGTTGAGAACTACCTTAACAAATTTCTCATTAGCAACATAAATTTTGGGCTCAGTTGTGGTCATAAGTTGAGGACTACCTGTATTTGATTCATATCTTTCCTTCTAGAACAGGGGTAGGCCACTTTGGCTCTTTTATGACTCATGGACTTCAACTCCCA
The DNA here is from genome assembly GCA_034064705.1 of Bothrops alternatus. Lineage (NCBI taxonomy): Eukaryota > Metazoa > Chordata > Lepidosauria > Squamata > Viperidae > Bothrops > Bothrops alternatus. The sequence continues at coordinate 846,695 of JARGCV010000089.1, forward strand.
GAATTCCTGAGCCAGCCATGCTGAGAGGAAAAGGGAGAGGTTTCCAAGCTGAGCCATGCTGGCTCAGGAATTCTGGGAGTTTAAGTCCACGAGTTATAAAGAGGCCTAGGCCTGGGCCAGGGGTAGGCAACTTTGGCTCTTTTATGACTCGTGGACTTCAACTCCCAGAATTCCTGAGCCAGCCACGCTGAGGGGAAAAGGGAGAGGTTTCCAAGCTGAGCCATGCTGGCTCAGGAATTCTGGGAGTTGAAGTCCACGAGTAATAAAGAAGCCTAGGCCTAGGCCAGGGGTAGGCAACTTTGGCTCTTTTATGACTCGTGGACTTCAACTCCCAGAATTCCTGAGCCAGCCATGCTGAGGGGAAAAGGGAGAGGTTTCCAAGCTGAGCCATGCTGGCTCAGGAATTCTGGGAGTTGAAGTCCTCGGGTCATAAAAGGGAGCCAGGGTTGCCTACCCCTGTTCTAGAAGGAGCATTTACTGTTCTCTTCCTTTCTCCTTAACACATCAGTCTCTCAACCCAGGCTTAACCAGTCATAGCAGGATACAATACAGAAAAGAATATTGAATAACAGAATTGGAAGGGCCTTCTAGCTAGCCCAAGCAGGGGACCTTCTACCATTCTGGACAAATGGCTGTCCAGTCCCTTCTGTAAAAACTTCCAGTGTTGGAGCCCCCACAACTTTTGAAGGCAAGCCGTTCCACTGATTAATTGCTCTCACTGTCAGGAAATTCCTCCTTAGTTCTAGGTTGGATCTTTCTTTAGTAAGTTGCCATCTGTCACTTTTTGTCTTGCCCTCAAGTGCTTTGGGGAATAGGTTGACTTCCTCTTCTTTGTGGCAGGCTCTGAAATATTGTAAGATTGCTATCGTGTAATGCCTAATTTCTCTTCGTTAAACTGGATATACCCAGTTCCCTCAATCCTTCATCATTTTAGCCTCTCATCTTGGTTGTTCCTCTCTGCACTCTTTCTAGGGTTTTAACCTCCAGACCCCTAATCATACTTATTGCTCTTCTCAGCATATATATGTTAGAATGTTGCCAGGGTCATGGGAATCCCCTAGGTACCTAATCACTATTTAGTTCTGGGCAAAACTAATCTGAAAATCAGCCTTTCTCAGCTGGGCAGCCTTCAGATAGGTGAACTTTAGGCTTTCAGCAATGGCCATACTGGCTGAGGAATTGTTGAAATCCACGCTTCTGAAGAGCACCCACTGGAAGACCTCCAAGGTCCCTTCCAACTTTATTATTGTTGTTGTTGTTATTATTATTATTAGTAATAGTAGTAGTAGTAATAGTAGTAGTGTTCCAATATCTCAAGGCAGGACAAGAAGCAATGGATGGAAACTAATCAAGGAGAGAAGCAATGTAGAACTAAGGAGAAATGTCCTGACAGAACAATTAACCAGTGGAATAACCTGCCTCCAGAAGCTGTGAATGCTCCCACACTGAAAATTTTTAAGAAGAGACTGGACAGCTATTTGTCCGAAATGGTATAGGTCAGTGGTGGCGAACCTATGGCAAGTGTGCCAGAGATGGCACGCGGAGCCCTCTCTGGGCACGCGCTATCACCCCAGCACATGTGGTCTCTAAAAGTTCGCCATCGCTGGCCTAAGGCCAGCCAGCCTGGAGCCGCCGTTGGGGAGCCCACCATCCCACCCACCAGAGACCCCCCCTGGATCTCCCCCAACCCTGCCCGGCTCCCACAGGTGTCCCTCCCCATAAGCAACATCGAGGTGGCCATGCCCACCCAGGCCCTGTCCACTCAGTCTGCCATGACTACTGCAGTCACACCCATCCAGTGGCCATGCCCACCCAGTCTGCCACGGCCACTGTAGCTGTGCCCGCCGAGTGGGCCACACCCACCTGGTACCCGGCGATACATAAGTGGGTTTTGGTTGCAATTTGGGCACTCGGTCTCTAAAAGGTTCGCCATCACTGGTATAAGGTTTCCTGCCTGAGCAGGGGGCAGGACTAGAAGACCTCCAAGGTCCCTTCGAACTTCTATTCTATTCTATTCTATTCCATTCCATTCCATATTCTATTCCATTCCATTCCATATTCTATTCTATTCCATTCCATTCTATTCCATTCTCTTCTATTCTATGTTCTATTCTATTCTATATTCTATTCTATTCCTATTTCTATTCCTATTCCATTCTACTTTTATTTTCCTTGTAAGGCCCACTTCTAAAGGACTTTTCTCCCAGATTTCTTTCTGTTGAGGTTCCCTGTCCTCGGATCACCTCTCCAATATTTATTTTCGCTCCTTGGTTAGATGCTTGTTCCTGCTTGGAAGCAACCCAGTAAATTCAAAGTCCAGGTTGTTTCACTCTATCTTGCCGACCTCTGATTCTTCCCGCCCCCCACATCTCTACACAAACAACACACACAAACATGTACGTTGTGTTTGATATGTACTCACTTGGCAAAACCATGGGTTGGGGGGGGTGTTTTTCCCGCGCCTTCTCTGTTCGTTTAGCTCAGGCCTGGCATTTCTGTTCTTAGCAAAATCAGCAAAGTGTAATTGAAGTCTTGGCCGGCTTATTTGCACAGAGATAGCTCTGAAGAGAGAATTGCCACAGGAAAAAAAACAAATAAATTATTCATTGTATCCTTCCATTCTAAATAATTGCCGTTACTCAGATGCCGGGTCTATGCTAGCTTATGTTGTCATAAATTCTGTGAGCCTCTGAGTGGCTGGAAGACATTTGGTGCTTTTCCTTCTGCTTAGAGGACCTTTCGACATACGATGCCACCACCGTGTAGGTAGTCCTCGGCTTACTACCATGATTGACCCCAGAATTACAATCGCAAGAGCAGGTCACCGTGTAACCAGACTCCATTTTATGACTTTTTTTTTTTTTGCAGCAGTCATTAAGTGAGCGCTGCAGTTGTTACAGTGAATCAATTTTACCCAGTGGGTGCTTTCCCACCCCAGAAACTGGAATTAAATGTCAGAAACCATAAAAGAAAATTTTAAAATCAGAGTCATGTAACTACATACAGGATGCCCCAAAGCCCAAAATGCAACCATGACTGCAGGACATCGTATCTTTGAATTGGGTCATAAGTAGCTTCTGATGGGCCTGTTGTAATTAAGTGATCAGTCGTAAGTCGAGGACTACCTGATTTTTACCTTAATTCACCCAGTGCATTCAGCCGTAACCTACTTTCATATATTTTAGATTAGATTAGATAACCTTTATTGTCATTTTTTACTGTGGGCACAACGACACACATTAAAAATGAAATTTAGTTGCTTGCTCTCAAAGTGTACGAATACATAACACACATTTAAACATAATATATTCAACACATGTATAGACCTACACCCTTACATATAAGTAACATATAAATATTAATCACAAATATTAATCCCACTGAAAGTTTCTAACTTTTTTTTTAATGAAAGGTTTCTATTAGCCCTGAATGATAAATGGTCATAAGGCTAATGAAATAAAGTCTTTTGAAGTACGTTTCTTATTAGTTGAATCAAGTAGCTAGTTTTCAACTAAATGTATTGGGCAGAAAGGTTTGTGCGTTGCAGAAGTAGCAGAAAAACAAAAAAAAATTTCCAATTAACCAGTTTTATTAAAAAGCAGAAGTTTCTATAAGCTTCGTGGGATCAAACTTGGGGTGCTTAGCAATTAGCATGTATGTATGTATGTATGTATGTATGTATGTATGAATGACAGTTGCAACGTCTTGGGGCTCATGTGATGGCCATTGGCAATCTTCCAAATCCATCTACAGGTGGTCCTCAACTTACAACAGTAGGGAAGCTGCAGCAGTCGTAAGTGCAAAGATCAGCCGTAAGTCACTTCTTTGAGTGCCGTTGCAACTTCGGCTGCTAAATGGATGGCTGTAAGTTGAGAACTACCTGTAATAAAATTATGAGTTGGGTAGGCGAAATAGGTGGATCACATAATTAAATTCCCAAAGATGACCTTACTATCTGCTGCAAGGCTCTCTTCCAAACATTCTTCATATAATACAGGTGGCCCTCGACTTACCATCTCACCTGTGGCTTAGGTGAGACATTTGTGAAGTTGAGTTTTCCCCAATTTTTTTTTAACCACGGTTGTTAAGTGAATCCCTGCAGTTGTTAAGTTAGTAACACTGTTGTTTAAATGAATCTGGCTTCCCCGTTGACTTTGCTTTGTCAGAAGGTCACAAAAGGGAATCACATGACCCCAGGACACTGCAACCATCATAAGTGTGAGTCAAGTTGGGAAGCATCGGAATTTTGATCACATGACCATGGGGAATGCTGCAGTGGTTGTAAATGTGAGAAATGGTCGTAAGTCACTTTTTTCAATGACGATGTAATTTTGAACGGTCATTAAATGCATTGTTGTAAGTCAAGGACTATCTGTGTGCAAATGAGAGAGAGCAGTTGTTGCTTTTTCTTACCTAACCCGTACTCCAGCTGAGGGATTCTCTTTTTATAGCTAACATGACTTTGCCACCAAAGTTGTCAAGTTTCAGTTAGCAAGCTTTTTTTTCTGCTCTTTAGACGAAAGCCTTGTTTAAACATCATTTAATCTTTAATCATAATCACTCTGCTCTGGGTGCACTGGGTGCACTGGAGTGATAGAAAGAGGCATGGTGATAATGCTGCCTGCACTCAGGCATGGATACCAGGATCAGCAGATCTACCTGCTTGGTATTCTACACACATATGGACTTGGCTCTGTTATGTAAACAGCCCTTGCATTTAAAAGTTAGCATTCTCAGCATAGGGTGCAAATTCCTCAATACGTACACATGGTTGCACACAAACACACAAACTCTTCCCAGCTGTCTTGCTTGGTTTTGTTCTTTTTTTCCTCTCCATCTCAGTGATCACTAGAGTCAAAGCAGCAGGAGGCCTGGTGGCAGCTTTTCCAGCTCACCATTTGTGACCTCACTTCGTTGCATGTATAGAGTGTCTAGACCAGGGGTAGGCAATCTTGGCTCTTTTATGACTCATGGACTTCAGCTCCCAGAATTCCTGAGCCAGCATGGCTCGGCTTGGAAACCTCTCCCTTTCCCCTCAGCATGGCTGGCTCAGGAATTCTGGGAGTTGAAGTCCATGAGTCATAAAAGAGCCAAGGTTGCCTAACCCTGCTCTAGACCAGTATTTCTCAACCTTGGCAACTGTAAGGTCTCTGGACTTAAAATTCCCAGAATCCCTCAACCAGTATGCTGGGAATTGAAGTCCACATATCTTCAAGTTGCCAAGGTTGAGAAACACTGGTTTAGACTGATATATGTATATTGAAACATGGCCTTTAAATTTAAATGTATCTTACATCACCAGGAGCCGTGGTGGCACAGAAGTTAGAATGCAGCTTTGCAGGCTAACTCTGCCCACTGCCAGCAGTTTGATCCTGACTGGGGTATATATAAGTCTAAAAGCTATTGCTGTTACTATCAATCTGATCACTTTATGCATTCAGTGAAGTGAGCTGCAGCTCCCGAAGTCTTTTAATGAAATTGTTTAGCTGGAAAAGGTGCTACCAAACTTCTGATTTTTGACACTATAAACCAAGAGTAGGCAACCTTGGCTCTTTTATGCCTCGTGGACTTCAACTCTCAGAATTCCTGAGCCAGCCATGCTGAGGGGAAAGGGAGAGGTTTCCAAGCTGAGCCATGCTGGCTCAGGAATTCTGGGAGTTGAAGTCCACGAGGCATAAAAGAGCCAAGGTTGCCTACCTCTGGTATAAACTAACCGGCTCTGCTTGTACAGGTAGTTCTTGACTTAGAACCATAATTGGTACCAGAATTTCCATCACTAAGCAAGGTGGTTGCTAAGTGAGTCACACCCAGTGGCGGGATTCAGCCAGTTCGCACCACTTTGGCAGAACCGGCAGCTAATTTTTTGTTGCCCAGGCCCAGAATGGACTTCCGGAAGCAGCATCTAAACAGAGTACCGGTTGTTCACCTATTTGAATCCCACCACTGGTCACACCCAACCTATTTTTACCACAGTTGTTAGGCAAATCTTTGCCGTTGTTCAGTGAATCAGGTTGTTAAGCAGGTCTGGCTTCCCCCATTCACTTTGCTTGTCAGAAGCTGGCTGGAAACAAAAGATAAACTTAGTTACCAAAAGAAAGATGTAAAATGAATTCCTTACAGTGAAGGTGTAGAAGATTGCTACTGACTTGGTTTACATGGGGCCCTGTTGGTTTTTTAAATTAGAACTTATTTCTCAACTTTCCTCTAAAACGTGGGTGTCCAACTTTGGCAAATTAAGATTTGTGGACTTCAACTCCCAGAATCTCCCAGCCAGTAAGACTTGTGGACTTCAACTCCCAGAATCCTCCAGCCATTAAGACTTGTGGACTTCAACTCCCAGAATCCTCCAGCCATTAAGACTTGTGGACTTCAACTCCCAGAATCTCCTAGCCAGTGAGACCTGTGGACTTCAACCCCCAGACTGGCTGAGCAATTCTGGAAGTTGAAGTCCACAGGTCTTAAATTTGCCAAGGTTGGACACCCCTGCTCTAAAACAACATCTTTTAAAGATGAAGAATGCTAATTCTTATTAGCCAGGGTGATGGTTTCTTAAAATAAGCAGATCTTATGGTAGAAGTTGTGATTTGTGTTCATAAGCTTCACAATCTCTTCTCTCTTTCCCCAGACGCCTAAGAAGATCGAACTCGTGAGGCTGCCTTTTGGATAGTATTCTTAGAATATATTCAGTTTTTTAAACTAGAAAACAAGAAGACCCTTGAATGGATGTTTGTGTCAGCCTTTTCAAAATGATCATAAGAGACATGTGGATGGAATGGACCAGCAACTATAACATCTTTAGAGAAAAACAAGAAACAGAAGAAAGAAAGGATTCTATTCTAAAGCCAAGGACAATGGAAACAAGCCAGAGAGTGATTGGCATAAAAAGGAGAAACAAAATGGAGCACCTGCGAATTGTGATGCAAATGTTTTGGAGGAGAGCAGAAAATAGGAACACGAGGTAACTAATTCAAGTTCTTCTTTGTTGATCACCCACCCTTGTTTATCACTTCATTAGCTTTACCCTGAGGGAGATTCAGATGTATTGCTACATCTGTTCCTTTAAGGAGTTAAAAGCAGCCAGGAGGTACATCTAAGAATAACTTGTGGAAGGTAGATTAGCATGATAATGTGACTGGACCAGTTTTCTGCTCTGATGGAATTCACACAGTTTGGTAAACCTACATGAAGGAGAAAAAGCTGCTTTCGTAAAGTGTGCAGTGCCCAAACCAATGTGATCGGCTAAGGCAATTGTGGGTTTGCCCAAAACGTAAAGGTAATGGCTGGGTTCCCACAATATATGGTGAAACACAAATTAGTCAACTCCATTGTAGCACAGTCTAACCTGTGGTTCCCTAGCTGTAGGAATCCAGCTTCACCAAAGATAACATTTTGCTTCTTGGATGAGAAGGAAGACATTTTCAAAGGAAAAACGCCCCAAGAAAGCACTTTTGGGACAACCATGATCTAGGATGGTTGAGAACCTCTATTGACATGAACCCTACTGCAGTTCTCATCCTTCCCAGTCATGCTGCAATTGCAAAAAGCCAACACAGTCCTAGGCTCCATTAAGAGAGGGATAGAAGCAAGGTCATGTGAAATATTAATGCCACTTTATAATGCCTTGGTAAGACCACACTTGGAATGTTGCATCCAGTTTTGGTTACCACCCTATTAAAAGAGAAGAGAAGAACAACAACAATGATTAGGGGACTGGAGGCTAAAACATCTGAAGACAGTTTGCAGGAATGGGGTATGTCTGTTTAATGAAAAGAAGGACTAGGGATAATATGATAGCAGTCCTCCAATAATTGCAGGATTGCCCCAAACAAGAGCGGGTCAAGCTATTCTCCAAAGCACCTGAAGGAAGGACAAGAAGCAATGGATGGAAACTAATCAAGGAGAGAATCAACTTAAAACTAAGGAGAAATTTTGTAATGGTGACAACAATTAACCTGTGGAATGACTTGCCTCCAAAAGTTGTGAGTGCTCCAACACTGGAGATTTTTAAGAAGACATTGGACAACTATTTGTTTGAAATGATATAGGGCAAGGGTCTTCAAACTTGGCCCTTTTATGACTTGCGGACTTCAACTCCCAGAATTCCTCAGCCAGGCACGCTGGCTGAGGAATTCTGGGAGTTGAAGTCCACAAGTCATAAAAGGGCCAAGTTTGAAGATTCCTGATATAGGGTCTCCTGCCTGAGCAGGGGGTTGGACTAGAAGACCTCCAAGGTCCCTTCCAACTCTGTTATTCCAGTAGAGACACGCCTATTGATTACATCCAGAACCTCCCTAGGCTCTCAGATATCTTTCGGTTATGGAAGGCTTTTCCAAATGTGCCAAGCTGGATCAAGCTGAAGTAAAATGGACTTAAAGGCCTTGGAAAAAGCGTGGATGTCAGATAGGCGCCACCTGGTTGTCTTAGCCGAGGATGCCATTGCAATTACAGTGTTCTGTTACGTTTAAGATCAGGTTGCCAGCTCCACACAGACATGTTGCACTGAAAAGACAACCCATCCTGCTCTGTTTAAAGCTGAGTTACGCCGCTCAAAGGTTAATCAGTCCACTTGTTGTCCATCAAGCAACTTGTCACAGCTGATCATAGCAAATTGTTTGGCGGTGAAGCCATTATGCCATGAATAGGTTTCTGGGAATGTCTGAAATGTGTGTTCAGACATAAGCAAAGCTGCTTGGAGAACAGGGGGCAGGGAAGGGGCAGGAAAAGGGTACTGGAGCCCTTAGTTTGGTTTATCTACATCAGGGGTTCTCAACCTTGGCAACTTTAAGACTTGTGGACTTCAACTCCCAGAATTCCTCAGCCAGCTTTGCTGGCTGAGGAATTCTGGGAATTGAACTCCACAAGTCTTAAAGTTGCCAAGGTTGAGAACCCCTGATCTACATCCTAATACTTGGGTGTTGAGGTGTATCTGCCTAGTCCTTGAACATTCAGGTTGCAAGTGTAGGTAGTTTTCTACTTAAAATTTAGTGACCATTCAAAGTTTACAATGGCACAGAAAAAGGGATTCGTGATTGTTTTTCACGATTATAACCGTTGAGCATCCCCATGGTCGTGTGATCAAAATTGGACACTTGGCAACTGGCCTGCAGTGTTCCGGGATCATGGGATCGATCCCCTTTCTGACCAGCAAAGCCAATGGGGAAGCTAGATTCGCTTATACAACTGTGTTATTAGCTTAACAACTGCAGTGATTCACTTAACAACTGTGACAAGAAAATGGAGCAAAACTCCCTTAACAACTGTTTCACTTAGTAGCAGACTCTCATTTCAGCTGTCCTGCGAGAACAGGGGTAGGCCACCTTGGCTCTTTTATGACTCGTGGACTTCAACTCCCAGAATTCCTGAGCCAGCATGGCTCAGCATGGAAACCTCTCCCTTTCCCCTCAGCATGGCTGGCTCAGGAATTCTGGGAGTTGAAGTCCACGAGCCATAAAAGAGCCAAGGTTGCCTCCCCTGTGCTAGAACATTCAGGATGAATTGTTGTGATTGTTGAATCTATCTGGAAGATCTTAAATGTTGCCCTTGTGCGCTATTTTTTTTTTTTTTAACAGGATACTGAATCAGCTTCGGGCCTGCAGTTGCTTTTTTCAGCTGCGTAAAATTGAGCAGTCCATTTGCTTAAGCGTGAAAGATGTGGACACAGTCAGGGTGTGCTCAGTGCTGTCCAGGAAACAGTGTGCAATTTGGCACTCGCTCGTCCATCAAATTGGATCCCCTGCAGCGGTCCCTAATTATTTTCAGCTGCAGGCAAGCCTCTGACTTGGTTCATTGGTGCTCTGCTTTCCTTACAGGTCACCATCTGTCTGAGCCTGATAGAGATACTTGTCTGATGGGGCTAAAATTACCCCAAGTAGGATGACATTTCTTAGTCCTGGCTTGGCTGAATCAGAAAGAGCTGAGGGTAGATGGGAAAAGGGGGGCTCATGCCAAGTTTCTGGGAGGGGGGGAGAGGTAGACACATGGAGAGCCTTGGGAGTGACATTGATAGCAATAGCACTTAGACTTATATACTGCTTCATAGCACTTTACAGCCCTCTCTAAGCCAGCGGTTCTCAACCTTTTCCGGGGCTCAGCCCCCCCCCAAAAATGGCCACCACCCCCCAAAAATGGCGGGCCCACATCGCGCATGTGCGGTGCAACAGGGCGCATCGCGTATGCGTGGCGCGACAGCCCGCATCGCAAAGGGGAAAAAAATGGCCGCCCAATAAATAAATAAATAAATAAATAATGGCCGACCCAAAAAAAATGGCAGGCCCACATCGCGCATGCGCGGCACGACGGCCCGCATGGCAAAGGGGAAAAAATGGCCGACCAAAAATTATATATATATATATGGCCGACCAAAAAAAAATGGCCGACCAAAAAAGAAAATGGTGGACTGCAGTGTTTGGCGACCCCCATGAAATCGACCCCAAATGGGGTTGCGACCCACAGGTTGAGAACCGCTGCTCTAAGCGGTTTACAGAGTCAGCATATTGCCCCTGACAATCTGGGTCCTCATTTTATTGACTTCGGAAGGATGGAAGGCTGAGTCAACTTTGAGCTGGTGAAAATCGAACTGCTGGTGGTCGGCAGTCAGCAGAATTAGCCTGCAGTACTGCATTCTAACCACTGCGCCACCACAGCTCTTAATCAACTATCTGATTGCAGGGAGTCCTTGACATACAACGCCAATTGAGCTGGAACGTCCATTACTAAGCAATGCAATTAAGTGCTTCATCACATAACCATATCTGATTTTTCTCCCCCTTTTTTTTTTTTTTTTTTTTTTGCTGTGGTCATTAAATCACGTAATTGTTCAGCGAACCCAACTTGCTTTACTTTGCTTCTTGAAAGCCAGCTAGTAAGATCACATAGTGATTATGTGACCCCAGAACTGCATGCCAAGTTGCCAAACGCCTGAATTATGACCGTAGGACCCTGCCGTGGTCCTAAATGGGACGGCTCAGTTTTTTCAGTGCTTGTCATAACTGAATGATCAGTAAGCCAATGGTCGTACTTCAAGGATTATCTATATGGCATAACCATTTATCAATAAAAAAGAAAATGTGTTGGAACTTTGGGTTGAACAATGGGTCCTTGGTGCTTTCTGAGGTTGGTGGTTTTCTTGGAGATGTTTCAGTACCCAAACTACGTAACATCATCAATGCACTGATGATATTATCTAGTTTGGTACTGAAACGTCTGCAAGAAAACAACCAAGCTAAGAGAGCACCAAGGACCCCTCATAACTATGTATAATATCAGCTGTTTTCAGCAGATGCAAGGAGGAATATACTTCTAGTTCAGGGGTGGCCAATTAATTTTTCCAAGGGACCACATGAAAAACTCAGACGTGTTGTGAAGGGCCCAGCCAGGAAACCCTATACCACAGGTCAGCAATCTGCGGCTCTAGAACCACATGCAGCTCTTTGAGCCTTCCCCTGCAGCTCCCAGCCTCCTCTGCCATTTGCAGAGAGAGACAGAGAGAGGCACTTGCGCTTCCTCCGCCCCCCCCCGTGTGTAAAAGAGAGTGGCTTCACCCTGTTTCACGAGCTGACAAGTTATTGAGCGGGGCTCCTGCCTTGGCTGCGTCTCTGCAGGAAGCAGGAACAGCAGGAGAGAGCTAGCTAGCCCAGCTATGCTGACTCAGGAATTCTGGGAGTTGAAGTCCATGAATCATAAAAGAGCCGAGGTTGCCTACCCCTTAGCTAGCCCAATAAGAATGTGTGTCAGCTTGTTGGAGAACAGCTTGAAGCCAGCTTGCCAGGTGAACAGAAGATCGGAGAGAGGGAGAGAAAGGGGGGAAGAGAGAAAGAGAGGGAGGGAGAGAGAAAGAGAGGGGGAGAGGAAAGAGAAAGGGGGGAGGAAAGAGGAAAGAAAAAAGAAAGAGAAAGGAAAGAAAAGAGGGCGAGGGAGAGGAAAGAAAAATAGGGAGGGAGGGAGAGGAAAGAGAAAGGGGGGAAAGTGCAAGTGCCTCTCTCTCTCTCACACACACACACACACACACACACACACACAGACACAGACACACAGAGAGTGGGGGAAGAGGAGTGGCAGACCAAGGGCAGAAAGAGGGAGGGAGAGAGAGGGAGGGAGGGAGGGAGACAGACAGAGAGACCCTTTTGACATCTAAAATGAAGATAACACTGCATATATCCTTTTTTACCTTTATGATATAATACCTATAATAAAGGTAAAAATGGAAATATGCAGTATTATCTTCATTTTAGATATCAAAAGGGTTTTGCAGCTCCCAGTGTTTTGTTTTTGGTGGGAAACGAGTCCAAGTGGCTCTTTGAGTGTTTTGGGTTGCCTACCCCTCTACACCATTTCAGACAAATGGCTGTCCAGTCTCTTCTTAAAAACGTCCAGTGTTGGAGCATTCACCGCTTCTGAAGGCAGGTTGTTCCGCTGATTAATTTCATTTTTCTCCCACCATCGTTCCCCCACTCTGTTATCTCCCTCCCTCCCTCCCTCTTTTTTTCTGAAAAAAAAAATTAAACCCTACCAAGCAGTTTATTCTAGTACCTGGGATTTCCTAACCAGATTGCAGATGACTTGAGTGTGTTTAATAAAAACGATAGCGTGTGAATGAGTCAGAATTTCTTTTTCTCTTTTTAAAAATCTTTCCCTCCCACTATGTAGATGCAGCATAGTTGGGGAAATGGGTCTCTTGGTCTGCACGAAGGAATTACCAATCTCTCTCTCCTGTGGGTGTATGCAAAAATTCAACCGGTTGGGGAAAATAACAGCAGCGTACCTTTCCATACCGTTGAGACACTCACAGAAGGAAAGACATGAGAACATAAGAACATAAGAAGAGCCATGCTGAATCAGGCCGAAGCCCATCGAGTCCAGCATTCTGTGTCACACAGTGGCCCACCAATTGTACATGGGGATCTTGAGCAGAAAGAGAAGGCAAAACCCTCCCTTTCCCTTGACCCCCAACAAATGGTACTCAAGGGAATCCTGCCTGCCTCAACCAACATAGAGGCGGCACAGGGACATCCGTTTTAATAACCACCGATACACTTGGCATCCATGAATCTGTCTAACCCTGCCTTGAAGCTATCAAGGCTGACAGCTGTCACGACCCCTTCTGGAAGTGAATTCCATAAATCAACAACCCTCTGGGTGAAGAAATATTTCCCTTTATTTGTCCTCACTTTCTTAGCTATGAGCTTTAGGGAGTGCCCCCTTGTCCTGGTATTGTGTGATAGAGAAAAGAATTTTTCTCTATCCACCTTTTCTATCCCATGCATGATTTTATACACTTCGATCAAGTCACCCCTTAAACGCCGTCTTTCAAGGCTGAAGAGACCAAGGCGTTGCAATCTGGTTTCATAAGGGAGGTGCTCCATTTCCTTGATCATTCTTGTTGCCCTTTTTTGCACGAGAGGCCCGAGTGTGCAGCTTCTACCACGGACGACCCCCCCAAATGAATCTGTAGTTTCACAAGACAGACAGGGCTTTCTTGTTTCGAGGGCTGTCGAAAAACTTTGTGGTAGAGAAGGACCCGTACACAACATTCTTTGTGTTTTTAACCAACCTTCCTCTAGCTGGCGTTCCTGGGTTGTTTACAACTACCATCCCCATCATTATTCCTCAGTGGAGAAGAAAAGAAAAATGCTCCTTACCAAACTTTTAATAATGATGATGATGTTGGAAGAGACCTTGGAGGTCATCTAGTCCAACCCCCTGCTCAGGCAGGAAACCCTATACCAGGAAACCCTATACCTTTTAGAGACCGAGTGCCCAAACTGCAACCCAAAACCCACTTATGTATTGCCGGGTGCCAGGTAGGTGTGGCCCACTTGGGTGCAGCTACGGTGGGCGTGACACGGGTGGGCGTGACACATTGGGTGGGCGTGGCCACTGGATGGGTGTGGCTGCAGTAGTCATGGCAGACGGCATGGCTGGGGGGACGTGGCCACCTCAATGTTGCTTAGGAGAAGGGACACCTACGGGAGCAGGGCAGGGTTGGGGGAGATCCAGGGGGGTCTCTGGCGGGTGGGATGGTGGGCTCCCCAATGGCGGCTCCAGGCTGGCTGGCCTTAGGCCAGTGATGGCGAACTTTTAGAGACCACGTGTGCTGGGGTGATGGCGCGTGCCCACAGAGGGATCCGCATGCCGCCTCTGGCATGCATGCTATAGGTTCGCCACCACTGACCTATACCATTTCAGACAAATAACTCTCCAATTTCTTCTTAAAAACTTCCAGTGTTGGAGCATTCACAGCTTCTGGAGGCAGGTTGTTCCACTGGTTAATTGTTCTAACTGTCAGGAAATTTCTCCTTAGTTCTAGGTTGCTTCTCTCCTTGATCAGTTTCCATCCGTTGCTTCTTGTCCTGCCTTCAGGTGCTTTGGAGAATAGCTTGACTCCCTCTTCTTTGTGGCAGCCCCTGAAATATTGGAACACTGCTATCATGTCCCCCCTCGTCCTTCTCTTCATTAAACTAGACATACCCAATTCCAGCAACCGTTCCTTATATGTTTTAGCCTTTTGAGTCACACTTCCCGTTATCTTCTGATGAAATGGACTTAGAAAGGTGAGAGCATGGACTCTTCAGGATTGCCCTCCTGAAAGACTTAGTGGGACGAGATGTGTCTCGTGAGGAAGGCAGCTGGTTTGAGTTTGGGCAGTGCCAGATTATTTCTGTGTGGCAGCAACCCCTCCCCCCAAAAAGCGCCAATGCAGTCCTAGGCTGCATTGACAGAGGGATAGAATCAAGATCACAGAAAGTTCTAGTTTCGCTTTACGAGGCCTTAGTAAGATCACACTTGGAATACTGCCTCCAGTTTTGGTCACTACAATATAAAAAAAGATGTTGAGAAAGAGTGCAGAGAAGAGCAACGAGAATGATTAGGGGACTGGAGGCTAAACCATATGAAGAATGGTTACAGAAATTGGGTATGTCTAATGAAAAGAAGGACTAGGGGAGACATGATAGGAGTATTTCCAGTATTTGAAGGGCTCCTACAAATATGAAGGGGTCAAAACTGTTTTCTAAAGCACCAAAATGCAAGACAAAAAACAATAGATGGAAACTAACCAAGGAGAGAAGCAATCTAGAATTAAGGAGAAACTTCCTAACGGTGAGAGCAATCAGCCAATGGAACGGCTTGCTTTCAGAAGTTGATTTTGCTCTGTTACCGGAGGCTTTCCAAGAGAGACTGGACAGCCATTTGTCTGAAATTATTATTATTATTAATTAGATTTTTATGCCGCTCCTCTCCAAAGGACTTGGAGCGGCTAACAACATGAACAAAAAACATCACAGCATTTAAAAACCCAGAGTCGACAAAGCATTTAAAAGACCCCCCAAACACATTCATCATACAGACACAATCACAATCATCCCCAGGCCTGCCGGCATACGGTCTCCTGCTTGAGCCAGGGTTGGACTAGAAGACCTCCAAAGTCCCTTCCAACTTGGTTATTCTAGGTTTTATGTTCCCCGTGGAACATGGTGCTAGCAAGAGAAGAACAGATGATGCTCCAAATTTGAAGGGTTTTTGTTTGTTTGTTTTAGCAAGTAAAGTCACATAGCATGGAGCTCTTGAGGCATAGAGCTTTAATTTCTTGATATGTACTTTCTCTCTGCCCTTCCTCTCTATCAACACACACTTACAAACACACTTCATTTTCTTAGAAATAAGATAAACAGAATTCATAGCTGGTTTTACTCTGCGTATTCAGCTCTTACCACATTAGTATTTCCATTGTAACTTGGTTTGTGTTTCCTTGATTGACAGCTGGTTTTTTTTAAAAATCATTTGCATATGTTCTCTTAAGTGAACTGGAGAGGAGAGCGGCTTTCAGAAGGGAAGTAAGATTTACCAAGGAAGTAGTGCCTAGTAGGTAGTCTTCCCCAAGGTGATGCCCCCCCCCCCACATATCCTGAATTACATTGCATTATCATCCTGAGATATTATGGACAGGACAGCTTTGCAGGAAGGCTCTTTCCTTCCCAATCTTGATTGTCTTGACCTGACAGATTTTGAGTATTGGGCCCTATCCAACAAGATGCAGTTCAGTGGTGAGAACAAGTAAAGCTCTGCTCTTAGGCAGGAAAAACCAAATGCACAGGTATAGAATAAGTGGTACCTGGCTCAACAGTAGCAACTGTGAGAGGGATCTAGGTAACCACCACTTAAATATGAGCAGAAGTGTGCTGTAACTGCCAAAAAAGCCAGTGCCATTCTAGGCTGCATCAACAGAGGGATAGCATTAAGACAACAAGAAGTGATAACTACTGCTTTACATCATGCTGGTATCACCACACTTAGAATACTGTGTCCAGTTTTGGTCACCACAATGCAGAAAAGATGTTGGGACTCTAGAGCAGGGCTCTTCAAACTTGGCCCTTTTATGACTTGTGGACTTCAACTCCCAGCACAGGAGATGGAGAATGTTATAAGAACTCTGTGGACCATCTGGCTTAGCTTCGGAGAAGAATTATATCAAGGGCCTTCGGTTGTAATCATTAATCCTGAAAATAAAAATAATATAGGAAGTTGCTTCCCTTGGTCTCAGGCATTGGATGGCCCTTTGCATGTTTTAGACCAGGGGTCTGGCTGAGGAATTGTGGGAGTTGAAGTCCACAAGTCATAAAAGGGCCAAGTTTGAAGAGCATTATTTTTGCATGGAAGCCAGCCAGATGTTCTGAAAAGTACCCTCACCCATTCATAGGAACACGGGCTATTTTTGACAGCACAAAAGAAAGAACTTTTCACACTTGCACACACACACACACACACACACACACACACACACACACTGATTGAAACCAAGACTTTCTCGTTTTGCAACTCGGTCCCAGGCATTGCAAAGCCACCTCCTCCCTTTCCGTTGCTCTGGTTTCAGCACCCATGTAACTTTTGTGGCACGTGTGACCATTTTATAATCATTCATTCTTCAAAAGCATGACTCAAGTTGTGTGTGGTTAGCTTTACTCCAACCTCAGAAAAATGGAAGTGCTTGTTCATCTTCACGTCCTAAGTTATCTTAATTTACCTGTTTATGGGTTGTCCTGGAACCTGGATGAATATATTGGAACATTTTGCTTATTTATATTTATGTATTTATACCCAGCCTTTATTATGTTTACAAATAACTGAAGGTGGCAAACATATCCAACACACCTTCTCCTGGTATTTTCCACATAGCAACAACCCTGTGAGGTGAATTGGGCTGAGAGAGACAGTGACTGGCCCAAGGTCACTCAGCTGGCTTTCATGGCTAAGGCAGGACTTTAACTTCCTTCCCTCCCTCCCTCCCTCCCCTTCCTTCCTTCCTTCCTTCACTTTCCTCCCTTCTTTCCTTTCCTCTCTCCTTTCCTCCCTCCCTCCTTCCCATTCCTTCCTCCCCCACCCTTTCCTCCCTCCCTTTCCTCCCCCGCCCTCCCTCCCATTCCTTCCTCCCCCCTCCCTTCTTCCTTTCCTCCCTCCTTTCCTCCCTTCCTTTCCTCCCTCCCCCTTCCTTCCCTCCCTCCCTCCTTTCCTCCCTCTGTCCCTCCCATTCCTTCCTCCCCTCCTTTTCCTCCCTTTCGTTCCTCCCCATCCCTTCTTCCTTTCCTCCCTCCTTTCCTCCCTCCCATTCATTCCTCCCTCCCTCCCTTTCCTCCCTTCCCTCCCTCCCTCCTTTCCTCCCTCTGTCCCTCCCATTCCTTCCTCCCTCCCTTTCCTTCCTCCCCCTCCCTTCTTCCTCCCCTCCCTCCCTCCCTTTCCGTCCTTCCTTCAGTTTCCTCCCTTCCTTCTTTCCTTTCCTCTCTCCTTTCCTCCCTCCCTCCTTCCCATCCTTTCCTCCCTCCCTTTCCTTCCTCCCTCCCCCTCCCTCCCTCCCTCCCTTTCCTTCCTTCCTCCCTCCCTCCTTTCCTCCCTCCCTTTCCTTCCTTCCTCCCCCTTCCCTCCCTCCCTCCCTCCCTCCTTTCCTCCCTCTGTCCCTCCCATTCCTTCCTCCCCCCTCCTTTTCCTCCCTCCCTTTCCTTCCACCCCCTCCCTCCGTCCTCCCTCCCTTTCCTTCCCCCTCCCTCCCTCCCTTTCCTCCCTCCCTTTCCTCCCTCCCTGCCTGCCTGCTTAGAGATTTCCAAGAGGAAGAAAAGATTTCACTTGTCAAAACCCCAAACTAATTTACAAGGGCTCTTGTACAAGGAAGGGTAAATTTGGTCTTTGCTCGCAATTAGGAAGTATGAACTTGAGATTTTCATGCCACGTTTGTGCCCTATGACCACCTTATATTTCTTGCCCGCCTTGAGTTAATTGAAGATTTGGGAGGTTCCTGGAATGCTCCTTCAGTGACCTTCGAAGAAAGTAAATGCAGACTCTTTCACTCAGTACCATTAATGAATCAAGACTTCTGCCGGTAAGATAACATCTCTCATTAACCAAAGGCGGAAATTAATAAATGGCTGCAAATGTCTGAGAGCTATATTTACATGCCCGCATCTAAACTCTTTGTACCTTGGGGGTGAAGTAGAAAAGAAAACTTCCATAAATTTCTTGGTGGAAGTTTGTTTTCCAGACATCCAAAGAGAACTTGCAGGCAAGAATATCAGGGCACGTAAAGCGAATCACCAAGATTTGGAATCTCTTGGGTGGGATTTCAAATGACGGTCTGTCATTTTTTCTGACAAACATGCCTGAACTTTCTTGATTTATGTCATCAGATTCTGAATGCAGTCCTTAAACTGTAGATAGATGTGACTCAGCAGCATGATAACGCTGCACCAACGACAATTGTAACAAGTTCTATCAACAGAAGTGCAGTTTCCATATCATGGCACATAATCGATTAATTATAGCATAGTCAGACATTATGAGGACTGTGTCCAATTCTAGATTCCAATTTTTAAGAAAAATTGGGAAGAACCATGGAGCAATGCAGAGAAGAGCATCAGATACAAATTGGAGCATTCAGCTTTTCCAAAGCACCAGAGGGCAGGACAAGAAACAATGGATGGAAACTAATCAAGGAGAGAAGCAACCTAGAACTAAGGAGAAACTTCCTGACAGTCAGAACAATTAACCAGTGGAACAACCTGCCTCCAGAAGCAGTGAATGCTCCCACACTGGAAGTTTTTAAAAAGAGACTGGACAGCCATTGGTCTGAAATGGTATAGGGTTTCCTGCCTGAGCAGGGGGTTGGACTAGATGACCTCCGAGGTCCCTTCCAGCTCTATTCTAATTGACTTCTTGTGCTCCCTTAGGCGTGAAAGCTGATTGGGTGACTTTGGGCCAATCACCAGGAGACTGTGAGTTCTAGTCCCACCTTGGTCATGAAAGCCAGTTGGGTGCTTTGGGGCCCGTCACTCTCTCTCAGACTCTCTCTCTTAGACCAACCCACCTCCCACGGTTGTGGTTGGGGGAAAATAGGAGGGGGAAGGAGTATTGGGTACGTTCGCTGCCTTGAGTGATTTATAAAAAATAATAAATGCAGGATATAAAAATAAATAAAATAGTTAAAAGATTACATGACAATCACGTCACTGTGAGTGGGGGCATATTCCCTCTCAGCCCTTTTCCGGTTGGCAGAGTCAGGTCTTATTTCTGAAAGACAGCAGGATCAGGACATGTCTCTTGATCCATGATATGACATTGCTTCTTAAATGGCCACCATCACTTCACATTGCACCCAGAAAGCTACTGATAACATCAGGGCAATTGGTGAAGTGGCGATGTTGGGAATATAGGATGAGGTGCAACCACGGTTACTGTTTGGACCAGTTCTGGCTCCCATTCATCAAGAGCATCCTGAAGTAAGGCATTTTGCAGTAACCCAACTGCAAGATGGTTAAGGAAGGACCTCACTGAATCGGCACATAAGACAAATCTATGCAAAGGCTCTTTTGGCCACATCCCTCACCTGCCCTTCAAGCACAATAACAAAGTTGGAAGGGACCCTGGAGGTCTTCTAGTCCAACCCCCTGCTCAAGCAGAAACCCTGTATCATTTGAGACAAATGGTTGTCCTATGTCTTCTTAAAAACCTCAAGTGTTGGAGCATGCACAATCTCTGGAGGCAAGCCGTTCCACTGGTTAATTTTTCTCCCTGCTAGGAAATTTCTTCTTAATTCTAGGTCGCTTCTCTCCTTGATTAGTTTCCATCCACTGCTTCTTGTCTTGCCTTCAGGTGCCTGGGAGAACAGGCTGACCCCCCTCTCTTTTGTGGCATGTCATCCCTGGTTCTTCTTTTCATTAAACTAGACATACCCAGTTCCAGCAACCATCCTTTGTATGTTTTAGCCTCCAGTTGCCTAATGATCTTTGTTGCTCTTCTCTGTACTTCTCAGCCAGCAAAAGCTATGAGTTCAGGAGGATCTGCCAGTTGCCTACCACTTCCATCTAAGAAGTGCTTCTAATGGAACAATCTTGAGAGACAACAGAAAGAGTCACAGCCAGGAGAACAGTCTGGTTAAAGATCGCTTGGAACCCTAGATTCTTAGGCTCTAAAAGCGACGGGTTAGAAATGTACCTTCAGACCTGCCAGATTATGTTACCGTAACCTTCCAATAAAGTAGATCTGGTTCATCAGGACGTGCTTCCTGTTTATATACCTCACAAGGCTAACACCACCCATTCAGAACTAAGTTGGAAGCCATTGATGTTGCTTCTAGAAAAGACTCCTTTCAGCTTCTAGAACTAAGGAATTTGGACCTGGGTTTTGTCACAGGGAATAGCTGGGGAGCCTGTTTCTGTGTCAATCAAGGTCACAACCAAGTCCTTTTAACTCAGATTCGGAAACAAACTGGTTTGAAAGAGTGATGGTTTAGAAATATCCTGATCTAATAAAATATTTTTCAAAAAAAAAAAAGAAATATCCTGACCTCTTCTCGGCAGCTCGCACCTGTTGTCAAAGTACTGTTGCTGTTCCGTTCCAGCTGAAGTTTTCAGATTTTTTAAGTCTTTTAAGGTCCTTGACCCCTGTAACCAAGGGGGGGGGAGTTGCACCATTTCCTGGAAGTTTGTTATGGTGCTACAGGCTGGCTTAAGCATAGAGTTCCTTGATAAGAATGAAAACCAGGGGTAGGCAACCTTGGCTCTTTTATGACCTGTGGACTTCAACTCCCAGAATTCCTGAGCCAGCATGGCTCAGCTTGGAAACCTCTCCCTTTCCTCTCAGCATGGCTGGCTCAGGAATTCTGGGAGTTGAAGTCCACAGGTCATAAAAGAGCCAAGGTTGCCTACCCCTGATGTAAACCCTACAGTGAGGAACTACAGGAAGTCTTCGGCTTACGACCACACTTGAGCCCAAACTTTCTGTCGTTAAGTGAGTTTTGCCCCATTTTACGACCTTTCTTGCCACAATGGTTAAGTCGGTCACTGCACTTGATAAGGTAGCAACCCAGCTGTTAATTGAATCTGGCTTCCCCATCGACTTTGCTTGTTGGAAGGCGGTCACGTGACCCCTCAACACTGCAACCGTCATAAAGATGAGTCAGTTGCCAAGCATCTGAATTTCGATGGTCACCTGGCCATGGGGAATGCTGAAATGACCGTAAGTGTGAAAAACGGTCATAAGTCACTTTTTATTTCAGTACCGTTGTGACTGGACACTAACCACACTGCTGTAAGTCAAGGGATATTTGCACACTGCATTTCTCCATTTGCTTTCCATCGTTCTGATTTCTTGGGCAACGCTGGGATTTGTAAAATATGGCCCTTTTTGTGCGTGTTGCATAATGAGAGCTTTTTTTTTTTTTTAAAGTCCCTGATTGTGTGGATAGCAAGATTTCAGTCCCTGCAAGAAAGCTAGTAAAGTTGGGGGGTGGGAGGGGGGGATACTGTATGTTGATAATGTGAGTCCAGGCCCTGCCACCTGCCCAGTTTAAGCCTTTAGGTGTTGAAGTGGCTCCTAGATTAGTACAAAAAGAGGTAACTGATTTTGAACATGGCAGAAGAGGAAAGACAACAGCCAAGCGAACAAGGTAGCCGCAGGGCAGACTTTTCTTGCGCTCCTTTCTACCACGTCATCAAATGTTTTCTGCTATCGCCTTGTTTCCTAAGAATAGCGATTTGCATAGATTTTTATTTCTGATAGCAGGATGCTGCTGGTAGGTTTTTCCTCATTTCTCTGCAGAATCTGATAATAATAATTTCAGTGCACAATCAAGATGGTTGTGGTTTCCTGAGTAGTTCTTTGACTTCCTTGTCTTCAATAAGTAACCTTGGTGATTTGGAAAGTTTTTCCTATGAGATGATATATAACAGGGGTCTTCAAACGTGGCCCTTTTATGACTTGTGGACTTCCAACTCCCAGAATTCCTCAGCCAGGCATGCCTGGCTGAGGAATTCTGGGAGTTGAAGTTAACAAGTCATAAAAGGGCCATGTTTGAAGAGCCCCTGATGTGTAAGAAAGTGGGGTTACCAGCTTGGCTGGCTTCAAATGGACCAAGCCATGGAAGTCATGGGGATCAATATCTATTAGCCCTATGAAAGTCATCTTCTGGGGGAGCAGTGGGCTGGCTGTGGAGTTGGTTGACCCCTGTGGAAACAGACTGTTGCACCAGATAGACCAGGAGTTTGGTCCAGCAGGGCCCTGATCGTATCTTCTACGCATACTGCTTGACTTATAACCATCTGTATTACAACCAAAATCATTTATTTGTTTATTATTTATTATTATTTGATTTGACTTCTATGCCGCCCTATTCCGGAGAACTCAGGGCGGCTCACAACATAAATAGAAATCACCAGTTAAAATACATATATAAAAACCCCTAAGTTAAAAGAAAACCAATCATTCAACAAACATACACACCAACATACACTGGCTAGGGGCAAGATGTTAACTGCCCCAGGCCTGCCGGCAGAGGTGTGTTTTAAGCAGTTTACGACTGTTTTAGCGACTGTTTGAAGTTACACCGTCCCTGGAAAAAATGACTTACAGGAGGTCCTCACATTTACAACCTTGGCCGCATCCCTGCAGCCACGTGTTTAAAATTCTGGTGCTTGGTAGCGACCATGGATTTACAACGTGCATTCATGTTGTACAACATACTTGTGAACTTCCCAGACAGCTTCCAACAAGGAAAATCGGGGGGGGGAGGGGGAACCGGATTCACATAACAATCATATGATTAAGTAACTACATTGAATCACAACTGTGGCCAGAAAAAGGTTGAAAAATCAGGGGCAACTCACTGTCCTACTTAGCAATGGAAATTCTTGTCCCTTTAGGATTTATATAATAATTTTGTTTAGTTTAGTGGGTTTTCTTTTGTTTTACCCTGTATTCACTTTGGGAAGTCGGGGGTGGATGGGCTGGGGGGGGGTCTAATAATGTACTCAACTGTAATACTTGCAATACATAAGAATGATATATTTATTGATACAAGAGGGGTTGCTCGGGCAGTACCTCTGGACCACATCTGGAGGGGGTGGAGAGTGAGGAGTGAAGGAGTGGAGGGAAGTAGGAAGGTTGTAGGAGTGAGGGTGGAGAGTGAGGGAGGGAGAGAGGGGAGGGGGAGGGAAGTAGGAGATAGGGAGGAAGGAAGAGGGGGATGTGGTGGAGGGGGTGCTGCCGAGCAACACCCATAGTTATTTTAAGTATTTTACGTAAGTTTTTAAAAGAATGTATGTTTTGTTTTGTCTGGGAAAAAGTTGAAAAAGATTGTATTAAGTTGAGTTGTATTTAATTTGATTCTTTTGTTTATAATTATAAAACTAATAAAATATTTTTTAAAAAAAGGAAATTCTTGTCCCGATTGCAATCGTAAGTTGAGGACTACCTGCTTGTTCTTCAGTTTCTGTCTGGTGGAAAGAGAATCACCATGACTGGATAAAATAAAGATTATGTGAAGTGTTAGTACAGGTAGTCCTCAGCTTAACAACCAAAGTTGAGCCCAAACTTTATGTTGCTAAGTGAGAAATTTGTTAAATAAGTTTTGCCCCATTTTACGACTTTGCTAGCCACAGCTGTTAAGTGAATCACTGCAGTTGTTAAATTAGTGACATAATTATTAAGTGAATCTGGCTTCCCCTTTGACTTTGCTTGTCAGAGGAACGCAAAAGGTCCCCGGGACACTGCAGCCGTCATAAATATGTGTCACTTGCCAAGCATCTGAATGTTGATCACATGACTGTGGGAATGCTGCAATGGTCGTAATTGTGAAAAATGGTCTTAAGTAACTTTTTTCAGTGCCGTTGTATCTTCGAACAGTCACTAAACAAACTAAGGACTACCTGTACCACTTTATAATGCTTTGGTAAGACCATACCTGGAAGACTGTATCCAGTTCTGGTCGCCATGATATAAAAAAGATATTGAGGTTCTAGAAAGAGTACAGAGAAGAGCTCTGGAGGCTAAAACATACAAAGAACAATTGCAGGAATTGGGTATGTTTAGTTTAATGATAAGAAGGACTAGAATTGACAAAATAGCAGTGTTCCAATATCTCCGGCTGCCCCAACAAAGAGGGAGTCAAGCTATTCTCCAAAGCACCTGAAGGCAGGACAAGAAGCAACAGATGAAAATAATCAAGGAGAGAACCAACCTAGAACTAAGGACAAATTTCCTGACAGTTAGAACAATATGGTGCTGGAGAAGACTCCTGCGAGTCTCCTGGATTGCAAGGTGATCAAACCGGTCAGTCCTAGAGGAGATCAACCCTGACTGCTCTTTAGAAGGCCAGATCCTGAAGTTGAAACTCAAGGACTCACTGGAGAAGAGCCTAATGCTGGGAAAGATGGAGGGCAAGAGAAGAAGGGGACGACAGGGAATGAGGTGGCTGGATGGAGTCACTGAAGTAGTAGGCGTGAGCTTAAATGGACTCCAGAAGATGGTAGAGGTCAGGAAGGCCTGGAGGAACGTTGTCCATGGGGTCGCAATGGGTCGGACACAACTTCGCAACTAACAACAACAACAATAAACCAGTGGAATGGCTTGCCTCCGGAAGTTGTGGGTGCTCCAATACTGGAGGTTTTATAGAAAAGATTGGACAACTATTTGAAATGGTATAGGGTCTCCTGCTTGAGCAGGGGGTTGGACTAGAAGACCTCCAAGATCCCTTCCAACTCTGTTATTCTGTTTATCCTAGCCTCAGGGTCTTTGTTCTCTTAATGTCTTTTACCCTAAAGCAGGGGTTCTCAACCTTGGCAACTTTTAAGACTTGTGGACTTCAACTCCCAGAATTCCTCAGCCAGCTTTCTGGATGTTGAAGTCTTTCTGGGAGTTGAAGTCCACAAGTCTTAAAGTTGCCAAGGTTGAGAACCCCTGCCCTAAAGGGAGTTGACATAATTTTCTACAGAGCATACTCCCTTCAGGCCGTAGCAGGGTCTGTATTTCTTCAGAATTACCAAGGTGGCGGCATCATTCCTTCTTGGAAATAAAGTGCTATCATCTCCCTGAAAAGCAGCAAAAGGGATACATAATCTTTTGAAGATAAAGTCACTCAGCTTGTCCATCAAAAGAGCACTACTTTTTTTAAAAAAACAACAGTAGCCTTTTGTTTCAGGGTGGGGAAGCACTGCGCTGTTTCTTCCTGTCCCTGGAAGTTAATCGCTCATGTAGTGTAAATAAATATATTTAGTCTCCAAGTTTCCAGGGGGAGGATTAGATCGCAAAAGGGGATTACATCAGTGGTTCTCAACCTTTTTAATACCGTGACCCCCAACCGGTCGTAAGTCGAGGACCACCCAACCGGTCGTAAGTCGAGGACTTCCCAACCGGTCGTAAGTCGAGGATTTTCCCTGCCCGGGAGCGCCGCGCATGCATGGTGCTGCCCTCTGCGCCGGCCGAGGTGTAGCTGGCAAGGGGCAGCGACGGCGCAGGGCGACCACCGGCTGGGCCACCAGCTGGCCCAGCCCAAGGGAGGTAAGGCACCCGCCTGGCCCCACGCGCACCAGCAACCCTCCCTGCGCCCGCCGGCCTCCCACCCCTGGCCCTCTTTTACTTACATTTTTAGTAGTTGCTCAGCAGGGAGGGGTGGAAACTTCCAGACAGCTCGCCTTCGCTGCAAACAACTTGCAGCACCGTTTGCAGACTGGGACTTTTGGTGGGCTCAGCAGGGCAGAGACAGCCTGGACAATTCCTATTGGCTTTTGAAAGCCAATAGAATTAGACTCTATTCAAGAGAGTCTATTCTATTGGCTTTCAAAAGCCAATAGAATAAGAGGGAGTAGCACAGCTAAGGAAAAGGGGGGGGAAATGGCAGACTGCGTTGTTTGGCGACCCCCGTGAAATGGTTGTTCGACCCCAAATGGGGTCGCGACCCATAGGGTTGAGAACCACTGGATTACATGATCCCGGGGCACTACAACTGTCAGAAATATGAACCACTTGCCAAGCGGCTTGAGTTTTGATCACGTGACCGCGGGGAGGCTGCAGTGGTCGTAAGGGTGAAAACGGCTGTAAGCCGGCTTTTTTCAGTGCCGTTGTAACTTTGAACGGTCACTAAATGAATGGCTGTAAGCGGAGGGTGACCTGTATTCACAGCACGTTGGATGCTGTGCAGTAAATATTGGAACTGTGGCTTCTGTTTGCTTTGCCCTTCTGTGCCAACCCCTACCTGAACGGCTGTGAGCATCATAAAACAACAGCTTGGCTTTAAAGGAACGGGAACGGGCACTTTTCCTGCCAAGGCGGAAGAAGTGAAGGGCTCTCCTTTTGTTTATAAGTGCCACTCCAGCCAGCTAAGTCACTTGGCAGCTCCCAGGAGTGGGCCTGCAGCCACAGAAGCACACCGGTGTTTCTGTCCCTCTTGTTCCTTTGGTACGTCTGTCCCCATCAAAGATCACACAACCGGAGAAATTACCCACAAGGACAGATCAGGCCTGATGGTCCTTTGAGGCCTATCTGAAAGGGCTTGAACAGTACTCTGCCTGCCAAGAATAGCAAAAGTTATGAAGATCATCTTTGCCAGCATCTAATATTTCTTCCCTTTTGTATGTTTGTTAGGTGCCTTTAAGTCAGTTTTGGATTCCTGGCAACTGCCCGGTTCCTGCAGTTCTCTTGGCAAAATTTCAGAAGTGGTTTGCCATTCTCTCCTCCTTCCTAAGGCCGAGAGAGAGAAAGGAACTGGTCCAAAGCCACCCAGCCAGTTTTCATGCCTAAGGCGGGACTAGAAGTCACAGTCTCCTGGTGATTGGCCCAAGGTCACCCAGCCAGCTTTGATGCCTTAGGTGGGACTAGAACTCACGGCTTCCTGGTGATTGGCCCAAGGTCACCCAGCCGGCTTTGATGCCTTAGGTGGGACTAGAACTCACGGCCTCCTGGTGATTGGCCCAAGATCACCCAGCCGGCTTTGATGCCTTAGGTGGGACTAGAACTCACGGCCTCCTGGTGATTGGCCCAAGGTCACCCAGCCAGCTTTGATGCCTTAGGCGGGACTAGAACTCACGGCCTCCTGGTGATTGGCCCAAGGTCACCCAGCCAGCTTTCATGCCTAAGGCAGGACTAGAACTCACGGCCTCCTGGTGATTGGCCCAAGGTCACCCAGCCAGCTTTGATGCCTTAGGTGGGACTAGAACTCACGGCTTCCTGGTGATTGGCCCAAGATCACCCAGCCAGCTTTGATGCCTTAGATCAGAGCTTTTCAACCTTTTCACCCATTGTACCACTTTTAGGATATGGCAACATTCGAGTACCACCAGTCGCCTAGCAAGGTGTCCAAAACATGATGACCAAAAAAAAAAAAGGAAAAAAGTGATAAAAGTACAGGTAGTCCTCGACTTACAATAGTTCACTTAGTGACTGTTCGAAATTACAATGGCACTGAAAAAAGTGCCCCCCAAGCCACAGCCGAGCAAGATACCTGCCTGCCCACCCAGGGGCGCTCTTCCTCCTGTCCGAGGTTTTCATTGTTGTGAGCATTTCTGTTGAGGATTGGCAGCGGGGGTGGGGTGGGGGGTTGTTTGATTTTTATTCCCCCCCCCGGTCTGCTGGGTGGTTGCAGCAGGTTTTGGTCACTTCACATGACCCTGGGACACTGTGACCGTCATAAATATGAATCAGTTGCCAAGCATCTGAATGTAAATCACAAGACCCTGGGGATGCTGCAACAGTCCAGCTGATCGGTGCTTCTTCTGGGCTCAGCAGAAGCACCAGGATCAGTGCTGCTTTCCAGCTGATTGGTGCTTCTTCAGGGCTCAGCAGAAGCACCAGGATCAGCCCTGCAGCTCCAGCTGGAGCCTGGCGCTGATCCTGGCGCTTCCGCTGAGCCTTGACAGCCCTGCAGCTCCAGCCGTCTCTCGCTCAGGCTTGTGCGGTGCTGCCACCAGTTCAGCTCATTCCCCTCCCACCACTTTTCTAGGATGCTCATGTACCACCTGCCAGGTGTCAATGTACCACAGGTGGCACCCGTACCACTGGTTGAAAAGCCCTGCCTTAGGTGGGACTAGAACTCCCACTCTCCAGGTGATTGGCCCAAGATCACCCAGCGGGCTTTGATGCCTAAGGTGGGACTAGAACTCCCATTCTCCAGATTTCTAGCCTGGTGCCCTAACCACTACAGCAAATTGGCTGTCATCAACTACCACCAACAGAAGGAATTTTCCTTTTATATTGTCATACTGCAATTCCTTGTGCTGTAAATGTCAACAACAAATAGCAAAAACTTGTTTACTCTTACCTTTAGCAAAACTTGTTTTAATGTACTATATTATCCATATCTAGATAATAGATATATTCATCTATATTAATGAGTCTCAGTGCATTGATCTTCCAATAGTTTTGTTTTTATGACTGGGCCTTTGGAAACTATTACTGCTGACCTTCTGTATTGTACTCTATATTGAGATATAACGAAGTAGGATGGCTGGAGAATTCTGGGAGTTGAAGTCCACAAGTCTTAAAGATACTAAATTGCCCACCCCTGATATGGGCCCACCTAAGGGCCCACCCCTGATATGGCCCACCTAAGTGGAAATGGTTTATTCTACGTTACTTGTTCCTTTTCAGATGAAAGTCTGAATATAACTGAAACGGTTGCAAAGTTCTTCCAGGCAAGAGCCACATCCTGGTGCTGCAAATTTGTTAACCTGTGTCAAGCCAATGTTTATTTAAAATAGGCTTACATGATGGATTTTATAGTACTGTCTTGCATTCTTTTAAATGTATATTTATTTTTAAAAAAATATTCATAGGATAAAAGACAAATTGAAAAAAGAAGAGAGAAAAACAAAAAAAGCACAAGGGATGAAAAAGGAAACTAAAATTAAAAGAATACACCAATGATTTCCAACCTTCTTTTCAACAATTACACTCTTACTGTTCTTCCTTTCTGTTAGATGTTCTACAAGCCCTTCCAGCCTCTTCCAAAGTTCACATCTTTCTTAATCTTCCAATTTTCATTATGGTACAAATTAATCTTTTCAGTTTTATTTCAAAATGTCTGTACAGGTAGACCTTGACTTACAACCGTTCATTTAGTGCAGGGGTTCTCAACCTTGGCAACTTTAAGACTTGTGGACTTCAACTCCCAGAATTCCTCAGCCAGCAAAGCTGGCTGAGGAATTCTGAAAGTTGAAGTCCACAAGTCTTAAAGTTGCCAAGGTTGAGAACCCCTGATTTAGTGACAGCTCAAAGTTACAACAGCATTGGAAAAAGTGACTTATGACTAGTTTTCATACTTACGACCATTGCAGCATTCCCATGTTCATGTGATCAAAGTTCAAGTGCTCGGCAACTGGCACATATTTATGACAATTGCATTGTCCCAGGTTTATGTGATCACCACTTGTAATCTTCCCAGCTCGCTTCTGACAAGCAACAAAGTCAATTGGGGAAGCTGGCGTTGCTTAAAAACAACTGCAGGCATTTGCTTAACAACTGGGGCAAAAACGTTGTAAAATGGGGCAAAACTTAACAATGTTAACAAGTGCTTAACAATGACAATTTGGGGCTCAAATCTGCTTGTAAGTTGAAGACTTGTGTTCAAAAATGTCTTAACAGTGTCAGTGTTTTTCTTGTTCTCAGAATTTGCTATTTCTTTGAATTCTGACATTCATAATTTCTGATATATTCATAATTCATTTCTCTTCTTTTGGGGATTTCATGATGCTTCCATCAAGATTTTACTGCATTGCATTTCAACTGTATGTTTTGAACGGCTGTGATAAAGTTTGCTGTTTTCAGTAACTGCAGTAGATTGGTGAGCATTATGACGTAGCAATGGCTCTTAGGTCGTTTATTGGATCCCTCCTCTGGGTTTTTCCACACCAGATCACAATAAATCCACTCTGACTTCTTGGGTTATTTGGGGGGGGCAGTCATTCTCACTCATCCCACCCAACCTCACAGGTTTGTTGTGAAGAAAAATGGGAAGATTGTGGAACATAGTTCTAAAAATAATAATAACATTGAACAATTACTGCATGTTTTCTGAACATGAGGTTCATCTGTAATTACACTCCGTTTTCTTCTCTTGCTTTTTGCAGATTTTGGAACAGTGCACAATGGCCAGAGAAAGTCCCGTTAGATAAATGATGGAAATGACATGATTGAATCAGAAAGAGTGATGTAGAGATGGAACAGCGCTTAGCTGTGCTTAGAGAACAGGGTTAGATTGCCTTTTTGTCTTTCTGTTCCCCAGTTCTTTAGATACAGTAAACATTTGCAAGATTTATGTATTCATAATTATTAGATTTTTTACCTTGTCTTTATTTGCTTTTCACATTTCTGAACCTCCCATCTCCTCAGAGAGATTACTTAATCACATAATAACTGACAGAATGTTGAAAATGTAAGTCACGTAACTGCAGCACAACACAGCAGTGCAGCAGTAGTAGCCAGTAGCACTGAAGCAGTCACAGCTTTCCCAAATGTCATTCCCTAAGGAGTCATGGGTCCTGGATTTTTATTTTTGTATTTGCTAAATTGGACACCTGCTGTAAGTTAGCCCAGATTCAAGTTGCATTTGCCTTTTTTGCAAGCCCATCGCTTTAGTGCCTCATATTCCATTTTTAGAGTTTTACCTAATACGTTGCCTATCTTTTAAGTTTCCAAATAATGGCATTTATCCAGGTTAGCATTAGAAACCGAATATAGGATTGGACAATATTTAATTTGGTAGAGAATGATACGAAGACCAATAGTCTTATTTGTTTCTTTAATGGTGATGTTTCTCTTTTTCTTTGTTTTCCAGTTTCCTCTTATTGAAATTTAACTTGGAGAATTCCCAGCTAAAGATACTAAAGGAATCAAGGGTAAGTAAAACACTGGTTGTTTGTTGTCAGAACTTACAGACTTTGGGCAATTGCTTACATTAAGTGGTTCAATCCATTCAGAGCTGTTAATTAAATCCTCTGGAGCACCAGCTGGACGACAAATATATTTTGAAGTATTACTGTTTAATTAATACAACTGATGACATGGGCTGAGATGTTCAAACTAGGGAAATATCTATGAATGTTTGGAACAAGGATAGGTAGCCTGTTACCCCTGGTGGCTTTTGGACTAAATTCTTGACCACTGACCCGGGCTGAGGAGAACTATAGGTGAAAATAGCGGAAGAACATAAGTTTCTGCCCTTAGTAAGATGGTGAGACTGGCTGAGAAGAATATTGATTCAAATTGTATGGAGCTTTAGTTTCCTGAGGTCTCAGCCCTGGGCCTGATCAACCAGATGAGGATGTAAGGCACAAATTGAGAACAAAAGAACTCCTTAGTGAAAATGTAGCTGACCATTGTAACAATCATTACAAGAATAACCAGTGCACTTTTTCCAGATCTCTCCTTCACAAGACAAAAGTTTTTCTATAAAGATTTGGAGCAGACGTACAGTCTAAAATCAAGGAAAACAGCGTGGGTTTTTTTTTACGCATCACAATTATTATTTAATTCCTATCTAAATTAGTCAGTTCCTCTGGGGCAGATGAATCAGTTAAAGGGGTAGATTTGCTGAAATTGCTGGAAACTCCAGTAAAATTGAACAAGAGGATGATTTTTTTTAAAAAAAAATAAATGTGAAATTTCAACAGCAAATTATGCAAGGAACAGTTAAAACAGTTGTTTGCATGCCTGGTAGTTGCAACTTTTGTCTTTCCTTGGGATATCCTCATATCCTGAAGGAACATACCAAAAGTCCTTGATCCTGGATTTTGGACCCCTCATTTCCGCACATTCACTAATTCCTTCCAGTGGTCATGGTTGACATCATCACAAATAGTAGTAGTAATGGTATATGTGATGTATGAGAACTACTCAGTCATGGTCAAATGGAAAGGACTCTCAGTATGAATAGCGGAAAACCCAACCTTCTTTTACATCTCCCGGGTGGCTCCTGCATTTGGTGCTTCCCCTTCTCTGAAGTGTCAGTATTCAAATACACAACTTGGAGTTGTGACCTTTTTTGCAAATTTGAGGCAGCCAAAGAAAGGGGCTTTCCAGCCAAATTGTTTGTTCTTAGTAAGCTAGCCTTTAAATACATACCTTGTGGGTTAAAACTAAACTATGAGTAGTCATTCAAGCAGTGGGGGAAAGCTCTTTTTTATTATTATTTTTTTTAACTTTTTTAAAGAGACAATTAACATGCCAGGTTAGTTTCTGAGAAAAGAAGAAAACTTCCCACCAAGTCTTTAATCTCCTCAGGTAATCAGTTTAATATTTTTTTTTCCCCAGCATGACTGAATTCTTTTCAAATTCTTTCCAAACCAGTTCTCTCCTTCAGAGAATTGAGTTTTGACAGATTATTAATGTTCTAGGCAAGATTGCATCTCCTGATCTTCAAAAGAGCTTTGTGGTCTGCGGTTTCAGCAGTTGGACAAAAAGATGGAATCAAAAGGGGGAGAGTAAATTAGGATACAAGTAGTCCTCGACTTACAACAGTCTGTTTAGTGCAGGGGTAGGCAACCTTGGCTCTTTTATGACTCGTCGACTTCAACTCCCAGAATTCCTGAGCCAGCATAGCTCAGCTTGGAAACCTCTCCCTTTCCCCTCAGCGTGGCTGGCTCAGGAATTCTGGGAGTTGAAGTCCAGGAGTCATAAAAGAGCCAAGTTTCCTATCATCTAGGTCAGGGGTAGGCCACCTTGGCTCTTTTATGACTCGTGGACTTCAACTCCCAGAATTCCTGAGCCAGCCACGCTGAGGGGAAAGGGAGAGGTTTCCAAGCTGAGCCATGCTGGCTCAGGAATTCTGGGAGTTGAAGTCCACGAGTCATAAAAGAGCCAAAGTGGCCTACCCCTGGTTTAGGGGATGTTTGAAGTTACAATAACATTGAAAAACTTATTTGTGACCATTTTTCACAGTTATGACCATTGCAGCATGATCATGTGATTTACATTCGGATACTTGGCAACTGGTTCATATTTATGACAGTTGCAGTGACCTTCTGACAAGCAAAGAGAGTGGGGAAGCCAGATTGACTTAACAACTGTGTTACTAAGTTAACAACTGCAGTGATTCCTTTAACAACGATGGCAAGAAAGATCAGGAAATGGGCAAAATTAACTACTTAGCAATATAAATTTGGGACTCAATGGTAGTCGTAAGTTGAGGACTATCTGTATACTCAGTGTACAATCTCTGGTACTTGTTAAATGTATACGCAGACATTCTCCCCATGGTCCACAACAGGGGTCTCCAAGCTTGGCAACTTTAAGACTTGTGGACTTCAACTCCCAGAGTTCTTCAGCCGGCCATGCTAGCTGGGGAATTCTGGGAGTTGAAGTCCACAATGTTAAAGTAGCCAAGCTTAGACAGACAGACACACAGACACAGACGCACACACACACCGTAGTCTACAACCAAAGTTACTTCCAATGATCTTTAGAAGGGCAGTCAAGAAAGGTCAAAAAAGCTTCAAATTACCTGCAAGATATGTTTTCCCACACTTTGGCCCATTGAGAAAGAATGAACAGAATAATGGTAGTGCCCTCCAGGTTTTGGGGAACACAGTTCTACGATTCTCTCTCTTCTCAGCTGAATGTAATATAGTATTCTTCCTAGCTGATGAAATTGACAGGATAGCAAGCCTCTTGTTTTGGATATTTTATGCTACAGCTCTTCTAAGCTCCAGCCAACAATGTCCAGTGATTGGAACTTGCCATATCTTAAGTATATCTCCTTACTTTATCACAAGAGTTCTTTTATGTTCCTTAAGTTCCTCTGATTCCCTTTCCTGATAAATACCAAATTCTGGAGTAAAGGCAGAGATTTCACAGCATTGAGCTTCTCTGTGGTGTCATTATTTTCCTCTAATCCTCCTTTTTGCTTTCTCATGGAACCCAAGTTAATAAATTCACACCTCTTGGTATTTCTATTCAGCAATTTCACACTGCAGCCGCTCTCTGAAAAGCCCTAGTATGGTGCCATCCATTTAAGATCAGTTGTTGACTGATCAATTGGATTTAAAGTGGTTTGAACTCTACTGCATCCGTAAAATCTTCAAGTGAAAAATGGCAGCCCGTGCCCATAATTCCAACCTAAGGAGAAAGGGAAGTGGGTCTCAGAAAAAAAGAGAACTCTTGCACCAATAAATTAAATTTGCTATCAAGACCCTGTTGGAGCTGAATGGTTTCACAAGACAGGCAGGTGTTGCTGCTTTCTGATTCTTGCCAATGAAATATTAATTCTTTTTTTTTCTGTCTTGTGAAACTGGACATTTATTCTGTGTGGGATGAGAAAGGGTATTTCTGCTGGATGATAAAATATGTAGCACTAGAGAATGAGTGGGTAAAAGAATCAGTGATGTAGTGGCTGGTTAGATATAGAGACAGAATTAGAATCTAAGTCACAAGATCTTGGTAATCTCCTGTTCCATTTTCTTTTAAATGGGGAAAATCTTTGTTTCTTTTCTTCTTCTTAACAGACAGAATTTACCAGTGCAGTGAAGATCAAGCATTTTCCAGGCCAGACCCAAACCGATAATCTACATTTTAGGAAAGAGCAACATTCAAGTGCCAAGGATGACCGTTGGATTTCTGAATGCAAAGTAGTTTGTGAGCATGTTAATTGCAACCATTACTACAATAAAGCATATAAAAAACCTTGAATGTTCTGATGCCTTTTGTACAAGTGTTGCACATTGCCTAACTATTCCTTTGCCAAACAAAAACCAGGTTCATAAATAGATTCACAGCTAACGAATAGGATGACGGGGTGGAGATGATGGGAAATGGTATCCTTCTTGGTGCCCGATACATGTAGTCCTTGACTTACAAGAGTTCATTTCCTGACCATTCACAGTTACAACAGCACTGAAAAAAGTGAATTACAGCCGTTTTCAGACTTACGACCCTTGAAGCATCCTCATGGTCACGTGATCCAAATTCAGACATTTGGCAACTGACTTATATTTGTGACAGTTGCAGTGCCTCAAAAGGTGATCACATGATCAATGTAGTGATCCTATGATCACCTTATGCAATCTTGTGACAAGCAAAATCAACGAACACCTGTGATAACAACAGCAACAACAACAATAATAATAATAATAATAAAGTTGGAACGGACCTTGGCGGTCATCTATTCAACCCCCTGCTCAGGCAGGAAACCCTATACCATTTCGGACAAATGGCTGCCCAGTCTCTTCTTAAAAACTTCCAGTGTTGTTTGCTTTAATATTGATAAAGTGATTGAATTTCTACCTCAGGTTAGGAATTTCTACCTCAGGATCTTTGGTTAAAAGATTGCACTAGTACTGAGATGAAGTTAATTTAGAAGCGCGAATGGACAATAGGTGACAGACCAGAAATAGCAGATAGACCATATATATGACTTATCTCAGGTTATTAAACTTTTACCTCAGGATCTTTGGTTAGGGATCATAAAAGATTGTAATAATACTGAGATGAATAATATGTAATAATATGTGATAGACTAGAAACTGTGGATAGACTATAGAGAAGAGAAACACCAATCAAATAAAGTGTAACAGGAGTATAGTAGAGGCTTGAAGTGAGGAGTGAAAAATGTTTACCAAACCAGACGTTTACAAAGAATAATACTTAGTGATGTATATCAGGTGCTATGATGATTGATGCATACTATGATTTTATGTTCAATGTGGATTGTTTTAATAAAAGAATTTTATATAAAAAAAAACTTCCAGTGTTGGAGCATTCATGAGTTCTGGAGGCAGGTTGTTCCACTGGTTAATTGTTCTAAGTGTCAGGAAGTTTCTCCTTAGTTCTAGTTGCTTCTCTCTTTAGTTAGTTTCCACCTGTTGCTTCTTGTTCTGCCTTCAGATGCTTTGGAGAATAGCTTGACTCCCTCTTCTTTGTGGTAGCCCCTGAGATATTGGAACACTGCTATCATGTCCCCCCTCATCCTTCTCTTCATTAAACTGGACATACCCAATTCCAGCAACCGTTCCTCATATGTTTTAGCCTCCAATCCCCCAATCATCTTTGTTGTTCTTCTCTGTACTCTTTCTGGAGTCTCAACATCTTTTTTACATCGTGGTGACCAAAACTGGATGCCGTATTCCAAGTGTGGCCTTACCAAGGCATTGTAAAGTGGTACTAATACTTCACTTGATCTTGATTCTATCCCTCTGTTAATGCAGCCTAGCACTGTGTTGGCTTTTTTGGCAGCAACTTAACATTTGCAGTGTTTCACTTAACAACTATGGCAAGAAAGGTGGTAAAATGGGGCAAAAGTCACTTCACAAATGTCCCACTTAACAACATAAATTTGCGGTTCAATTGTACTTCTGCATTGAGGAGGACTACCTGTACATGCTCTGTTCCATGAAACTAGGATTGAATCTTAAGTCAATGGGCCCCATACATATGCTAAGAAAATCAACTGTATGGATACTAGCAGCCCAGTTATTTTGAAAATATTTTGAAAAGGGTCCCTTTGCTGAGAAAGCAGTGATAACAACGACTGATTGGAACGGTAGAGAACGTCTCAAGTGGTTAGAAATAGTGAGGGAGATAATTTCACTATTTGGCTTCTATGAAATCTTTCCCTTGTGACTGGTCAAATTGAATACTGAATAGGCAATGTCTTCCTGAACTTCTCCCAAGCCCAATTGCACTGCAATGTTTTGTGATAAGACCTGTGACGTGGTCACAGAATTTCAGGCGCATCACCATGGACCCCCAACAGTTGACTGCCCCTGTTTTCCAAGAAAATCTCCTGATAGTTAGAGGAGATGACACTTCACCAGAGCTCTTTCTTTTGAAGGTGAAGCTCTTTTGCTCAGAGTTCAGAACAGAGTAACAGAATAACAAGAGATGGAAGGGACCTTGGAGATCTTCTAGTCTAACGTCCTGTTCAGGCTGGAGACCCTATACCACGGGTAGGCAGCCTTGGCTCTTTTATGACTCGTGGACTTCAACTCCCAGAATTCCTGAGCCAGCTAAGCTACCCCTGCCCTATACCATTCCAGACAAGTGGCTGTCCAGTCTCTTCTTAAAAGCCTCCAGTGATGGAGCACCCACAACTTCTGAAGACAAGTCATTCCACTGGTTAATTGTTCTCACTGCTAGGAAATTTCTCCTTACTTCTAGGTTGCTTCTCCCCTTAATTTTCATCCATTTTTTTTTTTTTCTTGCTTTCTGGTGCTTTGGAAAATAGGTTGACCCCCTCTTCTTTATGGCAGCCCTTCAGATATTGGAAGACTGCTATCTGGTCACTCCTAATCCTTCTTTTCACTAAACTAGACATACGTACCCAATTCCTGCAACTGTTCTTCATGTTTTAGCCTTTAGCTCCCTGATCATGTTTGCTGCTTTTTTCTGCACTTTTTCCAGAGCCTCAACATCTTTTTTATAAGATGGTGACCAAAACTGGATGCAGTATTCTAAGTATTCTAGCCTTGTTGCAGAGGTGATGGATCATGCATATTAACAGAGATGTGAGAATCACATCTGCTTCAACCTGTCCATTCATTGAGCCAGTTTGGCACTATCAATCTAATTTGGAGGGCCTTTGGACAGCCCGAGGACATAGAGATTTTGAAAAACGGGAGCTGAGAGAAAAACGGGAGCTGAGAGATTTTAGTGGATATAGGAGAAGGCAACCTTCGTGAACAGATCCCATTTGTTTGGTAGGAGATCTATGTTATGAGAAGGAAGCTAGAATCTTTATTTACATTTTTCTACTAGATCGGAAAGCATTGCAAGGTCACCTGAAGTCTTCCAGATTGTCCTGCGTAAAAAAGGAACCAACTGTACCTTTTAGCAGATCAAATCACTGCTAGAGTTAGAAACTTTATCCCATTCCTGTACAGTACAGAAACAGGTCAGACAGATGTACCGAAGTCTGTTTTGCAGGATTGGCAAAAAGTTTTTCAGACTTTAATTTGCAGAGCAGAAGCAACACATTTTGTTCCTCCCTAAACTTAAGATTGCTGAAAAAATAAGCTTGGAGCAAAACCAGCAAGAGATAAATAAGCAAAAGGAATTTGTGACCTTGGTAGTAGTGGTCAGGGCACATACTTGGGAGAATCAGAAGAAATTGCGAAGTAGATCTTGCCAGCCCAAGGCTGTATAAATGTTATGTTCTCTTTTCTTTCCCCCTAGCACCTGATGGGATTGATGGGGCTGAGTAAATGAGAAGAAAGCCTTTTAGGGCAGGTCAGACTGTCAAAATACTGTTTGCTTTGAAAAGCAGTGATTTTGCAAGATCTGGAGCAGAGAGAGATGGAAGCCTACGTACCGTAGGTATGGAGATTGCAGAATGGTATGAAAGCTTGGGTGTAATGTAGCCCCAAAGCTGCTTTTTCAAAAGGCAGCTGGGCTTTTGTTTTTCTTTGAAGATGTTTCGCTTTTCGTCCAAGAAGCTTCTTCAGTTCTTTGGTTTCCAGAACTTTAAAGAAAAACAAAAGCCCAGTTGCCTTTTGAAAAATCACCTTTGGGACTATCCTGATCTGGCTGACTTGAGAATCTCCCTAGACATGTAATGTGGTCCAACCTTCTCAGAATTTTCTACATATGGTGACATCCAATCTTTCCAACTCTTATCATTCCATGAACTTCCTTAAACTGGAGATTAAAACTAGAAGTTTCCACCTACAAAACTCTTGTCAGTTTTTTTTTTTTTGAGGGGGTGACCCGGAGTGTTAGTAACTAGAATTTTCTTAGATTGTCAAAGCTGTACCGTTCAAGCAGCAGGACCTCATGAAGAGTGCCTATAGAAAAGGCAGAGCATAATATACGGGCAGGAGGGATTTCCCTCCCCCCCCCATGTGCATTGCTATACCATAACAGTTTGCTTACACAATGATTTCTGGTTCTCAAAGTGCTGTGATTCACCAGTTCTATAAGATGGTTCAACAAACTGAAATAGAATTTGGGAAGTTTCATTTCTGAATAATGTTTTCCTTGTGTAAAAAAAAAACTGTAAAAAAAAAGGGGGTGATGGTGGAGGGGGATTTTATTTCCCTGCTGCTAGCTTTCTATTGCAGGAGTGCTCAACACTGTCACGGCTACCCCACCCAAGCAGCACTTAAAGAATGCATATAGCGAGGGCAGAGTGTAATAAATAGGCAGGAGGGATTGAATTAGGCAATTCTAAAGCAGTGACTTCCTGTATTGCAAGCTGTCTGTTAGTCCTTTGAAATAGTCCAGACACAAAACACAACAATGAACACTAGCTCCGTCTTTATGGTAAGCTTACATTAAAGGACTCTTGCAAGGCCGAATGTATTTCTCCCCTCCTTCCTTTTAGCGTCTGGAAAACTAGGGAGGCCCTTCTGAAACACTTCCCATGCCCTCTCTCTTTTTGTGGGCTGAAATGTATTTTATATGAAAGTTTGTTCACTCTGCAGGACTTCCTCTGTCTCCCAATGTCATTCTCACATACTATTAGAGGGAGTTTCTCTGTGAGATGGGTGGTCTTCTAGAGAGAGAGAGAGAGAGAGAGAGGGAGGGAGGGAGGGAGGGAGGGAGGGAGGGAGATGGATGGACAGATAATGGATGGACAGACAGACAGACAGAAGGAAATGATGGCATTAGTCAAGAGAAGGCACTCTGCATGACCCGCATCAGCTCAGAAATCAAAGGATCCTTGCCTAGGATTTTAACTATGGTTAACCAGTCCTAGCAGAGCACTAAAAGGTAGAGTTCAGGTATGTAAAACAGTGAGATCACTCATGCCAACTGCATTTCTCCCAGAGAGGATTGACACCTGTCATGAGGCTGATCTAACCAGAGGATGGAAAGATGAACCAAGGTGCATAGGGGGAGGGGAGGGGGAGGACATGGGGAGTGAACCATTTTTCTTTTTGCAACTGGAGAAGCCATGGAGAAAGTGAAATAAAGGATGAAGAGATTCAGGGCCTGCTTTGAATGGTCACTAAGCTTGATTCAATTAGTGGTACAGGTTGTTCTCGACTTACAACATTTCGTGACCAGAGTTAACAACAGCCCTGAAAAAAAGCGACTTATGACCATTTTTCACACTTTTTCAAACCTTTGCAGTTTCCTCATGGTCACGTGATCCAAATTCAGACGCTTAGCAACTGCCTCAAAATTATAACGGCTTCAGTGTCCTGGGGGGGTGTCACATGATTCCCCCTTTGGTGAACTTCTGACCGGCAAAATCCATGGGAAAGCCAGGTTCACTTAACAACCATGTCACTAACGATGGCGGTGATTCACTTAACACCCGGGGCAAGGAAGGTCATGCAAAGTGGGGCAAAATTCACTTTCACAACTGTCCTGCTTAGCGACGGAAAGTTTGGGCTTGATTGTGGTCATTAAGTTGAGGACTTGCTGTCCTGCGTTCAGCATATGGATGTGTGCATTTGTGTAAATTAAATGCATGTGTGAGTCTGCACTGTGTGCACATAGCTGTGTTTGTGTGTGTGAGACGTGTCTTCCATGAAGTGTAAAAGTGAGTGCTATCCTGTCCAAAGACTTAACAAAGCAGAAAGATTGACCTACTTTTATCAAATCTGAAGAGATTGCCCTTTAAAGCTCTCCTTGGTAGATACTAAGCTGGGTTCCTCACCCTCCTGCTCCCTCTTGTCATCCTGCCTCATGTGAGGCTTTCCCTGCTTTTAATCTCCCTCCTTGCCTGGGGCTAAATCAGAAAATAGCCTCTCTGATTTTCTCTGTTTTTAGCTTAGCGGATGGGGTGCACAAGGCCATTGTTGCAAGTCGGCCAATTCTGGGTAGCAATTCAGGCATTTTACTGAACTGAACTGGGTTTTCTTTTCACAGAAATAAAGGTACTTTCAAACACCCAGCCAGGTCTGTCTAGAGCAGGGGTAGGCAACCTTGGCTCTTTTATGACTCGTGGACTTCAACTCCCAGAATTCCTGAGCCAGCCACGCTGAGGGGAAAGGGAGAGGTTTCCAAGCTGAGCCATGCTGGCTCAGGAATTCTGGGAGTTGAAGTCCACGAGTCATAAAAGAGCCAAGGTTGCCTACCCCTGCTCTAGACCAGTGATGGCGAACCTTTTAGAGACCGAGTGCCCAAAAACCGCCCCCGCTCCACCCACCCATAGCCCCCCCCACCTCCACGGCCTGCCGCAGCAGATCGCCCAGGCGGCCCAGGAGCACCATGGCGGCCACACCCTCCGCCCACGCCCCGCAGCATCATCTGCGTGTGACAGAGCGCGAGGGCGGAGTCTTGTCCCCGCTGCTCGGCTGCCATGTCCTTGGCTGCACTGCTCCACATGGGCTGCACCCAGGGGCCACTCTCCTCGGGGGGGGGCTGCTGGTGAGGGGGCTGTGGGGGAGGTGGGGCTGGGAAAACGGCATGTGTGCCCACAGAGAAGGCTCTGAGTGCCCCCTCTGGCATGTGTGCCATAGGTTCACCACCACTGGTCTGGACTGTTTAGCATCTCAGGTAAAATGGGAATATTTGGAAAATTAAGGAACAACTTTTTGGACCAATGTTTCACTTACTACAGCATCTCAGTTGCTACCCCGAAACCAGGATGCCCCTGGTCTTCTCGGCAGCTGGCATTGGATGGCACATAAAAGACCTAATGATTTAGAAGGTTGTTTTCCTAATCTGGTGCCCTCCAGATGGGCTAGACATATGTTTTTATCATTCCCAGTCAGAGTAGGTGGTGGAAGCTGTTCAATATTTATGGCAAAACAACATGAGGCAAACAGTGAAAAAAATAAAAGAAAAGAAACATGGAGTTGAGGAATCAGCAATGACTGCTTGGGACATAATGGTCTCTTTGTAATTTATTTTGCAAGGAGATAACTTGTTAGGCTTCTGGACTTGCATAAACAAATCAATGGAGTGCTTGGTGGTCTCTGAGCTTAGTTATTTGCAGATATTTTGGTATCCAACTAAGTAATATCACCTGGAACTCCACAGGTCAACTAAGCTATATATATTATTTTTTATAGAACTCAAAGTTAATTCTTGTTGATTCTAACTTTCATATTCAAATATGGAGAGCTAGTCTTTCCAGCACTTGCAATATGAATCATTTTTGAAAGATTTACTTACTTAGCTTGGTTGTTTTCTTGCAGATATTTCATTACCCAATTAGGTAACATCATCAATGCTAGTGAGAGTGGAGATTGCTCTCTTTATGTATACTAGTGACTTGCCCTGTCAGTGTTGGTGGGAGTGTTCTTGGTAGTTCCTTGATTAGGCTGTTGTCTACTATTAGGTTGTTTGTCTGAGTTGTAGTTCTTTGATTGGGGTATTGTTTACTTCTTGATTGCTAGTCTTATGTTAATCTTAATGTTAATCTCTGTTTATCTGGGGTTTGATTGCTGGTGAGGTATTTGGGTCTTTTTGTTTTCCTTTTTGTTTTTTGATTATCTTTTTTAAATGGTATGTAGACATTGTTTTTCTCTATGTGCCTATTGATGGCTGATTTGTCAAGTGAACCATCTGTATTGACCCATCAGATAGATCCTGGGGACATAAGACAAAGTTTTGATCTTCTGGAACAAAGTTAATGGATTTAAAAACTTTGGTGCAATAACAAGCCACTCAAAGGAAAAGACTGTACCATTCAGATCAGGAGTGTCCAATAAGTAGTGCATTTTTGCTGGGGTTACAATAAAATTTACAAAGGGGCATACAAAGGCTGAAGGAAAACCCAAGTTAAATGTCTAAAGGACAGTTGAATGCATCTTCAACAAGCAACTATCTCCCTGGAGCTGGCTTAGACTTGGGTTCCTCGAGTTTTCTTACAATTGTTGTGTACAGCTTCCCATTGCCCTTGGATAAACCCTGCTTCGTACAGATGGTTGCAGTCATTGCCTGAAGTCATTGGAGTAAAACAACCATAAGGAGGTAATTGGAGAGTAGCTCAAACATTGGTTTTGGAGATGATGATTATATGAATGTCATACAGAGTTGTGGAGAGCATGCCAAAATCTTCTGTACACAGTACAGGAGCCAAGAAATCAGTGGGAATCTTTCATTATGGAACAGGATGCCATCCTCGTATTTTGAATAACCTTCTTGATCTCTACTTCTCACAAAGGTGCTGCAAGCTGGGGATCCAGCCAAGGAAATTGTAGGTGAGAGAGGAAAATCCCAAAGGCTCTGTGTGAGCTAAAAATTAAAATGATGCTATCAAACAGTTCAGATTCTGAAAAAGGAAAAAGGGAAGCAACTGTCTTGTATAGGAGCTTAGGACATTGGTTTGTCCTGAATTACATCACGTAGTCCATATAAAAATAATATATAAATGTAAATATAGTCAGCATGTCTATTACAGGCTTAGATCAAAGTATGTACCTCAAATATCTGGGTCTCTTCCCTGGAATCTTTCTCAAATTATAATCAAAAGGGGAAAAAGATTAAATACACAGAGACCATTCATCTTAATTGTATTTAATTAATTTTCTGTCCTGGTCCAATCTATCTTTTGGGGTATAGCTCCTGACTCAACACTCAAAAATTGGATGTAGCCCTCAGACCAAAGTGTTATGAAACTTAATAATAATAATAATAATAATAATAATAATAATAATAATAATAAAGTTGGAAGGGACCTTGGAGGTCATCTAGTCCAACCCCCTGCTCAGGCAGGAAACCCTATACCATTTCAGACCAATGGCTGTCCAGTCTCTTCTTAAAAACTTCCAGTGTTGGAGCATTCACCGCTTCTGGAGGCAGGTTGTTCCACTGGTTAATTGTTCTAACTGTCAGGAAGTTTCTCCTTAGTTCTAGGTTGCTTCTCCCCTTGATCAGTTTCCATTTGTTGCTTCTTGTCCTGCCTTCAGGTGCTTTGGAGAATAGCTTGACTCCCTCTTCTTTGGGGCAGCCCCTGAGATATTGGAACACTGCTATCATGTCCCCTCTCATCCTTAGCAGCAGCTGTTGGTGGCCTTTGCAGGCTTCCCTTAACATGCTGACATCTTCTAAAGTCCTACCGGTATCTGAGATGGTCTTCACCCATGGTAGATACTCAAATGTTGAACCATGTTATTTTCCTCAGTTGTTTTTGCAGTCCCCTTCTTAACCCTCTGCTCATTCTTCAAAGGTCAGAAATGGATGACAAGAAGCAGAACATACAGGAGTGGTTGAAATGGGTTGTATTCAGCCCTGAATCCAACAACTCTTTGTGCACTTTCCTTTAGAAAATGACACCATCAAGAGAAGATGGGTTTGAGGAAACCAAACTCAAGTTTTCAGTTTCTGAGTTCAGCCCTGTCATTTAAATTGGATGATTTGGATTGGTTCTCCTCCTACTTTCTGAAGCTGGCATAAGGATAATAGCTCTAAACCTACCACCTTCCTAGAAAAGAGAAGAGTTACAAAATTAATTGAGATATGAATGTACCAGTAACAAAACAAGGTGCCTTTAAAACTTGGA
The DNA here is from genome assembly GCA_034064705.1 of Bothrops alternatus. Taxonomy (NCBI): domain Eukaryota; kingdom Metazoa; phylum Chordata; class Lepidosauria; order Squamata; family Viperidae; genus Bothrops; species Bothrops alternatus. The sequence goes on from JARGCV010000089.1 coordinate 891,330, forward strand.
AGTGAAACGTGGATGATTAGTGCCCTAAATAACAAAGCTTGGTGTATTTTGGAAAGAAACTGACAGTTCCTTGGCAATGGGAGATTACCATGCAGTTTTTGTGACTGTTTAAGGGGATATCGATACCTAGACAATCTTAGTGCTAACTAGACAACTTGTGCCCTGCTGGGTCATAGAATAGAATAGAATAGAATAGAATAGAATAGAATAGAATAGAATAGAATAGAATAGAATAGAATAGAATAGAATAGAATAGAATAGAATAGAATAGAATAGAATATTCTTTCTTGGCCAAGATACAGAGGAATTATTGAGTCTGTCATTTGTACTTCTATAATTATCTGATTTGGCACAGCAACCAAACAGGAAAGGTACAAACTTCAATGGATAGTTAGGATTGCACACACACACACACAAAAGAGGCAACCAGCTTACCTTCTATTGAGGACCTGTATATTGTACAGGTCAGAAAGAGGGCCGAAAAAATAACTACAAACCCCTCTCATCCTGGACATAAACTGTTTCAACTCCTCCCCTCAGGAGGAGTTGAAACAGTTAATGCAAAAACAACTGGACACAAAGACAGTTTTTTTCCCCTCATGCCATCACTCTGCTAAACAAGTAATTCCCACAGCACTGTCTTATGCCTAAGGATATTACCCATGTATTTTAGGGCTGTATTACTATTATCCATCTCCTCTTTCCTATTACCTTCTCCTATTGGGATTTATCACTTTGTTGTTTGTATCTTTATGATTTACGATTGTATCTTATGATTTATCACTTTGTTGTTTGCATGCACACTGAGAACTTATGCACCGGAGACAAATTCTTTGTGTGTCCAATCACACTTGGCCAATAAAAGAATATTCTATTCTATATCACTACAGGCAGGCAGGCAAAAAAAATCAGTGGGGGCAGGAGCAATGACTTCCAACTTCCTGCTGGCTTCCCCAGTGATGTTACTTGTGGAAAGCTGGCAAGGAGATCAGAAATCACATCTCCTGCTGCGGGGCGGATTTGCAGAACTGCCTGCCACTTTGCTGAGAGGAGGGGGGGACAAAGGAGCTGTGGACCACAAGGAAAACGGCACTCCTCATCTTGGCATGTCCCCAAGAATCCCTAACTCCAGGGAGGAGAGGGCTAACTTGACAACCACCTGTGCCCCCTAACCAGTCTTGTCATTCCCTTATCCTTCTCTAAATGCTTACCCGCATTAAGATATTTGAAAATTTAGCCTCAGTTCCAAAGGAGCCAATCACCACTTGCCTCTTGGCCCTTGTCTCCAGCCAATTGGATGCTGTAATCAGAAGGAGGTGGGAAAATGGGCGGGGACACAGTCCTCCCATCTTCCTTTGTGACATGCAACGTACGGATTTCTGGGAAGCGTAGTCAGAAGGTGCGATGGCGCTGAAACGGTCACAGTTTTCCCAAATGTTAGTCCTCAAGGGAATTATGGATCCCGGTATTACGTAAGTTAGCCCAGTTGAGTTATCTTGGTTTAATCATTATTCCCCTATATCTTCCAACTTTGCCTAATTGAAGGTTACGAACCAACAGGCACAAGAGTTTTAGCAATATAGGGATGAAAAAAAAACCCCAGTCATGGTTAGTGATGCTTACTACGTGGAGAGAAGCTTGCAGGAAATTTCACAGCTGTAAACTAGACTGAGCAGTTGAAAACATATCCTGGAAACAGGGAAGGGTATTCCATGCCTGCCAAGAAAGACAGACTGATACTACATCATCATCATCATCATCATCATCATCATCATCATCATCATCATCATCATCATCATCATCATCATAAAGTTGGAAGGGACATTGGAGGTCATCAAGTCCAACCCCCTGCTCAGGCAAGTAACCCTATACCAGTGGTTCTCAACCTGTGGGTCGCGACCCCATTTGGGGTCGAACGACCATTTCACGGGGGTCGCCAAACAACGCAGTCTGCCATTTTTCCCCCCTTTTCCTTAGCTGTGCTACTCCCTCTTATTCTATTGGCTTTTGAAAGCCAATAGAATAGACTCTCTTGAATAGAGTCTAATTCTATTGGCTTTCAAAAGCCAATAGGAATTGTCCAGGCTGTCTCTGCCCTGCTGAGCCCGCCAAAAGTCCCAGTCTGCAAACGGTGCTGCAAGTTGTCTGCAGCGAAGGCGAGCTCTCCGGAAGTTTCCACCCCTCCCTGCTGAGCAACTACTAAAAATGGAAGTAAAAGAGGGCCAGGGGTGGGAGGTGGGAGGCCGGCGGGCGCAGGGAGGGTTGCTGACGCATGTGGGGCCCGGCGGGTGCCTTACCTCTCTTGGGCTGGGCCAGCTGGTGGCCCAGCCCGTGGTCACCCTGCGCCGTCGCTGCCCCTTGCCAGCTATGCCTCGGCTGGCGCAGGGGGCGGCACCACGCATGCACGGCACTCCCGGGCAGGGAAAGTCCTCGACTTACAACCGGTTGGGAAGTCCTCGACTTAGGACCGGTTGGGAAATCCTTGACTTACAACCGGTTGGGAAGTCCTTGACTTACGACCGGTTGGGGGTCGCGGCATTAAAAAGGTTGAGAATCACTGCCCTATACCATTTCGGACAAATGGCTGTCCAGTCTCTTCTTAAAAAACCTCCAGTGTTGGAGCATTCACCATTTCTGGAGGCAGGTTGTTCCACTGGTTAAATGTTCTAACTGTCAGGAAGTTTCTCCTCAGTTCTAGGTTGCTTCTCTCCTTGACATCGTTTCAGAACAAAATACAGGCAATCCTTTATTTACAACAGTTCATTTAGTGAGCATTCAAAGTTGCAATGTCACTGAAAAAAGTGACATGACTGTTTTTTCGCCATTGGCCTCCCCAATGGTCACATGATCAAAATTAAAAAACTTGGCAACTGGCTCATATTTATGACCGTTGCCGTGTCCCGGGGTCACGTGATCCCCTTTGGCGACTTTCTGACAAACAAAGAGAATGGGGAAGCCAGATTCGCTTTAACAACTTTAACAATTGCCAGATTCCCTTAACAACTGTGGCAAGAAAAGTCATAAAAGGGGGCAAAACTCACCTAACAAATGTCTCACGTAGCAGCTCAAATTTTGGGCTCTATTGTGGCCGTAAGTCGCAGACTACCTATGCACACCGTATAAAAATATGATTGTAAAAGCTGCTGGTGAGAAGCCATTGTTTTATGCTTGATAAATGGGAGGTAGTGAGGCCGAAATATTTTTCTTGAGTTGCTTAAATGACTTGTTTCTGAGGTTATTTGTTTTAAAACTAGACAACCCCCCCCTTTTTTTTTAAAAGAGTCATTTGTTAACTGTTATAGTCAAATAGCTCTCCCCAAGAAACAGCTTGGTCCTTTTGATTGTTGATGACTAATTGCAGGGAGTGAATGATCAAAGGTGATAAATATCTTAAGTGCCCCTGTTTTTATAATTATTTTGGTCTGACTTTTCCTGATAAGTCCAGGAAGTGTGGGCAACTGCTATGAAGCACTGGCATTTCCAGGTCAGGATAAACAAAAAGCATGACCTTAAATCAGTCATGTTTCTATCTGCAGGGGTCATTTTTGGTTGTTGTTTTTCTAAGAAATATATTGTTTTGTGTTCATACTCATAGCCGGTGGAGGATATTCAGCATCTGTTACGTGTCCGGTGCATAAAATATAAGGTTTTGCCCCAAGGAAAGCTGAAATGTCAGCCCTCTATTATTATTATTTTTCCATGAAGCAAAACAATGCCCACTTCTTTCTTTCTTTCTTTCTTTCTTTCTTTCTTTCTTTCTTTCTTTCTTTCTTTCTTTCTTTCTTTCTTTCTTTCTTTCTCTCTCTCTCTCTTTCTTTCTCTCTCCCTCCCTTCATCCCTCCCTCCCTCCCTCCCTCCCTCCCTCCCTCCCTTCCTTCCTTCCTTCCTTCCTTCCTTCCTTCCTTCCTTCCTTCCTTCCTTCCTTCCTTCTTACCTACAAGTTCTTTTCTTATACAAGTCTGTCTTCCGAATGGGGCGTTGAAGCCTTGACTGCTAGAAAAATCTATTAAGCCCCTTGTCAGAGATTTAATCAAGCTCTGCCACACACTTTAAAACTTATCTCCACAGTCTCCACGATTAAAAACAAAGCTTTTTTTTTTTAATGAAATTGAGAGTTTGGATGTGCTTACAATTGAGAGTAATGTTTGCATGATCTAGCTGAGGGATCATAGGGACTTAGGACTGAGGTATACATAAGCATGTAGACACTCTGTCTTAAACTTATCCATTGATGTCTTAGAAGGAGGAGGAGGAGGAGGAGGAGGAGGAGGAGGAGGAGGAGGAAGAGGATGGAGAAAAAAAGGAGAAGCATGGTCTGGCTGGGGAATTCTGGGTGTTGAAGTCCAGATCTTAAACGTGAATATGCATCTCAGGATTTAAGTGTTCTTTGCTTTTGAATGAAAAATAGGATGATCTTACTTGTGTTTGCTTTTGCCTTGCAAAACTGCTGGAGAAGGTTTTACAGAATACAGATTAAGAGAGTTGGACAGGATCTTGGAGGTCTTCTGATCCAACCTTTCCTCATGGAGGAAACTCTATAGTAGTCTGGACAAATGGCTAATATTTTCTTGGAAACCTCCAGTGATGGAGCACCCTCAACTTCTGAAGACAAGCCATTCCACTGATTGTTTTCACTGCTAGGCAATTTCTCCTTACTTCTAGGTTGGATTTCTCTTTGATAAGTTTCCATCAGTTACTTCTTCTCCTGCCCTCAGGTGCTTTGGAGAATAGGCTGACCCCCTCTTCTCTGTGACAGCCCCTTAGCTATTGGAAGACTGCTATCATGTCACCCCTAGTCCTTCTCTTCCTGACTAGACATACCCAGTTCCCTCAATCATTCATCATATAGTTTAGCCTACAGGCCCCTTAACATCTGTGTTAATCTTCTCTGGACTCTTACTAAGGTTTCAAGATCTTTTTTTTGTATTATGGTGACCAGAACTGGACATAGTATTCCAAGTGTAGTCTTACTTTTGCCCTAAGTGGTTACATGTTTCCAAAATGCACATTAAAAGAAATTGTGACTTTTGTTTGGTGGACTGCCTTGGTCACCTCTTGATACTTAGGCTCCCTTAGAGAAGAAGAGCTAAAGAATGTTTGGTAGGAATTCCACTTTCACACCTGAAAGTTTAGCAAATGGTCTACTCTTATTTCAGCTCTTAAGGAGCTGAGAGTTTGGGTAGGAATTCCGTGTCACGTTTGAGGATAGCTTAGCAAATGGTTTACTCCTATTTCAGCTCTTAGAAGATATAAAACCTTCACAGATTTCCTCTTACACAGCCACCTTTTCATGTTTGTTTTATTTTTCTAAGAAAGAAGTAATTATTTTAAATTCATGCCTGCAGGATGCTTTATTTCAGATGAGTCCAGTGAATTAACATATTGTAGCTCCTTGCGGTAATTACCTCAGGTTGATGATTGCCCACACACAGAGCATCCTTTGCCCATTTTTAGACTAGGGTTATAAAATATCATCAAAGAGTTCCCAATTCTCTGGAAAGTCTGGGAGAGAAAAATGTTCATAAAGGAGATCTGTCTGTCTTTCTTTCAGAAACTAGGCTTGATTCCAACATTTTAATGGCAACTAATGCTCAACCAAAATCACAAAACTGCATCTCACTTGTTTTGGCCATACCAGGCAGGGGAATTCACTGGAGAAAAGCAATTGTGCTTGGAAGAGATCGTGGTGAAAGAAAACCTGGCCACCAAAGAACAGGGTGGCTGGACACCATCAAAGCTGACATCAGCCGGAGCATAGAAAAACTCAAATAAGTAGTGCAAGATCAGAAGATGTGGAGAGACCTGGCCCATAGAATCACCCAGAGTCAGACATGACTGAATGGATAACATCATCATCACCATCAATGCTCAACCATAACTATTCCCTTTTGGGCATAATAAGGCATTGGAGACCTGTGTTCAGGTATCTACAGACATTCATGGATTGTCTTGTTCTAGTTCAGTCTAAGAGAGAAGAGCAACTAAGATGATCCAAGGACTGGAGGCTAAACATATGAAGAATGGCTGCAGGACTTGGGTTTGGCTAGTCTAAAAAGAAGAAAAGAAGAAATAGGAGTGACATGATAGCAGTATTCCAGTATTTGAGAGGCTGCCACAAAGAAGAGGGGGTCAAATTATTCTCCAAAGCACCAGAGGGCAGGACAAGAAACAACGGTTGGAAACTGATCGAAGAGAGAAGCAACCTGGAATTAAGGAGAAAGTTCCTAACAGTGAGGACAATTAACCAGTGGAACAGAAGCTGCCTTCAGAAATTGTGGGCGCTCCATCACTGGAGGTTTTTAAGTAGAGACTAGACCACGGGTCGGCAACCCGCGTCTCTGGAGCCGCATGTGGCTCTTTCAGCCTTCGACTGCGGCTCCCAGTCCTCCGCCATTTGCAGAGAGAGAGGGGGGGGCACTTGCGCTTCCCTTCTCTCTCTCTCTCTCTCTCTCCCTCCCTCCCTCCCCCCCTCTCTCTCAGGGGCTTTAAGGCTGCGGACCTTCTGAACCTCCATCTTCTTGCAGGTTCCAACTGCTTTGTATTTCACCGAGGTCCCCGCGCTGTCAAAATAGCTGCGATCGGAATACACAGGTAAAACAGCGTTACATTGGCATTGAAGGCAAGTGGAGGCAGCGGACGGAGCAGGCAGGGCTCACTCCCAACGTCTAGCCTGGGACCCAGGGCAGCTCCTTTGGACTAACAGACTGCCTGCTAGCTAAGCACTCGGAGCTGGCAGCCTGGCTAGCGAGTCTGACTGCATGCCACGGCCGAGCTGCTGCCAAAAAGCCCGCCCCCATTTCTCCTCTGCCGCTTGCAGCAGAGCTGCCTTCTGCAAGCAGTGCGATGCCTGCGGCACCTGCTCCCTCCCTGGCTCACTTGCCTTTCCCTCATTCCCCCTTGCCCGGGTCCCACTTCTTCGGCAGCGTCTCCACCCAGCGGGGCTCCTCCATCTCCCACAGTCGGGACGCCACTGCCTCGTCTGCAGGAGGTGAGTGAGAGAGCACGGGAGGCCGTCCAGGGTGGCCTTTTTGGCAGCAGCTCAGCCGTGGCATGCAGTCAGACTCGCTCGCCAGGCTGCCAGTTCCGAGTGCTTAGCTAGCAGGCAGTCCCTTCCAGATTCTATTCTATTCTATTCTATTCTATTCTATTCTATTCTATTCTATTCTATTCTATTCTATTCTATTCTATTCTATTCTATTCTATTCCATTCCATTCCATTCCACTCCACTCCACTCCACTCCACTCCACTCCACTCCACTCCATTCCATTCCATTCCATTCCATTCCATTCTATTCTATTCTATTCTATTCTATTCTATTCTATTCTATTCTATTCTATTCTATTCTATTCTATTCTATTCTATTCTATTCTATTCCATTCCATTCCATTCCATTCCCAAACCAATGTTGTCACCTAGATGCATGTCCAAAAGAGAAGAATGTGAAGAAAAGTACAGGTAGTCCTCAACTTTCAACAGTTCGTTTGGGGACCATTAAAAGTTACAACAGAACTGAAAAAAAAGTGAGTTATGACTGCTTTTCACACTTACAACCTTTATAGCATCCCCATGATCACATGATCAAAATTCAGACGCTTGGCAACTGACTCATACTTATGGCCATTGCTGTGTCCCATGGTCATGTGATGACCTTTTGCAACCTTCTGACAAGCAAAGTCAATGGGGAAGCCAGATTCACTTAACAACCATGTCACTAACTTATCAACTGCAGTGATTGATTTACCAACTGTGGCAAGAAAGGTCATAAAACGGGGCAAAACACACCTAACAAATGTGTCACTTAACAACAGAAATTTTGGGCTCAGTTGTGGTCGTAAGTCGAGGACCACCTGTAACTCTTTTGATCCAGCTTGATCTTGGCCATTTTTGATCCCATTGACATTGCCTCTAACTGGTAAAGATTAGGGTATCTTGCTATGGTGGTTTCACTCCTTGTAGAGAGGGTTTCAAAAATAAGTGTTGGGCTGAATGGACTTCAGCACGCTGGTGCTCACATTGTGGAATGCCACAAATCATTGTGTCTCCAACTGCCCTCTAATACGACTATGAAGCTGTGGGGAATGGTCCACTAAGAATGCCAAGTCAAAATGCCAAAAAAAAAAAAAATGTTCTGATGCTACTAAGCAGTACTTCTCAACATTTAAATCAAAGGATGCTTATTCAAGAGGCAAACAGTTGCCTGGACCCAATCATGAAATGGACGAAGCCATGAAGAACTGTAAATTGCAGCTAAGAATACTGGCAGTTTGTGAGCGGGAGAATTAGAGAACTTGCCTTTAAAAAAAAAAAATGATGTTGCACCTAGAAGGAATAGGCATGTAGTTTGGGCAGTCAATACTGTCACTGCAAAGGGAAGAAGTTGGCTCCTTCTTTGATGGTTGGTTTCTAATAGAGGCTAGACAGCCATCGGTCTGGAATGCTTTAATCTGGATTCCTGCATTTTAATTTAGACTCCAGCGCTGTAATTTGGATTAGGCAGGGCTTGACGTTTTAATAGTCCCTTTCAAATCTATGATGCCAGAGGCCTATGGCTAGAAGTACCTATTACCAATTACAGCTGGCTTCCCAGCTATGTTCTTTCCTGAATAGAGAGAGCCTAGATACTGTCACCTATGTGATTGAAACTTCACATTGAACTGAACAATGTCTCAGGCCCTGACTTTTTCCAACCCAATCGGTAATGATCTAGAAGAATTTGGATGCTTCAAATCCCAGCTGTCAAACATTTTCACCCTATGCCAGTGATGGCGAACCTTTCAGAGACCGAGTGCCCAAACTGCAACCCAAAACCCACTTATGCGTCGTTGAGTGCCGGGTGGGCGTGGCCCATTGGGTGGGTGTGGCCCATTGGGTAGGTGTGGCCCATTGGGTGGGCGTGGCTGCGGTGGTAACGGCAGACTGGGTGGGACTAAAAAGTTCAATCAATCAATTCCAACTTTGCAAGATCTTTTTTTTCCCGTGAGAAGTTGAAATCGATTGATTGATTGAACCTTTTTTTTTTTACACGGCGGCGGAGGCCTGAAGCGAAAAGGTTTTATAAAACCCAGCTGAAGGGCATAGGACTGGGGCGATGGCACGTGTGCCCACAGAGAGGGCTCTGAGTGCCGCCTCTGGCACCTGTGCCATAGGTTCGCCACCACGGCCCTATGCCTTCTTAGTTGCTGCACATGCCCTTTGAAACGAGATCTGGTTGAGATGTGTTTGAACGTCAGTAGCTCGGGATGGTAGTTGGGCTGTTGGTTTGATCTCCGAGCTTGTCGATTTGGCTGCAAACATTTCGTCTCTATTTGGGCGACACCTTCAGTGCGCTTTGAATTGTGCTCATCTGCCAGAGCACTGGCCTTTAAATACCATTTTGTGTGAATCAGATCTCTGACCTTAACCCTACTGTGCTTTCACAAAGCATAAAAACTGGGATCATCAGAGGACTACGGTAGAAGACTAAACCTCATGAAAAGTGATTGAGGATTGTAGGACAATAGGTTAACTTCCATCAGAGGATATAGGGCTGAAATAATAGGGTTAAATTACAGAAAGAAATATTCCAGCTGAATGAGAGGAGAAACTGATGATTGAAGCATCTGACATCTACCTTTCTGGAGGAGGGGAATGAAAATGCATCTATGGCATTGATGCCTGAGAATTCACAAGCTGTTGTTCATCACCCGATTGCTCACTCAGTCTTTGTCTATGTTTTGCAAGTCACGATTCCTAGAACAATGAGTTCCAATGCTGCACCTAAGCTAAAGTTGGTTTGCACTCATGGTAAACCTGTCCCTTTATGGGACTAAAGGGTACAGGAGTCCCACAGCACTCTTTTTATACCTTCATAGCTTGGAGTAAAGACTCTTAAAGGAAAATACTTGTAGCAGGATCCAATCTGGGTTGGTCATGGGGACTAGAGGTTTTGACTTCCAAGCTTTTGGGTCTATTTTTAGGGAAATTCTCTCTTTCTAGCATTCATGAGAATATTTGTAGCTCAGGGTTGAAATAAGGGGTCCGTCATGCTCTCTGAGCTTGGTTGTTTTCTTGCAGACGTTTCATTACCCAAACTAGGTAACAACATCAATGCTAGTAGGGAATAGGGCCGTAATGGCGAACCTTTTAGAGACCGAGTGCCCAAACTGCAACCCAAAACCCACTTATGTATCGTCGAGTGCCGGGTGGGCGTGGCCCATTGGGTGGTTTGTGACCCATTGAGTGGGTGTGGCCCATTAGGTGGGCATGGCTGCGGTGGTAATGGCAGACTGGGTGGGACTAAAAAGTTCAATCCATCAATTCCAACTTTGCGAGATTTTTTTTCCCTCAAGAAGTTGACATTGACTGATTGAACCTTTTTTTTTTTTGTACACGGCGGTGGAGGCCTAAAGCGAAAAGGTTTTATAAAACCGAGCTGAAGGCCTAGGACTGGGGTGACAGCGCACGTGCCCACCGAGAGGGCTCTGAGTGCCACCTCTGGCACCCGTGCCATAGGTTCGCCATCACGGGAATAGGGTTTGCTCTCTATTCCCTACTACCACTGATGATGTTACCTAATTTGGCTAATGAAATGTCTGCAAGAAAACACAACCAAGCTCAGAGAGCATCAAGGAGTTTAAAAAAAAAAATCAATTAGCTAAACTAGAGCCACGGAGTTCAGTGTAAAGAAATGCTTGGCATTACAGGGGCAAATATTTCTGAGGTTCCTCTGATAACACAAAGGGCAAAATGCAGAGGTTTCAAAGAGGACATTGTGGATGAAAATCTTCCCCTTTCTGAGAAAAGCCACAAAAAAGCAAGGTCTGGATTACATGCTTCCCTTCAAAGGCTCCTTGGTTATAGACATTCCAAACATACCACGAATGTGCCTTGCCAAGGATGAGTTTGCTATTTTTAGCTCTTGCTTTGCCAATTGCTGCTTTCTCCTCCAAATCTTTTCCCTTTGGCCCAAACATTTCAATTATAGGCCTGCTGTCCTTCCACTCTACCAAGTTTTTCTGCCCCAGCATCCTCCAAATATCTTACGGACAGATCTTCTAGAATTCCCAAGTGCTTTTCCAGCTCATTGAGAATCGAAGATTACAATTCCAAGCGTTCACAGTGATTCTAAAGTGGGGGAAGACTGCAAAATGTCCCGTTTTATATGGGTTCCTCAGGATTCAAATTCCAAATTTCTAAAATCCGGTCCACCCTAAGAGGTCAGAAAAGATTCTACACCGTTACCTGGTTCATTGTTTATTATTCACCTCTGACTTTGCTGTTGATTTTACTCATTGAAAACCAACATTTTTTTTTCTTTGTTGCTATTTCGTGCCTTTTTTGTAATTTAATTCATTTGGGTTTCACCATATTTTCCAGGGGTATTTTAGGTTTTTGTTTTTTTAAATCTGCTCCTGTGGTTTCCCTTTTTTTTCTTACTCACCTGGCACAATTTTTGCTATTTTTCTAGCGGTAAAGCATGACAGAACTTGCAAATCATAGAATTGGGCTTTGTATGTATGAAGCACACTGTTTTCCTTTCCCTCCCCTTAAATGTTGGAATAAAACAGGGAGAATGTAAAGAAGGCGAAATTATTAGAAGCAGAGAAAATAGATGTGTGGCAATTTGTCCAGTCATCAACCAATACATTTAATGTTTCTACACATTATGCTCTAATCATAGGGAGGTGAAAACCCATCAGAGGCCTGTTCTCTTCATTAATTCTTTCTGCTTGGAGAGAGCTAATTTTCAGGTTCTGTATTCAAGTCGCCCTCCATTTCGTCTGTTTTTGAAAAAAAAAAAGTAAGAACCAATTTTCTCTATTCATTTCAACTTCCGATGTGTTGCAAAACTAATTCTTCATTCTTGTCTGCTATGGCTAATGTTAGCACTGACTAAGATAATTAAAACCAATGGATCAGTGTGAGTCATGTTTAAAAGCCAAATCAGCTTCTTCAAATGCTCATATGCCCTATGCTTGCATCTGCGGTTATTCTGAAACATTTTAACAAAAGGAAGCAGTAGACTTTGAAAGTATTGGAACAATGATTGGATGAGTCCTTTTGAATTCATGCTCTTTGCATCCCTTCACACATATACAGACACATTTTTTTAAAAAAAAAACTTCTACAGGAGCTGAGGGATTAGGAGGTAGGAATCTTCCAGAAAGGTGACAAATTCTGATCCATTCTACCTTGACAAATTTCTACAATCTCTTGATTCGTTGACCATTTGTATTTGCCTATTATTTTCCTCTCTATAATGTTTCTTGTGCTGAGAACCACAAAGGTTCAGACACCTTTATGGATCTCACCACAAGAAGTAACTGTGAGAGGGATCTTCATTTCATTTCATTTATTGGATTTCTATGCCGCCCTTTTTCCGGGAACTCAGGGCGGCTCATAGCATAAATAGAAATCAACATTAAAATATATATAAAAAAGAACCCCTGAATTAAAAAACCAATCATCTAACAAACATGCACACAAACATCTTAGAGTTCAAGCGATAGATAGATAGATAGATAGATAGATAGATAGATAGATAGATAGATAGATAGATAGATAGATAGATAGATAGATAGATAAGCTTTACTGACATTTTTTATTGTAGGCACATTGACACACATTAAAAATGAAATTTAGTTGTTCTCAAAGTGTACACATATATAATACACATTTAAACATGCTATATACAATATATGTATAACCGTACACCCTTACATATAAATAACAGATAAATATTAATCTCTGTCAATCTTGAATACATAACAGAAAGAGGAAGCTTTGGAGTTCATAAGGTTAATACTGTATGGAATAAAACTAGTGGACAATCACTTAAATATGAGCCAGCAGCTGTGCGGCAGCAGTCAAAAAAGCCAATGCAGTCCTGAGTGGAAATTAACAAAGGGATAACATCAAGATCATGTGAAGTAGTAGTATCCCTTTACAAAGTCGTAGTAAGACCACACCTGGAATACTGCCTCCAGTTATAGTCACCACATTATGAAAAAGGTGTTGAGACTCTGGAAAGAGTGCTGAGAAGAGCAACAAAGATGATTACGGGCCTGCAGACTAAACCATATGAAGAACAGTTGCAGGAATTGGGTCTGGCTAGTCTAGTGCAAAGAAAGACTAGGAGTGACAGGATAGCAGTGTTCCAATATTTGAGGGGTTGCCACAAGGCAGAGGAGGTCAATCGATTTTCCAAAGCATCAGAAAGCAAGACAAGGAACAATGAATGGGCACGAATCCAGGAGGGAAGCAATCTAGAACTAAGGAGAAATGTCCTATCAGTGAGAACAATAAACCAGCAGAAAGGCTTGCCTTCAGAAGCTGTGGATGCTACACTACTGGAGGCTTTTCAGAGGAGACTGGAGAGCCGCTTGTCTGAAATGGAATAGGGTCTCCTGCTTCAGCAAGGCGTTGGGCTAGAAGACCTCCAAGGTCCCTTCCAACTCAATTGTTCCGTTCTGTTCTGACATATCCTGGGCTTGTTTCTATTCCACATTCTCAATATGGCAGGTCTAACGCAATGATTTTAAAATCCACATGAGCCTTGACTTTATTGTACCGTTTGTGAGGACTCCTGGTGACTCTTTGGACAACTCCCTGTAGTTTTCTGGGCAAGATTTCCGAAGTGGTTTTGGATTGCCAGCTTCCTAGAGCAGGGAGAGAGTCCTTCAGCTGAGACTAGAACTCACAATCTCCCAGTTTCTAGCCTGCTACACTCACCACAAAACCAAAGCTGGTTCTCTACTGCTGCCTAAAACACGATGTTTTCCCAATGTTTAAACAAAAGGTTTCCCCAGATAAAAGTTGATTTGAGTTCACCTGAATCCAGAGTGGTAACTTTGAACCTAAGGTATCTTTGTGCATATTCAATTTAGCTAACCCAGATAGGACCTATATGAGATATTGGTAAATATTATCCACAGCCCTACGTAGTCACACATATTTCCTGTAAGAATGACAAGGGCCATCACCTTTAGAAGCAGCACTGACCTTGTACCATTGAGCATTTGAGGTCTGCCTGTGACGTCACGTAAACATATTTTCCTTTTGGGTGAAATCTTGTTGCTTCTAACCAAGTTGATCTTTTGTACTTTATTCTCTAATGTGGTACAAGTAGACCTTGAATTGCATTCTAATGCTGGTTTTTGAGGACAGGAATAGAACAAAAAGCTGCCAGGAGGGTGTGGGCAGGGATGGGAATAAGAGCGATACGAGTGTGCCTCACTTGATGTGGCCTTCTCTTGTTTTGTTACAGCAAAAACAATGCTATCCTCTCTTGGTGGTTATAGAAACAAAAATTAAAAGAAGTTTCCTGCGGGCTGTAGATGGCTTTAAATAGAAGGGTAAACCCAAGGGACAGATAAATTTAGAAAATCAGTAGAGAAAATGATCCTACAGCACAGGGGATAATGTCTATATAATAATAAAAAAAATTGGAAGGGACCTTGGAGGTCATCAAGTCCAACCCCCTGCTCAGGCAGGAAACCATACACCATTTCGGACAAGTGGCTGTCCAGTCTCTTCTTAAAAACTTCCAGTGTTGGAGCATTCACTGCTTCTGGAGACAGGTTGTTCCATTGGTTAATTGTTCTAACTGTCAGGAAGTTTCTCCTTAGTTCTAGGTTGCTTCTCTCCTTGATTAGTTTCCATCCGTTGCTTCTTGTCCTGCCTTCAGGTGCTTTGGAGAATAGCTTGACTCCCTCTTCTTTGTGGCAGCCCCTGAGATATTGGAACACTGCTATCATGTCCCCCCTCGTCCTTCTCTTCGTTAACCTAGACATACCCAATTCCAGCAACCGTTCCTCATATGTTTTAGCCTCCAGTCCCCCGATCATCTTTGTTGCTCTTCTCTGTACTCTTTCTAGAGTCTCCGCATCTTTTTTACATTGTGGTGACCAAAACTGGATGCAGTATTCCAACTGTGGCCTTACCAAGGCATTGTAAAATGGTATTAATACTTCAAGTGATCTTGATTCTATCCCTCTGTTAATGTAGCCTAGCACTGTGTTGGCCTTTTTGGCAGCTGCAGCACACTGTTGGCTCATATTTAGGTGATTGTCTACTAGGACTCCGAGGTCCCTCTCACAGTTACTACTATTGAGCAAAGTACCCCCTATGTTATACCTGTGCATTTGTTTTTTCTTGCCTAAATGTAGAACCTTACTTTTTTCACCACTGAATTTCATTTTGTTAGATAGCGCCCAGTGTTCAAGTCTGTCCAGATCCTTCTGTATCTTAAGCCTGTCTTCTGGAGTGTTGGCTATTCCTGCCAGCTTGGTGTCATCTGCAAATTTGATAAGTTCCCCATCTATCCCCTCGTCCAAATTGTTGATGAAGATGTTGAAGAGCACTGGCCTAGAACAGAGCCATGGGGCACCCCACTACACACTTCCCTCCATGTAGATGCAATTCCATTGATTGCTAGAACGGTGTTGTGCAGTGCCATTGAGTGAGATAATTTGAACCCCGGGAAGTTAACGTAGGTTACTTACAACATAGGTTACTTGTAACTTACAACCATAATTGAGCCCAAAATAAAAAACCATAATTGAGCCCAAAATAAAAAAATTTTTATGACTTATCTTGCCCCAGTTGTTAAGTGAATCACTGCAGTTGTTGGGAAAGACTCGGGGACATTCATGACTTCCTTCATCTGTTCTTGGAAATAATCCGGTTAGTCCTTGACTTACAACCTATTTGTGTAATTACAATGCCACTGAAAAAAATGACTTATGACCAGATTTCACACTTACTACCATTGCAGATCCCCATGGTCACATGATCAAAATTCAGACACTTGGCAACTGACTCATACTTATGACAAGTCCAGTGTCCCAGGGGCACGTGATCGCCTTTTGTGACCTTCTGACAGTCAATGGGGAAGGCAGATTCACTTAGCAACCATGTTACTAAACAACTGCAGTGATTCACCTAACATAACTGTGGCAAGAAAGATCATAAAATGGGACAACAGTCACGTAAGAACTGTCTCACTTAGCAACAGAAATTTTGGACTGAATTGTGGTTGTAAGTTCAGGACTACCTGCACTGAGATTACAGCTCAGTGGTGAATTGTGGACTATGAAGGTAGAAAATGAGATGATGGTGGGCACCAGATACACCTACCTTGGAGTCCTTCAGCTTCCTTGTCCGAGCTTTGATGTTTTCTTTAAGTCGCTTAAATAAAAAGAATTAGAAGGTGACATGCTGAGATACACAACATCAGTCTTTGTCTATTGTATCCCACAAATGTGCCATTTGGGTTTGCAGAGTTTATCACAAGGGCTCAGTTCATATTTTGGGAAATTGATATTTTGTGTGAATGCCCATGCCTATTAAATCACCTCTTTCAGGTAGCAGCTCTTTTGTGAGTGTCCCTCCAAAATCCTTTCAAGATTCTATATGAGAACCTGACCATAAAATATGGCTACTTTGGATAAGTCACTTTGGGTTAGTGATTTGGTGTAGCCAGTTTGATGTAATGGAGACATTCTGGTTATAGCTAAACAGCAGGCTAGAAACCAAGGAACCATGAATTCTAGGGCCAGCTGAGACCAAAACCAGCTTGACCTTGGGCAGGGGTAGGCAACCTTGACCCTTTTATGACCATGCTGGCTCAGGAATTCTGGGAGTTGAAGTCCACGAGTCATAAAAGAGCCAAGGTTGCCTACCCCTGATCTTGGACCAATCCTTCCCTCTCTAGCCTAGGAAGCAGACATTGGCAGACCACCTCTGAAAGCTTATCAAGAAAATCGCAGGGATTTCTCCAGGCAGGCAAGTGACTCAAAGGCACTTCCTCACTCCCCCCACAAGAAGACCCCCTCCCACCTTTGGATACATAAGTAACCCTTCCATTTGCAATGGAAGGATCTCAGCTGAGAGAGATGGCAAAGACGGGGGTTGGGCAATTGTCACTACTACAAGTAGACACTAAAATTGGAAAGACAGAATCTCAAACTCCATCACGTGGTTTTACTGTATGTATCCCGCTTCCTTAAAAAGAAGGCGTATCTAGTCATACGACTAAAGAGGAACATCTCCAGCCAAACATACCAGCATAGCTTCTGAGTAATAACTGGATTCATGTCCTCCTTTGAAGCCAAAAGTAGGACTGTCAGATCTGGACACTAGAAGACACCCACAAGATATAGGTAATCCTCGACTTATGACCACAATTGAGCCCCAGATTTTTGTTGAGACATTTGTTGAGTGTTGCTCCATTTTAAGACTTTTCTTGTCACAGTTGTTGAGTGAATCACTACAGTTGATAAATTAGTAACCCGGTTGTTAAGCGAATCTAGCTTCCCCATTGACTTTATTTATTTATTTTCTTATTTTATTTGGGTTTGTATGCCGCTCCTCTCCGGGGACTCGGAGCGGCTAACAACATATATATAACAATAAAATTACAATAAAAAAACCCAAACAACGATATCTAAAAAAAACAATAAAACACACATTCAATTCAACAATCAACCACAATCATCCCCAGGCCTGCCGGCAAAGATGAGTTTTTAGATTTTTCCAGAAGGCCGGGAGAGTCGGAGAAACGCGGACTTCAGCAGGCAGTTGGTTCCAGAGGGCAGGCACCACAACAGAGAAAGCCCTCCCCCTAGGGCCCGCCAGATGACATTGTTTCGCTGACGGGACCCGGAGGAGGCCAACCCTGTGCGCTCTCACCGGTCATAGGGAAGTATGTGGCAGAAGGCGGTCCCATAAGTATCCTGGTCCCATGCCATGAAGGGCTTTATAGGTGATAACCAACACCTTGAATTGGGCTCGGAGACCAATAGGCAACCAATGCAGCATGCGGAGAGTTGGTGAAATGTGGGCACAACGCGGAAGGCCCACAATTGCTCGCGCAGCTGCATTTTGCACTAATTGTAGTCTCTGAACACTCTTCAAGGGTAGCCCCATGTAGAGAGCATTGCAGTAATCGATCCTCGAGGTGACAAGGGCATGTGTGACTGTGAGGAGAGACTCCCGATCCAAGTAAGGACGCAACTGGTGCACCAGGCGAACCTGGGCAAATGCCCCCCTCGCCACAGCCGACAAATGATGATCCAATGTCAGCCGTGGATCGAGGAGGACTCCCAAGTTGCGGACCTTCTCTGAGGGGTTTATAGATTCACCCCCCAGGGTAATGGAAGGACAGATAGAAGTGTCCTTGGGAGGCATCACCCACAGCCACTCTGTCTTATCGGGATTGAGCCTTAATCTGTTAACACCCATCCAAACCCTCACAGCCTCCAGACACCAGCACATCAACTCAACCACTTCACTGATATGGCCAGGAGTGGAAATGTACAGCTGAGTATCATCAGTGTACTGATGGTATCTCACTCCGTGCCGATGGATGATCTCACCCAGTGGCTTCATGTAGATGTTAAAAAGTAGGGGGGAGAGAACCGACCCCTGAGGCACCCCACACGGGAGTAACCTAGAGGTGGACCTCTGACCCCCTAGAGGTGGACCTCTGACTTTGCTTGTCAGACCGTCACAAAAGGTGGATCACATGACCCCGGGACACTGCAACCATCATAAATATGAGTCAGTTGCCAAGCGTCTGAATTTGGATCACGTGATCATGGGGAATGCTGCCAAATGTCATGGTTCCGATAGATGAAACCCATCAAAAGAACTTTGAGGCAAAATTCTTCCTTAAAGAACATTTATTTGGGAAACAAAGTATTGGCACTACATAGTTGAACCCAAAAACTAAATTCCTTTTCCCCTGATACAAAGTAACAAAGTACAATTCCCACCCCCAATAAATTGTCATAAAGCACATTCCCCAATTAACTTAAAGTGCAGGCTTTATCCTTAGCTCCTCAGCCTGGGAAAACATTATCAGCTTGTCCTTAGGTTCCCACAGCAGCGTTATTATTATGGCTAGCTGAGCTTACATCCCAACCCCCCCTCCCCCGCTGCACCTTAATTCTAAAAGCAAGAAAAGCATGTTAAAGGAGAAGAGAAAATGGCTGCATTTTCATTAGTTCTCAGATCAGGAACATCCAATGTTAGCAGCGTTGACACCAAGGTCATAACTATGAAAAACGGTCATAAGTCCCATTTGTCAATGCCGTTGTAACTTGGAATGGTCACTAAACAAACTCTTGTATGTCAAGGACTACCTGTACAGAATGAACCATTCTGTGTGGTCATCTGGTGGGCTGTCCAAATTTTTGTAGCCTTACTCAAAGGACACAGAGTTCTACATGAAGGAGCAAAGCGGCACTTCAAAGAATCAAACCACCTGAGCAAACGTATGATATGAAGATTGGCAGAAGAAAATTGAGGGGGACAACATCATGTCCATGCTATCCAACATGGCACAATCAGGTCAGGAAAGAATTGACTGACCAGCTGAAGTTTCACTAAAGCATCTGCAGAATTCTTACTCTTCCTTCCTTCCTTCCTTCCTTCCTTCCTTCCTTCCTTCCTTCCTTCCTTCCTTCCTTCCTTCCTTCCTTCCTTCCTTCCTTCCTTCCTTCCTTCCTTCCTTCCTTCCTCCTCCCCCTCCCTCCCCTTCCCACCATCACCTCTAGATCGTTGGGCTATTTTTGAAGACCCTTGTTATATTTTCGGTCAACAGCCGCGAGCTCAAATTAGTCACCTGGAGTTCCTGTGCTGCACCACAAAGCGAAGGCAGGCTTTTCATGAATGGCTGCTTGAACATGACAGCTAGTCATACGCACACCATATTTGTCCAAATAAGGGCACCACATGTTCCTTATTTATTTTGCTCAGTGAAAGCAACAAGGTGGTGGCCACGTTTTGAGCTGTGAGACTTGGTGACTTGAGCCAAGATAACATGCTAGGCATGTGTGTGCACATTCGGCCATCCTCTGCCATATCCTGGTTTGTTTCTCAAGTTTGTTTCCCTGGGAATACCGTACATTGTTTCCCCTGGAAGAGATGAGCCAAACACATTCAGGTAGTCCTTGACTTACAACAGTTCATCCAGTGACTATTCAAAGCTACAACGGCACTGAAAAAACTGACTTTGGACCATTTTTCACACGGCTGTTGCAGCATCCTTGCAGTCACGTGATCAAAATTCTTTTTTTTTTCTCAATCTTTTTTTTCCTCAATCCAATTCAGACGCTTGGCAACTGACTCATATTTATGATGGTTGTGGTGTCCCATGTGGTCCCCTTTTGTTTTTTTTTAAAAAACATATTTATTGTTTTATCATAGAGAATAAAATACAGTAAAACAAACAAGCAAAATGTAATAAAACAAAAACCTACATTCAACCCTAACCACACACACACACACAAAAACAGTGTACAAAAAGGGAGGAAAAAGTGGTCTATTATATTTAACATTTAACATATAGGATCCACCCTGGCTGAGTGCTGAAAGAAAAGAAAAAAGCAATACATTATCCTTCCCTCTTACAAATGTATGTGTTTTATATTTACATATAAAAGAAAAAAGAAAAAGCAGTAAACGGGTTGAACTAAACATTATACTAATCTTCAAATTCCTCTGTTAACCACCTGTTATTATATTTAGTGTGTAGAAAGTCCACAAACGGTTTCCAGTCTTTTATATAGCTGTCTAGTTCATTGTCTCTCACCATCTCTGCTGATTCAGTCAATTTTGAAATCCATTCTTCAACAGTCAGCATCTCTTTTCTCTTTCCAGAAACTCCGGTTTCTCTTCAGATCATATAAATCTTTCACCTTTAATCCTTTCTGATCTTCTGACAAGCAAAGTTGAGGGGGAACCCAGATTCACTTAACAACCGTCTCACTAACTTAAGCAGCTGCAGCGGTTCACTTAACCACTGTGGCGAGAAAGGTAAGAAACTCATTTAGCAACTGCCTTGCTTAGAAATTTGGGGCCCACTGATGGTTGTAAGTTGAGGACTCCCTGTGTTTGCCAATGAAGCAAAACCTGTTTAGCGGATTTTTCTACACAACATTTCTTTCTGTGTTTTGGATTGGTTCTTCCAGAGCAGGGATAGGCAACCTTGGCTCTTTTATGACTCGTGAACTTCAACTCCCAGAATTCCTGAGCCAGCATGGCTCAGCTTGGAAACCTCTCCCTTTCCCCTCAGCACGGCTGGCTCAGGAATTCTGGGAGTTGAAGTCCACCAGTCATAAAAGAGCCAAGGTTGCCTACCCCTGGCCTATGCCTAGGCCGCTTTCTGACTCGTGGCCTTCAACTCCCAGAATTCCTGAGCCAGCATGGCTCAGCTTGGAAACCTCTCCCTTTCCCCTCAGCGTGGCTGGCTCAGGAATTCTGGGAGTTGAAGTCCACCAGTCATAAAAGAGCCAAGGTTGCCTACCCCTGGCCTATGCCTAGGCCGCTTTCTGACTCATGGCCTTCAACTCCCAGAATTCCTGAGCCAGCATGGCTCAGCTTGGAAACCTCTCCCTTTCCCCTCAGCGTGGCTGGCTCAGGAATTCTGGGAGTTGAAGTCCACGAGTCATAAAAGAGCCAAGGTTGCCTACCCCTGGCCTATGCCTAGGCCGCTTTCTGACTCGTGGCCTTCAACTCCCAGAATTCCTGAGCCAGCATGGCTCAGCTTGGAAACCTCTCCCTTTCCCCTCAGCGTGGCTGGCTCAGGAATTCTGGGAGTTGAAGTCCACCAGTCATGAAGGGGCCATAATTCCCCCATGCTGGCTCAGGAATTCTGGGAGTTGAAGTCCACGAGTCATAAAAGAGCCAAGGTTGCCTATCCCTGGCCTGTGCCTAGGCCGCTTTCTGATTCGTGGACTTCAACTCCCAGAATTCCTGAGCCAGCATGACTCAGCTTGGAAACCTCTCCCTTTCCCCTCAGCATGGCTGGCTCAGGAATTCTGGGAGTTGAAGTCCACGAGTCATAAAAGAGCCAAGGTTGCCTACCCCTGTTCCAGAGCGTATAAACTGCACCTAGGGAAGAGCAAAGCTACGGAGCCCAGCCGGACCCAAAAGTGATGGTGAAGACCAGTGTGGTTTTCAAGGTGCAAAAGAAGTCATAGCACGCCTCACACACACACACACACACACACACACACACACACACACACACACACACACACACACACACCTCCAGCTCAGCTGAGGCTGGCACTTATCAGAGGGTAGCGTGTCATATGACACAGCTACTGTTTGCTTTCTTTTCATGTTCAATACACAGCTAGCAATTTTCTACACTTCAAAGCTGGGGCAACTTGCCCAAGAACATGCCAACCTTTGGCACACTTAATTTACTCTTCCCCACAAATTAAAAGCACTTGACTGAAAATGGAGGGGGGGGGGAAACAACAACAACAACAACAACAACAATACACCTGACATTTTCTCTCCTTAGTTCTGAGCAGCCTTTTTCTAAGCAGCTTAAAAAGTATTGTTCCTTCTTGGTACATTAAAAAAAAAAGTGTCTTAGAACAGAGTGAATTCCTGAGCAAAGTGTCAGGTGAATATGGCTTTGTTTGAGGTCATGCCAGGCAAGTCCACACCAAACTGAATGACTCTCCCACCCTCCCTATCTCTCTCTCTCTGTGTATGATTGTATATGGCAGGGGTCTTCAAACTTGGCTGAGGAATTCTGGGAGTTGAAGTCCACAAGTCATAAAAGGGCCAAGTTTGAAGATCCCTGGTATATGGTATCCATGCCTTTCTCTGTCAAGTTCAGGTGATCCTTGAATGAGACAGGCCAGAAATTAAATTAAACTGGATGCTCTCTGGTGTTGGGTGGTCACAGCAAAGGCTGAGGCCTCTCTAGTGACAGTGCAACCCCAGAAAGTATCCAGTTTCATTTAATTGAGTCCATTCTTAGCCAGCAAAACTAAACTCAATGGTAGGTGTTGTTGGTAAAAATGGAAGAGGGCCACACTATTTATACCAATTTATAGATTGCTAGAGATAGAGATCATGACTAGCTATCTATGGTAGATGGTAGAGAGATGGATAGATAGATAGACAGACAGACAGACAGATAGACAGACAGACGTGGATAGATGATAAATAGATATAGATAGATGATAGAATTGGATGAATGCATAGATGGATGGATAGAAACAGATAGATCTGGATAGATAGGAGACAGAAAGAAAGAGAGGGTGAGGATGAGAGAGAGAGAGAGAGAGAGAGAGAGAGAGAGAGAGAGAGAGAGAGAGAGAGAGAGAGAGAGAGAGAGATGCAAAGCATAATGTTCCTTGTGCACTAAGGTTAATCAACTATTTGAAAACAAAACTGACTGATTTATCCTAACCACAGTAGCAGAGCGGTGCTTCAGACATACTCCTCTGAAAATTTTGTGGTGCTGAGCTACCCAGCCAAGCTAGACCAAGAGGCACCTATCCCTTCTAAGTTTAGAAATTCATGCATTGAGAAAACTCTTAAAGATGTATGTTTAGCAAATTTGCATCTTAAGTAAGACTTGTATATGAATTTTTTTTCCAAGAGCCTCATACAGTAAGTGTGTCATTCTGGAATCAGTTAAACTATGACATGTGAGAGTTGAATGATTACTGTAATTAGTTTTCTCTTTTCGGTTGAAATGTTGGCAACATTTCCATGTCAATATATCAAAATCAAACCCTTCCCCCCCCAAGTCATCCTGAAACTGTCATCTAAAATTGCAACGGTTAATAATTATATTTTCATTTTGAAAATTAGTAGGTTCTCTCATTTTGAGATTCTGAGGGTTTGGGTGAGTTTCCTCGGAAGGGGATTGCAAATGTCTTACAGGCCAAAATGAAAGAACCCTCCCCACCTCCAACCCACATCCTTTGCCCGTGTCATTGTCCAAAGTTGAGAATGAAGCACTGAGTGATCATCTCAAAACACCCAGTGTTGGGGCATCTCACTTCATTCCAAGCTCACCATCAACGCTGCCCAAGGCTGGTTGTACTTTTCAGCAAAGAAGGAATGTTTACTTTCTGATGCTGGCACTAGATCAGAGATAGGCAACCTTGGCTCTTTTATGACTCGTGGACTTCAACTCCCAGAATTCCTGAGCCAGCCATGCTGAGGGGAAAGGGAGAGGTTTCCAAGCTGAGCCATGCTGGCTCAGGAATTCTGGGAGTTGAAGTCCACGAGTCATAAAAGAGCCAAGGTTGCCTACTCCTGCACTAGATCATGCATGAAGATAATCCAGGGCCAGGAGGAAGAAGCTTCAGATGACACACTTGGGAACAAGTGTTTGTGATCTAGTTGAAGTAGAAGACCTCCACATTCCCTTCCAGCCCTATTAATTCAGAATTCAGAATAACAGAGCTGGAAGGGACCTTGGAGGTTTTCTAGTCCAGCCCCCTGCTCAAGCAGGAGACCCTACCATTCTAGATAAGTGGCTGTCCAGTCTCTTCTTTAAAAAGACTGGACAGCCACTTGTCTGGAATGGTATATTCTATGCTATTATTAGAACAACAGTATTATTTTTTTTTATTTTTTTTTAAATATTTTTTTATTAAATTTTAAAAACTTTTAACAAAATTATAACATAATAACATAATAACTCAACTGAAAACAAACAAATAACATATTTAACAATCACTACAAATAGCTGCTCGGAACCCCCCCCCCACCACATCCTCCAACAACCTCAACCCCTCTTCTTTCCTTCTAACTACATACTTTCGCCTTTCTGTACATCTTCCCTCCACCCACCTCTATTCCCTATCTCCACCCTCTAACCCTCTACACATACCTAACCTTCACTCCACCTTCCTCACCATCCAATGCGGTGTCCAGAGTTTTCCCGAACGCCCTAAAAAAGAAAAAATCTATTACCTTAATACCCCCAACTACAGTTGAGAAACATAATCTATTACTTATTATCTCCCTCCCCCCTCCCCCCCAGGCTTCCCAGAGTGAATACAGAGTAAGAACGCAAGAAACCCCGCTAAACTACTATTTTATAACTATTTTATAACTATTTATCTGTATATCAAATCTAGTTCTTTCAATTGATATTTCTTTTGCATATAGTCAATCCATTTTTTCCATTCCATCAAAAATGCTTCATTTGAGTGGTTTTTCAGGTATGCTGATATCTTAGCCATCTCCACAAGATGGGTAACTTTTAGTGTCCATTCTTCAATAGATGGTATTTCAGATGTCTTCCAATATTGTCCCACCAACAATCTTGCGGCCGTAATCAAGTTCAAGATCAGCTTAGTCTCTATGGTGGTACAGTCCTTTGTAATACCCAACAAGAATAACTGAGGTAAAAACTCAATACGCTTTTTCAAAATATTTTGAAGAATCCACCATATTTTTATCCAAAAAGCCTTAATTTTTTTACAAGTCCACCAAATGTGAAAATAAGTAGCGTCCATAGAATCACATCTCCAACATTTGGGTTGCATATTTGGGTACATAAGCGATAATTTTTTTGGATCTAAATGCCATCTATAAAACATTTTATAAAAATTTTCTCTTAAATGCTGAGCTTGTGTAAATTTAACATTTTTCACCCATATTCTTTTCCAAGTTTCTATCATAATTGGGTGTCCAAAATTACCTTCCCACTTAATCATACAATCTTTAACTAATTCAGTTCCAGAATCAATTTCAATTAAAGCGTCATATATTCTTTTGATATGCATAACTCTTTGGTCTCTAGCTTGTATAATTAATTTTTCATCCTTTAAAGAAAAACCCATCTTAACATCTTTTTGCCATCTAGCTTGAAGTTGTGCATGATGATACCAATTGTGAGCTATACCTTCCTCCTTTAATCTATCTAATGATTTCAGTTCTAGGCTATTCCCTTCTTTAATTAAAAGTTTATCATATGGCACCACATCCTGAATTTGTTGTATACCTACACTCTGTATTGCATGCCTGGGAACTGTCCATAAAGGGATTTTACCACATAATTTATAATAATACTTTTTCCAGACACGCAACATAGAGTTTCTTAGTATATGCTCTTTAAAGCTCCTATCCAATTTTTTGTCGTAAACTAAATACGCGTGGAACCCATACACTAACCCATATCCTTCTATATTCAATATTCTTTCATTTGTTAAGTTGATCCAATCACTTATTGCCACTAGAACTGCAGCATAATAATATAATTTAAAATTACTTTGGATCAAAGAGATAGATTAAATGCCTTGATTAAATCAGAAGAAATTATTGATGCAATTAAGCAATTGAAATTAGGGAAATCTCCAGGAACTGATGGTTTCACCACGATTTATTATAAGTGTTTGCAGGAGGAAATGGTGGAACCTTTGAGGGAGTTATTTGTAAATATACAAGAGGGTGGTCGGGTTCCACCCTCTTGGAAAACGGCTAATGTTTGCTTGATTCCTAAAGAGGGTAAAGATAATGTTCAAGTAGAAAATTTTAGACCTATTTCTTTGTTAAATACGGACTACAAGATTTTTGCAAAAATTTTGGCTAATAGACTAATGACAGTTTTGACACAAAGGATTCACCCGGATCAAACTGGTTTTTTACAAGGGAGACAGATGAAAACTAATGTTAGACAACTTGTTAATGTATTGGAATATTTGGATAAACATACTCAAGTGCCGGCAGTTTTAATGTTCTTAGATGCAGAAAAAGCCTTTGATAGATTGAATTGGACATTTTTGCAAAGGCTTGTGGTAATGATGGGAATGGGGGATCAGTTTATTAATTCTATATCAGCTATATACCAGAAACAAACAGGGCAGATTATAGTGAATGGACAATTAACAGATTCATTTAATATAGAGAAGGGTACCAGGCAGGGTTGTCCCTTATCCCCTTTATTGTTTGTTCTAACATTAGAGGTTTTACTGAATAAGATTAGAGCATCAGAGGAACTAAAGGGAGTAAAAATTAGACAACATGATTATAGATTATGTGCCTTTGCAGATGATCTATTAGTGACATTGACTCAGCCAATACAATCGGCCCAGAGTTTGATGGAGATTATTCGAAATTATGGTAGAGTATCAGGTTTTAAATTAAATTTATTCAAGACAAAGATGTTGGTTAAAAACTTAGATAATAAATTAAAACAAGATCTGGAAAGAATAACGGGATGTGAGATAGTTAAAAAAGTCAAATACTTAGGAATTCATATAGAAGCTTCAAATGGGAAATTATATAAGAATAACTATGAATTTTTATGGAATAAGGTACAAAAAGAATTGGAGAATTGGAAAAAATTACAATTATCTATGTTAGGTAGGATAGCCGCAATTAAAATGAATGTATTGCCGAAATTTTTATTTTTGTTTCAAATGTTGCCAATACTTAAAAAGGATGGGAATCTTGAGGAATGGCAGAAAGGTATAAACAAATTTATTTGGGATGGCAAGAAACCAAGGGTTAAATTCAAAATTATTCAAGACACAAGAGAGAGAGGTGGTTTGAAGAACAACAGTATTATTTTGTGAGCTATGGTAAATCTAGACAGCATACTAAAAAGCAGAGACATCACCCTGCCAACAAAAGTGTGTATAGTCAAGGCCATGGTTTTCCCAGTTGCAATGTATGGCTGTGAGAGGTCGACTATAAGAAAGGCTGAGTGCCAAAGAATTGAGGCCTTTGAACTCTGGTGCTGGAGAAGACTCCTGCGAGTCCCCTGGACTGCAAGGCGATCCAACCGGTCAGTCCTAGAGGAGATCAACCCCGACTGCTCTTTAGAAGGCCAGATCCTGAAGTTGAAACTCAACTACTTTGGCCACCTAAGGAGAAGGAAGGACTCACTGGAGAAGAGCCCGATGCTGGGAAAGATGGAGGGCAAGAGAAGAAGGGGACGACAGAGAAGGAGGTGGCTGGATGGAGTCACTGAAGCAGGAAGCGGGAGCTTAAATGAACTCCAGAAGATGGTAGAGGACAGGAAGACCTGGAGGAACGTTGTCCGTGGGGTCGCGATGGGCCAGACACGACTTTGCAATTAACAACAACAACAATTATTTTGTGTTCTGTGTGATATGCTCCCACTTAAGTTCCAAAGGTGCTTTTTCCAAAAGGCAACTGGACATGCCTGGTGTTTTCTTTGAAAACATTTCACTTCTCATCCAAGAAGCTTCTTGAATGAGAAACAAAACATCTTCAAAGAAAACATCAAGAAAGTCTAGTTGCCATTTGGACAACCGTGATCTGGATGACTGAGAATCTTCATAGACACTCTCATTTAAGGAATAAGATTACAGTTCCGGATCCAAAATTGCTTCTGTAATATCTCTGGCAAGAGGGGACTAGATAAACATATATATCAATGTTTGCAGATCTGTGCAGAGAAGTGACATCGTGTATGATAGGATGTCACAAACATGACATCATAGGACTTGTTCCTCCTTGTATAGCAGACATGTCAAACTCACGGTGTCACGTGACGTATCAGGACTGTTTTGCCATTGCTGGCAATGGGGTGGGCGCAGCTTCTGCGTGACACGCCCAGCCCGTGGGCCGGCAGTTTGACATCCCTGCTGTATAGCCTAAAATACTAGAATAAAATTAACCAGGATATGGGACTTACATTGCAAAAGTTGAATGGGAAGGTCTAGTTTTTTTTACAGTTTCAAACTGAAGGACACAAAGTCTTCTACTGAAAATATCTTATCTTTTAAAAAAAAAATAAATACAGTCCCACCTTTCTTTTTCTTCAGAATTGCCGAATTTGACATTGGAACAGGACAGGCTTCTCTCTCAAGATAATGAAAACTCTTTTCTCTGCGTGTGTGCAAGCTGTTAGTAAAGCAGGATTAAATACCGGTAACTTTAATGGCTGGAATAAAGAGGCAAATCCATGGTTGAGTAATGTAGTGTCTTGCCAATCATATTTCCAGAGGGACTTGATCTAGTGATCCCTTCCTCAGTTTGGGTGTGCTGAATCACAAACATCCAGACGTGGTGGGTGACCCATCTGTGATTCATAGATTTTTGGTTTAGTGGAAAGCCAGTTGCATAACTGCCTACAATAAGAGACTGCAGAAGGTTTTTTTTTATTATTTTCCTTGATTTTTCTTTATTTTTTTGCTTTCCAGCAAAGTAGCACATTCCTCAAGTCATTAATATAATTTCTTTTTTCTCCCGGAGAAAGGAAAGAGAGGAAAAAAGGACTTTACCTTGCATTCCTTTCCCATCTGAGGGCTAAAAATCCAGTGTCCCTTTGGCATTCCCAAGTAAAACTATCCTTCCCCAGCCTGGAGCCCTCTAGATGTATTAAGACAGAAGTCTTCAAACTTGGTCCTTTTATGACGTGTGGACTTCAACTCCCAGAATTCCTTAGCCAGGCACGCTGGCTGAGGAATTCTGGGAGTTGAAGTCTACAAGCCATAAAAGGGCCATGTCTGAAGCCCCTGTATAAGACAACAAATTCAAGAATTTGATCCTGGGATCTTGCAGCCCAACAGATGCAAAGAAGAGCAACCAAGATGATAAGGGGAACTAGGTATGTCTAATCTAATGAAGAATCAGGGGTGATATGATAACTCTCTTCTAGTACTTAAGGGATTGTCACAGAGAAGAGGGTGTCAATACACACTTGGGATATTGCATCCAGTTTTGGTCACCATGATGTTGAGACTCTAGGAAAAGTCAGATAAGAGCAACAAAGATGATTAGGGGACTGGAGGCTAAAACCTATGAATAACGATTGCAGGAACAGGATATGTCTAGTCTAATGAAAAGAAGCACTGGGGTGATATAATAGCAGTATTCCAATGTTTTAAGGGCTGTCACAAAGAAAGGGGGTCAAACAATTTTCCAAAGCACATGAAGGCAGGACAAGAAGCAATGGATGGAAGCTAATCAAGGACAGGACCAACCTGGAACTTTCTGACAGTGAGAACATTTAACCAGTGGAACAGCTTGTCTCCAGAAATTATGGGTACTCCATCACTGGGAGTTTTCAAGAAAAGCCTGGTCAGCCATTTGTTTGGAATGGTATTGGGTGTCCTGCTTGAGCATGGAGTTGGACTAGAAGATCTCCAATGTTCCTTCCAACATTATTTTATGTTCTATCTTCTATTTGGAGAATGACAGATTAAGATATGTTTATTTAAAGACAGATGTTCAAAAGAGATTGGTTCTTAGTTCCCAATCTGTGTGTGAAATACAATGTTACAAGTGGTATGACCGTTAGTCATCCAGTGACCTTTTAGTTCTTGGAAACTTTTTTGTTCAGCTGAGTATTTTCACCACATCCATGTTCAGATCATGCTAGCCAGCTCACTGTCCTTGTTTAGACTCCTTTTAACTTTATTGCCACTTGGACTTAATCAGTGGTGGGATTCAGCCAGTTCGTACCACTTTGGCAGAACCGGTAGCTAATTTTTTGTTGCCCAGGCTCAGAATGGACTTCTGGAAGCAGCATCCACACAGACAACTGGTTGTTTACATATTTGAATCCTACCACTTGGACTTAATCAAAAAAACAGTTTTGCGAATATCTAAAAACAAATAAAGCTACAACTGGAAGTCACCACGGGTTTGTTAAAAACAGATCATGCAAACCAACCTCATTTCATTCTTTGACAAAGTGACTAAATTAGTAGATCAGTGAAATGCTGTGGACGTAGTATACTTAGATTTTAGTAAGGCATTTGACAAAGTAGAACACAACCTACTTCTTGGTAAACTATAAAAATATGTGATAGACAGCATCCCCATCAGATGGATTTGTAACTGGATGACAAACTGTACTCACTGAGTGGTCCTTAATCTATTACATCCACATGGAAGGAAGGAAGCAGTGGGGTATCAAAAGGTTCCCTCTTAGGCCCAGTACTCTTCAATATCTCCATAAATGACTTAGATGAGGAAATAGAAAAGGAACTCATCAAATTTTCAGATGACACTAAGCTGGCAGGAATAGCCAACATCTCAGAAAACAAGCTCAGGATCCAAAAAGGATCTTGACAGAATTGAAGCATTGGCCCTATCCAACAACATGAGTTTTAATGTGGAGAAAAGCAATGTTTTACACTTAGGCAGGAAAAACCAAAGGTACATGTACAGATTAGGTGAGACCTGGCTCAAAAACAGTAACTGTGAGAGGGACCTTGGAGTCCTAGTGGACAATCACTTAAATATGAGCCAGCAGTATAGCAAAAAAAAGCTAATACAATCATTATTTGTATAAACAGAGACATAGAATCAAAATCAAGTGAAGTATACATACTGCTTTATAAAACATTAGTAAGACCGCACCTGGAAGACTGCATCCAGTTTTGAGCACATTACAAAAAAGATGTTGAGACTTTGGAAGAAGTGCAGAGAAGAGCAATTAAGCTGATTAAAGGCCTGGAGACTAAAACATATGAAGAATGGTTGCAGGACTTGGGTATGGCTAGTCTAGAAAAAAGAAGGACTAGGGGTGACATGATAGCAGTATTTGAGGAGCTGCTACAAAGAAGACGTGATCAAACTTATTTTTCATAGCACCAGAAGGCAAGACAAGAAACAATAGATGGAAACTAATCAAGGAGAGAACCAACCTGGAATTAAGGAGAAACTTCCTAACAGTGAGAACAATTAACCAGTGGAATGCCTTGTTTTCAGAAGTTGTGGGTGCTTCATCATTGGAGGTTTTTAAGAAGAGACTGGACAGCCACTTGTCTGAAATTATATAGGGTCTCCTGCTTGAGCAGTGAGTTGGAGTAGAAGACTTCCAAAATCCCTTCCAGCTCTATTCTGATTCTGACTGATGACTTTTTGTTAAACAATTCTTTTGATGGCATTGTGAAATTACATCCCGAGTACAGTTCTTCATTCTTGGAACCTTTTTCCACTTCTGACCTGCCCCAAGATTAATTATTTTATAATTAATTAAATTATTTTATAAGTAAGCATTCTCAATAGCCAGCATTTTATTTATTTATTTATTTTAAAAATATAAAAATTCCTTTATTAAAACAATCAGCATTGTACATAAAATCTTTGTATGCATCAAACATCATAGCATCTGATATACAACACTACGTATTATTCTTTGTAGATGTCTGGTTTGGTAAACATTTTCCACTCCTCACTTCAATCCTCTATTATACACCTGTTACATTTTTATATTTTTCCCCCTCTATGATCCCTAACAATAGGTCCTGAGGTAGTAGTTAAACATTAAATATAAGATCATATTAATAATCAATCATCATAGAGCACAACATATAACACTAGGTATTAATCTTTGTAAACGTCTGGTTTGGTAAATATTCTTTACTCCTCACTTCCAGCCTCAACTATATGTCTGTTGTATTTTATCTTTTATGATCCCTAGCAAAAGATCCTGAGGTAGAGATTCAATAACCTGGGGTAAAAATTCAGTCTGCTTTTTCATTATTAAAGTAATCATCATTAAGCATAAGATCATATTAAGAAGCAATCATCGTAGGACATAACATACAACAATAGGTACACATTCTTCACTCCTCACTTCAAGCCTCTACTATACACCTGTTACATTTTTAACCTGTATGATCCCTAACAATAGGTCCTGAGGTAGTAGTTCAATAACCTGAGGTAGAAATTCAGTCCGCTTTTTCAATATTAAAGTATTCAACATTAAACATAAGATCATATTAATAAGCAATCATCATGGAACACAACATATAACACTAGGTATTAATCTTTGTAAACGTCTGGTTTGGTAAATATTCTTTACTCCTCACTTCCAGCCTCAACTATATGTCTGTTACATTTTATCTTTTATGATCCCTAGCAAAAGATCCTGAGGTAGAAATTCAATAACCTGGGGTAAAAAAATTCAGTCTGCTTTTTCATTATTAAAGTAATCAACATTAAACATAAGATCGTGTTAAGAGGCATTAGTCATAGAACATAAACATTCAACATTAGGTGTTAGTTTTTGTAAACATTTGATTTGTTATACATTCTTCCCTCCTCACGTCGAGCCTTAGCTAAACGCCAGATGCATTTTGTTTGATTGGTGTTTCTCTTGGATATAGTCTATCCATTGTTTTTAGTCTGTCAAATATTGTTCATTGGAGCGACCTTTCAAGTATGCTGATATTTTCGCCATTTCCGCTAAGTTTGTTACTTTCACAGTCCATTCTTCAATAGGCGGTATTTCTGGATTCTTCCAGTACTGTCCCACCAACAATCTCGCTGCTGTAATCAAGTTCAGAAATAAGTTAGTCTCTGAGGTAGTGATATCCTTTGTAATCCCTAATAAAAAAGCCTGAGGTAGAAATTCTATACGCTTTGTGAAAATGGTTTGGAGTGTCCACCATATCTTCCTCCAGAAGGCTTTGATTTTTCTGCATGTCCACCATACATGAAAGTAGGTACCTTCCCCGTCCCCACACCTCC
Source organism: Bothrops alternatus (assembly GCA_034064705.1). Lineage (NCBI taxonomy): Eukaryota > Metazoa > Chordata > Lepidosauria > Squamata > Viperidae > Bothrops > Bothrops alternatus. The sequence continues at coordinate 924,541 of JARGCV010000089.1, forward strand.
AGCATTTGGGCTGGAAATCTGGGTAGATGAGTGATAGTTTTTTTGCCATTTCCGCTAAGTTTGTTACTTTCACAGTCCATTCTTCAATAGGCGGTATTTCTGGATTCTTCCAGTACTGTCCCACCAACAATCTCGCTGCTGTAATCAAGTTCAGAAATAAGTTCGTCTCTGAGGTAGTGATATCCTTTGTAATCCCTAATAAAAAAGCCTGAGGTAGAAATTCTATACGCTTTGTGAAAATGGTTTGGAGTGTCCACCATATCTTCCTCCAGAAGGCTTTGATTTTTCTGCATGTCCACCATACATGAAAGTAGGTACCTTCCCCGTCCCCACACCTCCAGCATTTGGGCTGGAAATCTGGGTAGATGAGTGATAGTTTTTTCGGGTCGAGGTGCCACCTATAGAACATCTTGTAGAAGTTTTCCCTTAAGTGTTGCGATTTAGTAAATTCTACATTTCTTACCCAAATTTTCTCCCACGTGTCCATGGTGATAGAATGCCCAAAGTCTTGTTCCCACTTTATCATACAGCTCTTGACTAGTTCGGTTTCAGAGTCCATTTCTATCAGAATGCTGTACACTCGTTTGATGTGCATGATCCCCTGTTCTCTAATCTGTTCAATTAGTTTCTCGTCGGTCCGGGAGAAGCCCTTCTTCTTATCTTTATGCCACCTTGATTGCAGTTGTATATATGATAGCCAGGTACCTCCTATTCCTCTGCTTGCTAGCGTTGCTTGGGGTTTCAAGAGGAACCCATTTTCTTCTCCCAGTACAAGTTTACTGTAGGGCACCACCTCTTGCCCTTGGGATGTGTTCATATCCCCTATTGCGTGTCCGGGGATCGTCCAGATGGGAATCTTGTCGTGTAGGAGGTGTTTATATTTCTTCCAGACCCATAACAATGGAATCCGTAGTGGGTTCTCCTTGAAGTTTCTGTCTGCCTTTTTGTCGTATACTACGGTAAGTATGCGTGCCAGCCAAATAGTAGACCATGCCCTTCAACATTCAGTATTCTATCATTCGTCATATTGATCCAGTCACTCACCGCCACCAATGTCGCTGCATAGTAGTATAGCTTTAGATTAGGCATTTTTAGTCCCCCTCTCTTCCTTGTGTCCTGTATGATTTTTAGTTTCACCCTCGGTCTCTTGCCATCCCAAATATATCTGTTGATGTCCTTCTGCCAGTCGTCCAAATCCACATCCCTTTTGAGTATGGGTAGCATTTGAAAGAGAAATAGAAATCTTGGCAATACGTTCATCTTAACTGCTGCTATCCTGCCCAGCAGAGATAGTCGTAGTGTCTTCCATCTTTCTAGGTCTGCTTGTATCTTGTTCCACAGCGCCTCATAGTTATTCTTGTATAATTTCGCATTTGTTGATTCTATCTCCACTCCTAAGTATTTAACTTTCTTGACTATTTCGCAACCCGTTATTCTTTCCAAGTCCTGTCTTGCTTTGTTGTCTAGGTTTTTGGCTAGCATCTTTGTTTTTGATATGTTTACTTTGAAGCCTGACACCCTACCATAGTCTTCATTATCTCCATCAATCTCTTTGCTGACTGTACTGGTTGCGACATTGTCACCAGCAAGTCGTCTGCAAAGGCACATAGTCTGTAATCTTGTTGTTTGATCCATATACCCTGTATGTCTTCTGCCGCTCTTATCCTGTTTAGTAGAATCTCCAGCGTTAGGACAAATAGCAGTGGTGATAGTGGGCAGCCCTGTCTCGTGCCTCTCTCAATGTTGAATGAGTCCGTTAAGTCTCCATTAACAATGATCTGGCCTGTTTGTTTCTGGTAAATTGCTGTTATGGAGTTGAGAAACTGTATTCCCATTTTCATCTTCCGGACCAAGTTCGTCAGGAACGGCCAATTCAGTCTGTCAAAAGCTTTTTCTGCATCCACAAACATAAGAGCGGCGGGTACCTGGTTATGCCTTTGCAGGTACTCTATTATGTTCAACAGCTGTCTCACGTTGGTTTTCATCTGGCGTCCTTGTATAAATCCCCTTTGGTCCGGGTGTATTGTTTTTTGTAGTACAGTCATTAGTCTAGTGGCCAAAATTTTTGTGAAGATTTTGTAGTCCGTGTTTAGTAGTGAGATGGGTCTGTAGTTTGCAGGCTGTGCATTGTCTTTCCCCTCCTTTGGGATTAATGAGATGTAGGCTGTTTTCCAGGATGGTGGGACTTGGCCTCCTTCTTGAATGTTGACAAATAGCTTTCTGAGGGGTTCTAACATCTCTTCCTGGAGATGCTTGTAGTAGGTCGCTGTTATCCCATCCGTCCCGGGCGATTTTCCTGTTTTCAGTTGTGTGATCGCTGAGTGTATTTCCTCCTTTGTGATTAGGGCATTCAGGGCCTCTCTTTGTGTGTCGGTAATCGCCTGTATCTTTTCGTTTTGTAGAAACTCATCTATCTCTTTGTCTTGTGTCTTCTCCTCGGCATATAGTCTCAAGTAGAACTCTGTGAAGGCTTTCTTGATGGTTTTTTGTCGGAATTCTTCCTTGCCTTTGTATTCTATCTTTTCAATTATGCGGGATTTCTGTTTCTTTTTTATGATGTAGGCTAGCCTGCGGCCCGGTTTGTTGGCCTTGCAGAATGTCTTATGTTTTGCATATTGTATATTCCTTGCAACTTGGTCTGCCATCAACATGTCAAATTGCTTTCTTAAGATCTTGATTCCTTCTTTGGTGACTTTGTCCTCTGGCCTTTTTATTAATAGCCGCTCCCTTTTACTTATCTCATTTTCCAACTCTTTTCTTTTTTGTTCTTGTTTGCGACGGTGCCTGTTATTCATGTCCATGAGGATCCCGCGCATGTACACCTTGCTGGCATCCCAGATCATTTCTATCGGTGTTTCGTTGTTCATATTTATGTTGAAGAATTCCTTCATAGCATTTTTGCATTCCGCCACCTTTTCTTCGTGTCTAAACAGGTTTTCATTAATTCTCCAGGATCTCCTCTGTTTCAAGCCTTGTCTTAATTCCATCCTCACAGGGTTGTGGTCCGTCAGTACCTTGGGTAGGATTTTCACCGCATTTAGGCAAATTAGCAAGTCGCTAGAAGTTAATATAAAGTCAATTCTGGAGAAGGATTGATGTCTGCCAGAGAAGAAGGTGAATTCTTGTTCTTTGCCGTGCCTTTCCCTTCATACGTCTGTCAGTTCGAGGTCCTCCTTCATATCAAAGAAGGATTTAGGCAACTTGGAGTGTTTTTGCGGGTTAGGTGCAGTTCTTTTTTTGTCTAGAGCAGTCTCTATGACCCCGTTCCAGTCTCCCATGATAATGTAAGATCTGTAGTTAAGTTGTATTACTTTCTTGTGTAGCTTTTTGTAGAATTTGCCTTGTTGCTGATTTGGTGCATATACGCCCATTACTAGAATCTTCTTGTCCTCTTGTGTTATTTCAATTGCCAGGTATCTACCTTGGGGGTCAGACTCTATTAGCTTAGCCATTACATGTTTCTTTACATATATAACAATCCCATTTTTTTTTCTTGGCGCCGCTGCCACAAAGTGCACGCCTAGTTTGTAGTTGATCAGATATTTCTGGTCTGCTGCTCTGATGTGCGTTTCTTGTAGGCAGATTATATCACTTTTACCTTGGTTCAGGTAGTGGAGTATTTTTCTCCTTTTCTGGGGGGAGTTCAGTCCGTTCACATTCCAAGTCAAATAATTAGTTGCCATTATCTGTTGCAGGATACTCTTGCAAGACCACTTCTGTTATTCCTCCTGTTGTCTTCTTTGGTCTCGTTCCCATGATATCCGGATTGATGCTCATAGAGGGTTGTGGGGTCTTGCTCTGCTGGTCTGTGTGTTTGGTATTGGAGCCTGGTAGCCTGTCCTCTGTAGACTGTTCTGCCTCCTTGTTTTTGTTGCCCTCTGCTCTCTGCGCCATCGCATCTCGAAGTGGTCCATTCCTTTCCTTTGCCACTGCCCCGGTCTGTGCCTCTGCGCGGCTTGCTCGTTGGCCTCGATCCCTCCCGCTTTCCAGTGGTCCATCTGCATCTTCTCTCGCAGTGAGTTGAGGGCTTCCCGACTTCAGTTCCTTTTCGAGGAAGTCTTTGGCTTTCTGGACCGAGGTCAAGTAAAATCTCTTGTTTCTATAGAAAAGTGACATCCCTGTTGGGGTTTCCCATTGGTATTGCAGTGCACGTGATCTCAGTTCGTTGATCAGGAATTTGTAGTCCTTTCTGTCTCTCAGCATCGCCTGGGGGATCTCTTTCAGTACCTTCACCTCCTGTTCCTCTATGTAGAATGCCTTGTTATAGGAAGTGACAGAGATGAGGTTCCTGAGCCCCTGTGTTGCGAAGTGGATGACCACGTCCCTTGGTTGATGCCTGTTCACTGACCTCCATGCGCCCACTCTGTAGATTCTTTCGAATTGCCACCCAATCTCATTGGTGCTCTTACCCAGGAATGTCGCCAGGGCCCCTACAAAGGTCCTGAGCAGGCCTCCTTGGGTTTCGTTTGTTGTCTCTTTCCACCCTCTGAACCTGATTGCAAATGCCATTTGCCAGAATTGCATCATGGTGGACTGGTCTTGAGCCTCTCTTTTCACCTCTGCAATCTGTCCCTCTATGCAGTTCTCCACTTCTTCCATCCTCTTTTCCGTATTCTCCCTTGTTTCCTGGAGGTTCTTTCCCATTTCATCTCTTATTTTCTTGTAGTGTGCTTGCATTGCCTCCTTCATTTGTTCCAGGTCGGTGGCCGTCGCTTTGCGTTGTTCTTCCCACTTTCTCTCTAGGTCTCTACCTTGGTCCGCCAGCATCCGTTTTATGTCTTTGTATCTTTCCTCCATCTTCTGTTCTGCTTCTATGCATCTTTTCTCCGTCCTCGCGCCCATTTCTTCCAATTTTCTATCCATGCCATCCATCCTTTTAACCAGCGTCTCTATCGTCTCATTTAGTGTCTCTATCGTCTCTTTCAGTCCTTGGATCATGTGCGCTGTTGGGAAGGCATGGGTTGGCGTTTGGGTCTGAGGGCCTGCAGTTGGGTGGGGGGGGTTGTGGGTGGGTGGGGTGTTCCCTGGCAGATTGGAGGGCTGGGCCAGGGAGGGTGCAGCTCCCTTCGGGTGTGTCAGTTTGGTCTGTTTCGACTGTTTGGCGGCCATTTTGAGCTTCTCCTCCTGTTGGCCTGTCCACCCTTAAAGCCACCCCTTAATGCCAAGAGTTGTGTGGGAATTGTTCCTGTGCAAGATTGTCAAGCTGCTAGGATAGGTTGGGTCAAATTCTTTCTTTTCACAGTTTATATTTTGACAGCAAATATTTTTTTGTCCACTAGGGGGGCTATTTGTTTTCAAGTAGGCTTCACTGTGCTGGCAGGGATGATGCAGGATGAGCGGATCTGTGTCTTGGGGCCTGCGCAGATGGCCCTTTTTCCCCTCCCCAGGTGCAGTACCACTAGACTTTTCGGGGTCTGGGGGGTCTTCTGGGGGTCTTGTGAGGGTCCTCCCCTCGCTGCTGGGCTCTCCCTGTGGCTCACGTCCCTCGATGCGCTAATCGGCCCCCCGCTGGACTTACCGCTGTCGTCGGCCGTCTTCTCCCTGCTCTCGTCGGCTCCCCTCCTGCTGGCTCTCCCCAGCTCATCCAGGGGTCTTCCTAAGGCCGGCAGGCCCCCCCCAGCAGCGATCTGGTGTCCTCGTCCTGCTCCGCCGCTTCTCTTATCGCCCGCTCTTCAGCTCTCTCATGCTTGTTTGTTTGCGGCGCGGTGTTTCCGGGCCTGCCGGCCGGCCGCCCTACCACCACCAGTTGCCTGACTTCTTGATGACTCTGGGTGGCTTTCCTTTCGTCGGCTGGCTCTCCTCAGCTGCGGCTGGGCGGCTTCGCGGCTTCTTCAGGCCTCCAGCTGGGTAGGTCCGGGGCTCTTCTTCCCTCGTCCCGCTTCTTCCTGATCTTCTCTCACTCCCGTCTCCTTCTCCGCTGCGTCCTTCTTTGGTCTTCTCCCCTCGCTTCTATTGTTTCCGCCCTCTTGTCGTCGGGCCGGCCGCAGCCGGCCTCTCCTTCTTCTTCTTCTATTCGCGTCTCCTCCGGCGATCCTGCTTCCAATTATACGTTTTTCGGGTTGCCGGGGGTTCCGCTATCTTCCACGGGTCTCCCTCCTTGCCTCTGACGCTTCGGGCGGCTGAAAAGTCGCCGAAAATCCGATCGCCGTATCGGAGCTCCCTAGAGACGGCTCCGTACGGCACGACCAGAAACCGGAAGTCTCCCCATAGCCAGCATTTTATGAACCTATCAATGATATGTTCTCAAAATTTCAAGAATGCTCTTCAAAGATTGGGGATCCCTACCCTGGAGTGACAGAAACTCCAGGTCACTGTAAGACATTCAATTTCATTTATGTGTTTAGTTTATTTATATTCTATCTTTATTATTTTTACAAAAAACTCACGGTGGTAAACATAGTATTCCCTCCTCCTATTTTCCCCACAATAACAATTCTGTCAGGTGGATTGGGCTGAGAGAAACTGACTGGCCCAAAGTCTCTCAGCTGGCTTTCATGCCCAAGGTGGGACTAGTACTCACAATCTCTTGATTGACCCAAAGTCACCCAACCAGCTTTCTTGCCTAAGGTAGGTCTAGTACTCACAGTCTCCTGGTGATTGGCCCAAAGTCACCCAGCAGGCTTTCACGGCTATGGCAGAACTTGAACCCACATTCTTCCACTTTCTAGCCTGCTGCCTTAACCATTACACCAAACTAGCTCAAAGCGTTTTCTAGTCTTCCTCCTAGCACAGGAGTCTTCAAACTTGGCCCTTTTATGATTTGTGGACTTCAACTCCCAAAATTCCTCAGCCAATGTGCCTGGCTGAGGAATTCTGGGAGTTGAAGTCCACAAGTCATAAAAGGCCAAGTTTGAAGATCCCTGTCCTAGTACTTTGTTACCATTGCAGCTAAATAGATATGAGAGAATGTTTTGGAGTAAGTTAAGGGGCAACACAGCAGCTTTTTCTGGCCTTGTATAGAAGTTGACCAGATGGTTGACTTCTTCCACCAAACTCAAGTTCAGTGAACAAACTTTGGTGGATTGGACAGGATGCTGATATAAATATGTTTATTTATTTCATTTTCATATCTCACTTGCACGCCCAGTTATTTTTGGAAAAAAAAAAGACCCAGAAAATATTTACAAGATAGTAAACCTAGTAAAACCTAGTAAAAGAAAACAGATGAGATGTTACATTTGATAAAAAAAAATATAGAAACTATAAAGGAAATTCCGAAATTCCTCTCTACATAAAGAAAAACCTATACAAAAAGTCCACTAGACAATTAATCTGGTTTCTTTGGGTAGACAGTTTCACGGTTTAGGGGTCTTTTGTAAAAAAATCCCTTTAGATCTTCTGCACTAAACATGCTTCATTTCTCGCTCTTATTCATCACTGCACAGTTTTCTAATTCACTCAAATGCACTATAGAAAGTCCTCCTCTTACAAACTTTTTGAGTGATGAACTTTCATTGATAGGAACAAATAAGTCTACAAATCCAAATTGTAAAGTCCCTGAAAGTGGAGAAAGCTGGGAAAGGGTTAGTTTAGAGCACACTGCATATGTGAGCTTGGCAGCACCATTGTACATTGGGAGGCTGAGCGTATACCATTTTGGAAGCTACCCTGTCCTGTCTGTTCCCTCATCTTGTGGTAATTAATGTGAGGTGTTCTTCCTTTGTGTAGTGGGTAAGCTAAGAATTGTATTACACAGAGTTTTTTTATATATATGTGTGTGTATATATGTATATGTATATGTATATGTATATGTATATGTATATGTATATGTATATGTATATGTATATGTATATGTATATGTATATGTATATGTATATGTATATGTATATGTATATGTATATGTATATGTATATGTATATGTATATGTATATGTATAGATAGATAAATAGATATAGATATAGATATAGATATAGATATAGATAGATAGATAGATAGATAGATATAGATATAGATATAGATATAGATATAGATATAGATATTTGTTTTCTGAGGTTTTCGCAGGTGTTTGTATGTAGGTCTTTGGTTCTTCGGGTTTTCTCCCACGTAGAATTTGAAGTGTCTTGGCGACGTTTCGACAAAGTCCCATTCGTCATCTTCAGGCTGGTCCTTTCGGCTTCGTGCTTCTAGGAGCAGCCTGAAGATGACAAATGGGACTTCGTTATATATATATATATATATATATATATATATATATATATATATATATATATATATATATATATATATATATATATATATATATATATATATATATATATATATATATATATATATATATATATATATATATATATATATATATATATATATATATATATATACATATATACATATATACATATATACATACATACATACATACATACATACATACATATATACATATATACATATATACATATATACATATATACATATATACATACATACATACATACATACATACATACATACATACATACATACATACATATACATACATACATACATACATACATACATACACACACACACACACATACATACATACATACATACATACATACATATATATATATATATATATATATATATATATATATATATATGTCAAGTGGTTATTTTTTAGATTGCACCCTGTAAACCCAAATATGGGAGGAAGAAATCATTCTTTCCTTTGCTTGTTTCAGCTCAACCCAGAGCCATCTGCAAGCACAAATATATATATGTTTTTAAAATTGTTAACAAAGAAATAAGGGATTTCTGAGATAACTATTTCGAGTTATTTAACTCTCTTCAGTCAGAACTCACCCTTTCTGGGATTCGAACCTGGGCAGTCTGCATGCTAGGCAGAAGCTTTAGTCTCAAGCCACAGGCTCTCTCCCGCTGTGTTAATATTCCCTGAATATATATATATATATATACCGGTATATATATATATATATATGTTGGTGTGATGGAATGTAGTCTGGAGTTGCAGGACGGAGAAACTCTTTTCCAGAGGGCAAAGAGACAGTAAAGTTGAGAATGTCTGGTAGGCAGAAAGAGAAGGCAGACCGTCCCCCCCCCTCAGCAATTCATATAACATATCTAATAGGTCTGGTCACCAGGATATTGAAAAGATACTGAGACTCTAGAAAGAATGCAGAGAAGAGCAACAAAGATGATTAGGGCCCTGGAGGCTGAAACATATGATGAAGAGTTGCAGGAATAGGCTATGTTTAGTCTAGTGAAGAGAAGGACTAGAGGTGATTTGGTAGCAATCTTCCAATATTCGAAGGACTATAACAAAGAAGAGGGGGAAAATCTAGTATACAAAGCACTTGAGGGCAAGACAAAAAATAATGTGTGGAAGCTTATCACAGACAGATCCAACCTGGAATTACAGAGAAATTTCCTGACAGGGAGAACAATTAATCAATGGAGTGATTTGCCTCCAGAAATTGTAGATGCTGGATTACTGGAGGTTTTAAAGAAGAGATTGGACAGCCATTTATCTAGAATGTCTACAACTAGAAAAGAGCCCTCAAGGCTCCTTCCAACTTTGTTAGTCTGTATTTAGAGATAGCTGCTTTAGTCTCGCAAAATTCTGTCTACAGGCAAATAACAATAAAGAGCTACTCAGGAGTAACTCCATGTGTTTTCTTGGGTTTTTTTTTCTTTTGGCTTGACAGTTGGGCTTACAAACAAAATGGACATGAATAGTTTTCTTGGAATATAATCTTTTTGTAAGTAGAAACTTGTCTGTAATGTAACTTCTGCAGCAATGCTGGCTTGATCAGAGTGGTACGCAGTCCAGGTTGCTCAGTTATGTGTCTTTTCTGAATGTGTTTTCTGGGAAATAAAACAATTAGGGCAACAGTCAGCCAATCCAGATCAGAATAAGATCACTCTTAAGAGTTTCAGTATCCAGAGGTGAGAATGGAAAGGAGAGATCAAGTCATCCCTGCCATGAATATCTGTTTTAAGAAACAGACTTCTCACTTTGTCTAAGACCGAGGCTATGGCTGTCTCTACTTTCATGCCTTTTGGGGGTGATGAAGATTGGGTTCAAAAGAAAAGGCTGATAAATGGGTTGCAAAAAGCCCCCCCTCTTTGTCTAAAAGTCCTGCAATCATGGTTTCTATGTAGGAACCATGTATTGTGTGACAAATATGATCCTCAAAGGGGATGCTGGAGACCTTCCTTCAAAATATCTATGGAGATTCTCAATCATCTAAGCCGGGGTCTTCAAACATGGCCCTTTTGTGACTTGTGGACTTCAATTCCCAGAATTCTTCAGCCAGTCTGCCTGGCTGAGGAATTCTGGGAGTTGAAGTCCACAAGTCATAAAAGGGCCAAGTTTGAAGACCCCCCTGATCTAAGTCATGGTTGTCCAAAGGTACTTTTCCAAAAGACAACTGGACTTATTTTGTTTTCTTCAGAACTGAAGAAATTTCTTGGATGAGAATGAAATGTTTTCAAGGGGGAAAAAAGTTAAGAAACTCCAGTTGCCTTTTGGGAAAAAAAAAAAACCACCTTTGAGTTCCTTTAAAATGAAGCAAAGAGAAGACCTGGTTGGAGAAAGCAAGATCTGATGCGATTTAAGTTGAGTGAAAAGTGAACAAAATACAGTTCAGCTGATTACTGATTACAATTTTCACATTAGAAGCTACGGATTGATCAGCATTTTCTATAAAGCTCCTGAAAAGGTCATTCTCAGCAGCTTTGAGAGTCTCCCCTCTCCCCCATGCAGAAAATGTGCTAAGAATCCTGAATTGGTCTATCTTAACTTTCTTGAGAGGTCTGGAGAAGATGGAGGGCCAAAGTGTTAAAAGAAAGAGAAAGAAACAAGCACCGCCATCCCCAAATATGACTTTTTTTCATGCCTCCTTGCTGTGATACATTTTAGTGTTTAGCTTGAGGGGAAAAAATATCCATAATTTCTGTTTTGGTTGAGCCAAGAGGGAGAAAGCTGAATGGTGCGGCTTTTCCCCCCTCACTGCTTCAGCGAGCTGCCCATTCCTCTTCCATACTTGGGACTGCTTGGCAGGCTGTCTCTGTAACGCGCTTTATCACCCCTTTGCCCACAGCCTTCCCTCCACCTGGCAGAGCAAATGATTTGAAATGAAAGGCCCTGTTCACGCTCAGGGTGGTTTGAATTTATCTCCCTAAATAAGCTGGTTGTATGAGAAGGTTAATTCGTAAACACTTCCCCCGATGATAAATGGCAGGCTGTACCGGCCTTTAATTGGCGCGGGCTCGCAGAAAGTCTCCATCCTGGTTCTCCTCACAGAATGAAAAGACATTTTAGGGGAAAAGCACAGAGAGCATCTCTGAGGCCCAGCTGAGGTGGGCTCACCAGCCTGACACGTGGAATTCCTAAGGAGTTGCTCCCAATCTGAAGAAGAATAAATCTGCAATTTATTCATATTTTAAATTTGCTTATTTGTATATTATTTTTAATAACTCAAGGTGGCAAGCATATCTAGCACTCCTTCCTCCTCCTGCTTTCCTCACAACAGCCCTGTGAGGTGGGTTGGGCTGAGAGAGTGACTGGCCCAAAGACATCAGTTCACTTCATGCCTAAGGTGGGACAAACTCTCAATCTCCTAGTGATTGGCTCAAGATCACCCAGCCAGCTTTCAAGTCTAAGATGGGACTAGAACTCTCAGTCTCCTAGTGATTGGCCCAGGATCACCCAGCCAGCTTTCAGATCTAAGATGGGACTAAAACTCTCAGTCTCCTAGTGATTGGCCCAAGATCACCCAGCCAGCTTTCAGGGACTAGAACTCACAGTTTCCTAGTGATTGGCCCAAGGTCACCCACCAGCTTTCATGCTTAAGATGGGAGTAGAGCTCCCAGTCTCCTGGTGATTGTGCAATCTTTCAGGAGCTGAGTATTATTCCGTTCTGCCATATTGAAAGTGACAAACATCTGCTAGAATCTCCAGTAAACCCACTGAAGCAGGGGTGGAATTTAGTGGCCTGGGACCCTTGGTGGTGCACCTTTGCAGTGCAAAATCAGAAGCATGCATAGATTGGAATACCATCCAGTTAGGAAATGTGGGACCTATAGTTCAAACCAGTGGTGGGATTCAAATATGCGAACAACTGGTTCTTAGAGGGCTCCCCAACACAGGGGCTCCCACGGTAGATTTGGCCCGTTCAATAAATCCCCTCGCTAGGTTTTTGTTCACGTATCGCTGCATCTCCTCCATTTCGAGAGGGGACATGGCATATATTCTCGGTTGTGGGAGTTTGGCTCCTGGCACCAGTTCAATGGAGCAGGGGATAGGGCATCACATTCTTTTTCACTAAATGCCACCACCAGGTCCCAGTATTCATTGGGGATTACTGGTTCAGTGAGGCAGTGAGGCGGCCATGTGCGCTCGCTCATTGGATGGCCTAAGATGCTCAGAAACATCTGTTGAATCAATGGTGGGATTAGGCCCTATAGGTAGTCTCACAGTTCTCATTCCTATATCCCACCAGATAAACGGCTTCCATTTGTCTAACCAGGCTAGCCCTAGGGTCACCGCCTCAGTCATTTCTGGAGCCACCAGGAAGCAAATAAACTCCCAGTGTGCACCTATTTCTAGGTGTAAGGGCTCGGTTAATTGTGTGACAAGAGTTCCTCCCATCAGGGAGTCATTGGTTTGCTCAAACCTCACCGGTTTGGAAAGCTGTTTTGCTCATATGCCCATTTTCATGGCAAACGACAGGCTAATAATGCAGCGGGTGCATCCAGAATCAATTAGCACGTTTAAGTCCATTTGTGCCCCAGACTTAGGGATTATAAGTTTGGCGGCCAGTGAAAAAGGCGGGACTTGTCGACTCACCATCGGGTCATTCTCTCCTTCATTGTCACTGTCAAAGAAGGGTAGAGCAGGAGCGGGTCCACCTGGAGTCCCAGCGTCCTCCTGTGGGGGGGTGTAATCTGGGTGACAGGTTCCTGTGTGAGCCGGTTGGATTTTTCTCTTGCTTTGACACTCTGTGTGGATGCCACTTCCGGAAGTCCATTCTGGGCCTGGGGCAACAAAAAATTAGCTACCGGTTCTGCCGAAGTGGTGCGAACCGGCTGGATCCCACCCCTGGTTCAAGCATATCAGAAGCAACAAATCAAGAAAAGCTGGAATAGGCATGTTCGATCCCAGGGAATTGTTCTACAAGGATTTTGTAGAGATTTATGTTTTAGAACATAGAATAATAGGGCTGGAAGGAACCTTGGAGGTCTTCTAGTTCAGCCCCTTCCTCAAGCAAGAGACCCTATACCATTCCAGAGAAATGGCTGTCCAATCTCTTCTTGAAAACCTGCAGAGATGGAGCACCAACAGCTTCTGAAAGCAAGCTGTTCCAACTATTAATTGTTCTCCCTGTCAGTAAATTTCTCTTTACTTCTAGGTTGGATGTCTCTTTAATGATTTTCCATCCATTACTCCTTGTCCTGCTCTCAGGTGATTTGGAGACTAGACCAACCCCCTTTTCTCTGGGCAAGTCCCTCAAGAACTGGAAGACTCTTGTTTTTCTGTTCATTGGACTAGACATACCTAATTCCTTCAACTGTGTTCATCAAATGGTTGAGTCTCCAGCCCCCTAATCATCTTTGTTGCTCTTTTCTGCACTCTTTACAGAATCTCAACATCTTTTTTTTTGTATTGTGGGGACCAAAACTGGACATAGTATTAATATTCCTTGATGCTGGAGTCTCAACTTGGCACATGACTCGTTTCCCACAGGTGCCATCATTCCCAAGCTACAGCTTGGTTAGTTTGTTTATATATTTGGAGATTATCCTAACTGATCTTCTGTCTTTCTTTCCTAGTCTTGGGTCCTCTGTGGCATTGCCAAAACACACATTATACTCCCAGCCTCCTGACTATGTTCTGCGGCTATCTGTATTTGTTAACACAACAAATAAAAAACCAAAACCTCATAAGGCCATTAGTTTGCAAAGGGATATAAATGAGACTTAACCTTTCCCCCATTCCCTTCCATGAAAAAAGATTGTTTTTTGTTTATATCCCTTCATAAACCTGTATTATTATTTTTTTGAGTAAATAAGGATAAAAAAACTGGAGCCTGGATTTCCTTGGGAAAGCAGAAACTACTCTGTTTATCCTCTTTTTTTTTCATAAATGCCATGACCACATGATTTGGCTTTCAACTTGAATGCGGCAAACCTAGGTTGTCCTCAGCTGTATGAATGTTAACACAATGTTTTCCCCTAAAGCTGTTGGTATCCAAGGATAGCTGCAAGCAAGAACATCAGCTCGGCAACCAAATGTAGGTTAGTCCACCCTATTATGTTTCCCGTAGGTTCCGCCTAAGGTTGTGAAAGTTGGACCTTAAAAAAGCAAGACAGGAAAAAAAATGGCTTATTTGAGCTGTGGTGCTGGAGAAGCCTCCTGCGTATTCCTTGGACAGCAAAGGGGATCAGCAAGCAAGTACTGGAGCACATAACACCAGACATGTCACTGGAAGGCAAACTCCCAAAATGGCGCCTCATGCGGAGGAATTCATTGGAGAAAACAATTGTGTTTGGCAGAGTTAGCGGTAAAAGGAAACCAGGCCAACAAAGAATACAATAGTTGAATACCATCAAAGCTGATACCAATCAGAGCACAGAACAACTCAAAGAAGTAGAGCAAGATCAGAATGTGTGGAGAGACCTGACCCACAGAATCGCCAAGAGTCAAATATGACTGAATGGATAACATCATCATGTGAAGCATTAATATGTTACATCTCACCATTCCTTGCATTTTGATCACCCAAAACCAGATGTCTTTGTGATCAGAGAAACTCTTAATAGCCATTTCAGATTAATACAGACCCACCACATATCTTCTGTTCAGCTGGTCTGTAGTTACTCTCTTAATATCTCCTAACTCACTGCTACTCAAAACATAAAGGAAATTGCTGCTGAGGTCCGTAACAATGAAATGAACGAGGGGTGATATGATAGCAGTGTTCCAATATCTCAGGGGCTGCCACAAAGAAGAGGGAGTCAAGCTATTCTCAAAAGCACCAGAAGGCAGGACAAGAAGCAACGGATGGAAACTAATCAAGGAGAGAAGCAACTTAGAACTAAGGAGAAATTTCCTGACAGTTAGAACAATTAACCAGTGGAACAATCTGCCTCCAGAAGCTGTGAATGCTCCAACACTGGAAGTTTTTAAGAAGAGACTAGACAGCCATTTGTCTGAAATGGTATAGGGTTTCCTGCTTGAGCAGGGGTTGGACTAGATGACCTCCAAGGTCCCTTCCAATAATAATAATAATAATAATAATATCATCATCATCATCATCATCATCATCATCATCATCAATGGAACCACTTGCCTCCCAGAATTGTGGGTGCTACATCTCTGGAAGATTTCAAGAAAACATTGGACATCCATTTTTCCAGAAAGGTATGAGGTCTCTTGCTTTGGGTAAGGGGTTGGACTTGAAGATCTCCAAGCCCAATGTTTCTATGTCAGTTGGATTCTGGAAGTTTTTCTTTCCTACAAAAAATGAAAGGGAGAGCGAATGAATAATATGTGATAGACTAGATATAGTAGATAGTCCATATATAAGATTTACCTCAGGTCATTAAACTTTTACCTCAGGATTTTTGGTTAGGGATCCTAAAAGATTGTATTAATACTGAGATGAATAATATGTGATAGACTAGAAACTGTGGATAAACTATAGAAAAGAGAAACACCAATCAAATAAAGTGTAACAGGCGTATAGTTGAGGCTTAATGTGAGGAGTGAAAAATGTTTACCAAACCAGACGTTTACAAAGATTAATACTTAGTGTTGTATACCAGGTGCTATGATGATTGATGCATACTAAGATTTTATGTTCAATGCTGATTGTTTTAATAAAAGAATTTAAAAAAAAATGAAAGGGAGAGAAATCATAAATGCAAATGCTGCTTACAACTCAGCCTCTCTATCTCTCTTTATCCATCCATCCATCCATCCATCCATCCATCCATCCATCCATCCATCCATCCATCCATCTCAGATTACAACTCATTGGGTAGAAGAAGAAGCATGGGGAGGAACCTATAAATAAATGTTTCTCAACCGTGGCAACTTTAAGATGGGTGGATGTTGATTCCCAGAATTCTCCAGTCATCACAGAATTCTGGGAGTTGAAGTCCACCTATCTTAGAGTGGTCAATGTTGAGAAACATTGCTATAGATGATGGACAGAGCATTACACCTAGACCAGCCCTATTTCCTGTGCAGCATTGGGGTTAGTGTGTGCATTTCTGCAGGCCTGTGAAGAGAGTGAAGCAAAGCTGGAGACTTTAACCAATTGCTTCATCTATCATATGCTACAGATACGCATAATCAGGACAACACTGTTCAGAATTAATGGAGTAACGCTAGGAATTGCCAATGGGGGCAGAACATTTCACTGTTTTCTACCAGCTCAAGATGAGTAGATGCTATTTTAATTCAGTAGCAGGAAAAGACACATAATTTGAATGCTTCTAAGAAGAAGGAAAAAAAAGAAAAGTCTCTGGATTTCAGCCTACCCTATTTTGACCTTCAGGCCTAATCGACATATCTCTTTGATTAGTTTTGCAAATAGCAACCCAAAAATATGCATTTTTCCAGGAATGCAAATTTAGAATACAGCACTGCAGTGTCTTGTGAACTTCAGGGTCAAAAAAAGATATTAATCCTTAAACAGATCTGAAAATCGGGATACAGTATTTCTTTTTCACATAACATTCAAGCAGTGATGTACTATTGATTTGAAGGACACATCAAGCTTTGCATCACGTATCAAGACCGACTGGGCAGGTTCAGAGCTAGTTCTGGGAGAGGAACATAAGAACATAAGAACATAAGAAGAGCCATGCTGAATCAGGCCAAAGCCCATCGAGTCCAGCATTCTGTGTCACACAGTGGCCCACCAATTGTACATGGGGATCTTGAGCAGAAAGAGAAGGCAAAACCCTCCCTTTCCCTTGACCCCCAACAAATGGTACTCAAGGGAATCCTGCCTGCCTCAACCAACATAGAGGCGGCACATGGACATCCATTTTAATAACCACCAATACACTTTGCATCCAATGCTGAAGGACAATATGGATACTTTATGGACCTGTAGTGCTAAAGACATCTATATTGATCCAATAGCATGGGTGGTGCAGTAGTTAGAATGCAGTATTGTAGGCTAACTCTACCTGCTGGTAGGAGTTCAATCCTGACTGACGCAAAGTTGACTTAGCTTTCCCTCCTTCCAAAGTTGATAACATGAGGATTGTTGGGGGCAATAGTCTGACTCTGTAAGCTGCTTAGAGAGGGCTGTAAAATGCTATGAAGCAATATATAAGTCTAAGTGCTATTGCAATTGCTATCTCATTCTTCAAACCCCTTTTGAGTTTTTCTCCTTAAATGTTTGGTTCACCCACTTTGGGGAAACAACTGGGGACCAGAAAGGGGATGCTGGGAAGATGCTTTTTTCCTCCTTATCATATTGCTGCCAATGTCATTATGGATGTATCCCAGACTATGTGCATCATTTTATAAACCCCAATATGACTTGTCCCATAGAATTCAGAAGCTGGAGTCCTGTCGGTCACCATCGTCAGTGATAGAGTTATTATAGTTCCTGAAATGGTCTCCATAGCTTGCATTTCTGATGCCAAAATGATGTTTCCGGTCCTTAGTGCTTCTGAACAATATCATGCCATTCTGGAATTGCCTAGACTAGAAGTCTCCAACCTAGATGTCCTCCAGATACTGTATGTAGACTTCAACTGCTTAGATTTGCAGTAATGGCCAGTTGGTTGGTAAATTTTCAGAGTTGACCAGCATAACTTGGAAGATTTCTAGTTCATGTCAGAGTAGGCTATTCTGCAATGCTTTTTGCCCTGGTCATAACTGATAATATGGACAGTGATTTTGCTATTGTTCATGTAATTGTCTTGCTTTTATCAATCAGAAGGTCTTAGAACAGAAGTCCCCCAACTTGGCAACTTTAAACTGA